>JAQQZS010000013.1:12698173-12716905 GCA_030068045.1 Platyallabes tihoni | reverse complement strand
TGTGCTGCGAGACAATTAAAACTTAACGATATAACACGCGTTTCGAGTAAATATATTATAAGTTAGTATAAAAAAAAATACTTATCCGTTTTATGTTCACTTTCTGTGTCGGAGTTTAGTTGTTTGGAGCTGAATTCCGTTTGTTGTTCTTAGACGAAGAAACTCACGCGTTGCAAAACTTTCGCGGCAGCAGTACGAAAACAGGAAGCTATTCCAGTCCCAAAGTCAGCAAGTAAATACTGACTCACTAACTTTTGTAATTAATAGGACACTGTAGCATGTTTGGACGTGTACAATATACCTTAACTATACACTTTTAGAAAAAATCCATTTCTATAGTCCCTCCACAATTACCTGTAAGTATGGAACAAAAGAAAACCCCAGAAGCCGGATAACCAGGTTATTCAGCTTATCTAAAAATCTTCCATTTTACACATGTATGTAAACCTCACACTATAGAGGCAAGTAGTATCACCAAGGACTTCCTTGTGGCAGGATATCATCATTAACAATTAAGAAGCTTATTTCGCCTTATGCTAAGAGTGTTTTTGATACAACAAGGAGGTTAATTCTCTCAAAACTTGTGTAGTGGTCCATTACCCGAATCCAACTCGTAAAAGATGAGCACTGGCATCTCTCAGCTCACATTTCTAAAGTAAGGACTGTATAAAGTATCTGTATGAAGACGTCCTTTTCCTCTCCCAATCACTGCAATAGAAATGGTTCTATACATCGTAGACACACTACAGATTTAGACACATAGACAAAAGTCATGGATCAATGTATCGAAATCAAGGACTCAATTTCCTCTACAAAATACTGTATACAGTAGGTAGCTTTTACATATTGATGATATAATGTCCATATTGCTATAATAAATAATTTTTGTAAATGTGCATATCTCTAATCAATTTTATTGGCTAAGTAAGTAACATAATCTTAAGTCTTTGTAAGTAATCAATAAGTATTTATTTAATTCTATACTTTTTGCTGAATTGTCATATTTTGCTCATGTGGAACGAATTTAAATATGTTCTATTTAAATATGTTTAAATATGATCTTTTCTTTTTTTTCTAGTGTACTCTCCGCAAACGCAAAACGGTGTCTTTCAGACTTACGCCTTTAGGCATCTCCCAAACAGTGAGCTCTCTCCAAACAAACTAAAAACCAAGCCATTATTGTTTGACTATAGAACATCTGGTCGTTATTAAAGGTTTTACAACCTATGTGGGCTCTGAAATATAAATTATTCACAATCGAGCATTATAGTTCAAAGAATATTTGAACAAGAATTAATACACAAGCACACATTCAGACACCGAAAACATGACATACTAAACCACTAAACAATTCAAAATGCTGATCACAGAACCCAAGGACAATAACGCACTAGTTTTATAAAAGAACCAGCAACAAAATGAGAAAAACCAACGAGTGAATGATATGAAAAGATCCACACATTTCCCTCCTTCAGCCGCAAACTAATGAAATTAAAAACAGCTCACTAACAGCGAAACCTCCAGTATAGTGATTGTGTCATGGTGATTGCTAAATCAACTGGTCGTTTCTGGTGAAGTCACAGGAGTGCATGGCTCTACTGAAAGAATACTCTGACTAATGACACACACAAATCTGGTTGGCTATTTAGTTAATAATGTCATTGTTGAGGTACATGTCAGGAGCCTTTCATCTAAGGTCAGAGGGCCTTGGTGAAATTCTATAGTGTTCAGTAACCACATGACACCAGCAGAAAACAAAACTCTGGTTAGCTGAATTTTACACCTCCTGCATCCTAAAATTTTACCTCATTACCTCCTGCATCCTAAAGAGCCAGATGAACCAAATGATGATAATGATGAGTCTGGTTCTTCTGGGGGTTTCTTGCTTTTGGCACCTCAAGGAGTTTTTCCTTGCCATCGTTGCCCTTGGCTTGCTCATCAGGGACAAACTGGGATAAACTGGAATAAACGTAATTTATTGTATATATTTCCTTAGATTTTTTTATTTGGATTTATCAGGATTGATTCCCGTCTCTGCGTGCATGGAGTTTGCACATTCTCCCCATGCTTGGTTGGTTTCCTCCCACAGTCCAAAGACCTGGGGATTAGGCTGATTGGTGTTTCCAAATTGTCCGTAGCGTGTGTATGTGTGTGCCCTGCGATGGATTGGTACCCTTTCCAAGGGGTGGGCTGCCACCCTTCCAAGTGTCCCGGGATAAGCTCCAGGCCCCCCGCGACCCTGAATACAGGATAAAGTGGTATAGATGATGAGTGAGTGATATATATAATGCCTTCACTGAAGACATAAAAGGTCTTAAGGTGCCGCCAGTGGGAAATCATTTCAATTTGGTATAAAAACCAGGACCCTGTTGACTGCTGCTCATCCTTCACCGAAAGCGTTCATAGAATGAGCATGGAGCAGAGTGATTATGAACCACTATTAGCACTTCGCCTTTTGCACACTTGTTGCAATAATAATTTGTGGAGCTAAACTGGGCAGTGAGCTCGCAAATTGGTCCTTATGATTGCCCAAAAGTATTAGTCAAATTGCAATTTCTTAAAATCACTGGTCATTTAAAAAAAAACATTAACATTTCCATGGGATTCAAAATTTTGTAACATGTTGAATCTACAGTAATAGTTTCAATAGACTCATAAAGTCATCGTACCCACATATGTTTCTTACTTAGAAACCATTGTCAAGTTAAACCAATGACAATTAAAATGAAAGCAGAAAATTATGTAGAATTTTCACAAAATTTTCACTAAAACTAAAAGAGACCTATGAAGACATGGCATTTTAAGGTTGGAGTGGAATGAACTTGAATGTGCCCTGACTGAACTCAACCACACTGAACACCAGGTTGAACTGGAGCACCCCAGGCATCCTCACTAAACATCAGTGCCTGACCTGGATAATCCTCTTGTACAGTATCTAGTTGATCACAGATCCCCATAGCCAATGCTTTCCAAAATCTAATGGAAAGCCATCCCAGAAGAGTAGAGGTTAATATGACAGCAAATGTGAATTCATTCTGGAATGGGGTGGTCATAAAGTGGTTAGTGGTTAGCACTGTCGGCTTGCACCTCTATTTCCTGGATTCATCGGGTCTGTGTGCATGGAGTTTGTATGTTCTCCCCATGCTTGGTGGGTTTCTCCCACAGTCCAAAGACATGCAGATTAGGCTAACTGGCATTCCCAAATTGCCAGTAGTGTGTGAATGTGCATGTGAATGTTGCCCGTAAGTCATACCATGGTCGTACAAATGGGAATAAAAACAATGGTCACCATTGGTTACCACAGGCCGGTTCCTAGTTGGACTACAGAGGTTCCCAGATAGATGGATGGATGGTATGTGTAATGTTATAACTATTATGGTCACAAACCTTTGACCTTGAAGTGTGTATTATTGGGCTCTGCAGCATTTTCCTCTATGAATGAGCCATCAATGCTAAACGGAAAGACTGAACACACATCATTGGAAACATGGAAACGCTGGAAAGGACAGTAGCTAAAATGAATTAATATACATAAAAGAGATGGATGGCATGTTTCCTCTGCCCTGAATATTTGGAATCAGATAGACTATCACCATTAAAGGGCTTCCAGTGTCATGGTGTGGTAAATATTTACAGCGGGATGGAAGGAACGTGGGTGTTAAAAGGAGGCCCGAAGCTGTGTGTGCCTTATACGCACAGGCTGCTTAAGATCTGTTGTTCGGGATGAGGTTATTTTTACCCGTTAAAAAAAAAAAGAAAAAAGAATAAGGCGCCACCATAGTGAGATGTTTTTCCCATAAAGCATTGCTCTATGTGTGGAATCTCAGAACAGGAAGTAATTGTGGTCACTGTGGTTTAGGGAGGTAGAGAAGGCGATACCGCTACAAAACATGCCATTCAAATTAGTGATATTTTATTTATTAGGGATTTTACCCAGAATGCTCTGTAAATGTGCGAAATTATAGATTCTGTATATATTACAGATATTCCCTCCTCTCTTGCATCCAATTCTTCTCTCATTGTCTCTTCCTTATTTCTCTTCTCCCTATCCTATTTTCTCTCTCATCTTCTCTCTCTTTCCATTCCTTACTTTCTCTCTGTCTCCCAACTCTCTCCCCCTCTCTGTCTTTTTCCATTTTTTGTTCTCCTTTCTCTTTTCCATCTCTCTCTCTCTTGCTTGGCTCCTGTAATGACACACTTGGCATCCAGCTCTGGATCAAAATAAGCCTGTTTGGATGACAGTACTGTCATTACAGTAGAGAATGACTTCTGGATGCAGCTGTGTTGGTCATAACCGTCAGACAGACATCATAATTAAAGAATAACGTCTGGACAGGAAGAAGCCCGAGTTGTCAGTTGTGAAGTCTTGTTAATGAATTAGATGGTTTGTATTTGGGCTGGTATAATCCTTAAAACTCTCATCTTATTTGTCAACGATTCATCCGAAAGCAATGTAAATTATTTAGTAACGACAGTGGAAAAAGGCTGGCTCTCGTGACACTAAATCCCTAATATTTAATGCATGCTTGTTTTTTTAAATAATTTAAAGCTACGTAGGTTTAAATGATGTGAGATGAACATTAAAGTGCTTGGACCCCTAATACAGGAAAGACCTGTTATGACTTCAATAAGGTCAGGGTGTGACATGAGACAAACTTTTCTTCAAATAAGAAATTTTACCATGGTACTCTAATGGTACCTGTATCATGGTATTTTTGACAGTACCATAGGTCTTATTTCTCGATATGGTACATACTTTGGTACAATGGTCCATGTACTGTCCAATGGTACTATAGTACTTGGAAAATATGTCATACATAAAATGGTACTGTACAGTATTATGTACTCCATCCGTCCATCCATCCATCCATCCATCCATCCATCTAGGAACCTTTGTAGTCCAACTGGGACCGTGGAGGCCAATGGTGATCAATGTATTTATTCCCATTTGTTCAACCGTGGTCGGACCGCCGGTCAATTCACATACTACAGGCACAGGAAACCCACCAAGAACGGGAGGAACATGCAAACAGACCCAACACAGGAATCAAACCCAAGACCTGGAGGTGCAAGGCTCAGTGCCAACCACTAAGCCACCATGCCGCCTCTTACTGTATGTACTAACATATCTAATATAGTACAATTTGTACAGCTGTAATTTTTTAGATACCTGCTGAACCTTGTTACACATATACAATGGTATTGTGGAACACACCATAGTACTACAACAGTACCCACTGAAGTGCCATAGATACTATATAAAAGTCCTGTTGTGTCTACTGTGGTAATGTCTGAAGCACCATGGTTATACTATAGTATAATAGGGTATGTAGCATAGTTTACCACAGTAAAATTTCCTATAAATTTAAAAGATTTTGTTTGTTGATTCTGGATTTAATGATTTTTCTTCGGTTCTTTATAGATAGTCATCCAACACAATGTATACTGTAATCAATGCTGAGTGCTCGCCAATTATGAAAGTACCTACCTTAGTCCTGTGGTTCTTAGTAGGATTATAATGTAGTATGGTAATGTCGGATTCAGGGGTAGCTCAGGACTATGGTTTGGAAGGTCCCAGGTTCAAACCCCACCAACACCCGATTGGGCGCTTGAGCGAGGCCCTCAACTGCTCAGATGTATAATGAGATAGAAATGTAAGTCGCTCTGGATATGGGCATCTCCTTAATGTAAATGTAATGTCTAAACCACCACACTAGTACCATGGTATTTTAATGGTACTGTATGAAGTAAAAGTCCTTATGAGTTAAAACCTCAACTGCTTGATCTTTACTCAATCGTACAGCAGCTTCCACAAACTCTTCTACACACTCTTATCTCTGGCTGAGGTTTTAGATTAAACGATTTGCTGTCAGATGCAGAGAAACAGGAAGGGAGAAAAAAGAAAAACCTATCTGATCCACATGCCAAAGCCTGACCCATGCAAACCTGTGCTGTATTATTCATTAGACATAAAAGTGATAAGACTCGAGCACTCAAACCCCAGTGACTGCTTTAAACAAAGAGAGATAGACAGAGATGTCTGATGTAGTGATACAGGTGGGAACCAAAGAGATTTGCCTTATCTTGATATAATAAGGTTTTTCTCACACTGTATTCATACTTTTATTCTTTACACAGACAGAAAAGCAAGAATATTCAAGAAAGGTTGGTAGACAGCAGTGTTCAAGGCCATACTGGAGATATCTACAATGCTGTGTAGAAGTCTTGAGCCACCCCACATTTCATTATATTTTGCTTCCAAAGATCCAGACCTTCCTGCATTTTTAATGTAGTGCTGTGAAATAGTTCTCCAGGCTCCCTGAAGGAAGTTTTTGGCTCAGATTTTCAGTCCAGTCCCTGTACCAGAACAGTTTATGGAAAAGGTTTATTTTATTTTGATAGTCCAGCTGTTATTCATGGCATCCATGGTAGCCGTGTCCACGTTTGTAGATCCTGTCCGTCTTTTTCGTCCGCCAGTATCCTGAAGTCTTTTTTTTCCCGTCACTTATTGTTTTTATTCGTCACATACCTTGTTATCCTGTTCTGTCAAAAAGCAAGGAGACAGTTTCCTTGAAATTTGGTCCTTCTGTTCATATTTACTCTCGCCATGTCCTTCCTGGCAGGAGTAACCTCAAGGTTAGACACACACACACACACACACACACACACACACTTGTGATTCATTTCATAAGGGTTGTATACATTTAACAATTACACTTAATTTATAGTGCATAATGAGATGCCACTGGATGCCGGTCCCAAGTCCGGATAAAATGGGAGGGTTGTATCAGAAGGGGCATAAAAACCTGTGCCAAGTTGTTGTGCAGATCGGATGGTCCACTGTGGTGACCCCTTGATGCGGAAGCAGCTCCAACAAAAAATATCTAATTTAAGGTATAAACCAGTGAGAAACAGATGCAAATGATGACAGATGATCAGGCCGGTCATTAGCTGATGCTGAATGCTGAGTGGCTGGAACAGACGAGAGTGGAAATGAGGTTGCTGCTGAGGTTGTTGTATAAACAATAATTGTATCTTTAGGCACTTTGCAGGTTGTCACAATAAATCATTTTATTCTCATTTCTTTTCTTTAATAATTTTTTTTTTCAATTTAATATTAAGGAATGAAAGTTTTACACAGTACCAGTCCCGGACTGGCCATCGGGAGCAATGGGAGGATTTTATATTATTGCCCACCCTGTGTACTAAAGTGATGATTGGCAAAATTAATAATATATAATAATAACAATATTAATATGTTCATTACTATAAATCTGTTGGTCTTGACTGATATTGAATCATTCAATGGTGGACGTGGTGTGTCCTTCACGATTTTCTGGTAGATTGCAGAATTCATGATTCCATCAATTATGGCAAGTAGTTCAGGTCCTGAAGTTGCAAAGCAGCCCAAGACCATCACACTACCACCACCATGTTTCACTGTTGGTACTGTATGATGTTCTTTCTATAAAAGAGTGTTAGTTTTACACCAGATGTAACGGTATGCACACCTTCCAAAAAGTTACACTTATAAGTTTGTCTTATTAGTCCACATAATATTTGCACAGAAGTTTTGGGGATAACATTTTTTCGACATTGGGCCAGGTAGGTTTGGACAGCTATTTTCCTTAAAAAAAATTAAATCATCTTTTAAAAACTGAGAGGCATTGGGGGCTCAGTGGTAGGTTTCTCGTCTGTCATGCAGATGGCCCGGGTTCAAGTCCCAGCCAATGCCCAAACCCCAGCCACTGGACGGATGCTGTGCCAGTCCCATCCAGCATGTGCAGATTGGATGGTCCACTGTGTCAACTCCGTAGCGGGAGCAGCCAAAAGAATAACTACAACATCATTTAAAAACTGCATTATGTAATATTAAAATTAGTTTAATGATCTTTAATCATTTAAGTGTGAAAAATATGCAGGAAGGGTGCAAATACTTTTTCACGGCACTGTAGATATACGATTTTTATTCCTCGCTTCGAAAATATGGGAGAGTCCTGTGCTCAAATTGTCTTTAATTGCTGTTCATTGCGTTAACGCGTCTGTTAAATTTCAAAACGGAATGCCTTCGTGTCTCATTTCTCTCGAGCACTTTGTTCTGGCGTGCAGGATCCGGGTGCATTTCTCACGGCTCAATAAATAGCATTTGTTTGAAAGATCAAAGCATAGTTTATTATCGTGGCTGTTGTGCAATCTTTTCCAGCGTACTGCTTACTGCATTTGTTTTTTTTTACACCACCCAGAGTTTATCTTCTAAATCTGTATGGTGCATACTGTATGAAACACCTGAGATAGCCAATATATGTATGTATCATGTATGTAACAGGAATACACTTATTATAATGAAATAATCATGGGGATGAATCTTCTCAGGGTTTTTGCTCACGTCATTTATGAGTGTCGTTCTTCTCACTCTATTGAAAGACTAATCACAATTGTGTAGCTTAAACTCAGAGACATTATCTCCAATGTTTCTCCAGGTCAAGTAGCAGGAAAGCGGTAATATCCGGACGCTATTTGAAAGAGAGAAGCCGTGGAGAAGGGTAGAGAAATGAAGGTATTTTTATGGAGATCGCATTTGAAGTGCTTCTGGATGAACTCCAATCCCTATAAATTGGACGTCACACTTTTCTTCACACACACACACAAGCAGCACATCTCCTCTTGCGCCGTGTATTCTTAGTGCATACTTCTGTCTAAACAATGGCTGATGAATGAGTGGAGTGAGCTGCTGGCCAGAAAACCAAGCAGTAAGTCAGATTTACACACTGAAGCGCTTGTTGTCTATATGGAAAACCAATCCTGAGTGCTTTACCGCAGATGTAAACAATAAATAAGATATATGAGATAAAAGTGGCAGGTTGTGTATTGTAGGCATCCCTTCTTCGACTTTGATCAAACAAGACAATCAGGAAATCCCAGTCAGCAGATGGACCATCACACTCACTCAATCAGGGTAGTTAAAAACCTTTGATATGCAACCAGACACTACCTTTAATAGAATGTAAGAATGAAAAAAATCACTGATGATGAAACATTGAGTCACTTCTACTGAGACACAATAAAAAAAAATGGATATATTTTCTTCTGTCATTTGTAAGATGTGTGTGCATAAATTGTGCGAGCACGAGTTTCCGTCTCCTCCGGCACCCGTGGAGCGAGCCACCTGTCTTTCCAGTTGACACTACTTCATTGTGATTGGTAGACAAGCCTCTTTAGGGTGAGCAATATGTCTCTGGGGATCTCTGAGGGAGATGGAGAGGAAGCACGCTAAGGATATCGAATGTTACAGGCATGAGTTGGACTGCTGATGTTTGAAGGTCATACTTGTTCAACAAAACCACATTTATCGATTTTTGGTCTACAGTCTTTGCTAGATTTATCATGATTTAGGTTTGAGCTTACAGTAAGTTAAGTTGAGTGCTTTTGTACCACTTATACAAACAATCACAGAAACTTGGACATTATTCTGTGATGAAAATTTCTCCTCCATTTTTGTATCAGCAGAAGCTCAAAAAAAAAGCCAATTTGATTTCCCACCCTTTGGTGACCTCATATAAGGAGATACCGTCCCCCGGATTGTTGCTCAGCTCTACAGTACTCTTCCCAGGTTTATCATTGGTTGGCATCCACTAATGTCACCATTTTCTAGTCTTGATCTTCCTCATCTTCCTTTCAGTTTAAATCCTCTTTTCCAGTTCCATCACCTTAAGAAACCCTTAAACTACTTTCTTAATTGCCTGCTTCCTTCATTTTCTTCTGGGAAAACCCTACCACCACCAAGTTGCCCCTGTTGGGCTCGTGAGCAAGACCCTCAACTCCTCAGATGTATAATGAGATAAAAATGTAATTCGCTCTGGATAAGGGCATCTGCTGAATTGTAAATTTTCTAAAATTGTTGTCAAACTTTCCTTTTGAAATTATTCTTGTTTATTTTAAACACTCTGGAATATACCTCTGGTTGGTGTGGCTCAGCAGTAGGCCATTTAAATAAACACCAAAATCAGCACATTTCAGAAGAGAAGCAAAACATTGTGTTAAAGATGCATTATCTGAAAAGCATTTCAGCAGGAGCATTAGACACCACACATTTTGAGGGCATCTAAAACCTATGCTAACTTAAAAAAAAGTATGAAATATCTGACCTTTAAATATCAAATTGGTTTTGTTCCCTATTGTGACCTCGTATAAGAAGATGCTCCACCCCTGGCTTGTTGTTCAGCTATCTGAGGGGTATTTCAGCTGGAGCATTACCACATACATTTGGGAGGCGCTTTGAAACTTGTGTAAACGTGTTATAGTAAAAAAAAAAAAAGTAAAAAATAATGGACCTTTAACCTCCTGGCAGAGGCAACTACGTAGTTTGTACTACTTAATTAATTATTGATGTACCTTAACAACCGCTAGCTGCTAATCAGGGACCATTTTGATACAATATTGCCATGAGCTTCTATGGAATTTTCAGTGCCACTTAAAAGCAAACCATTAGGAAACCAAATTCTTATGTACATTAACTTTAGTTTATTAAATTGTACTGACGCAGCTTGCAAAGCTAGACTGTTTAAATAGATGTCATGCTAATTTTCATGATGGTGTCTGATCCTCTATTTTCCTCAGCTAGCATCTTGTTGTATTTGTCACTGTGAACTGAAGAGTTATGCTAGCTTACATCATGTCATGTAAGGTCAGAAGGAAATACTACCTTTAAATCCATGTAATTATCCCAGGACTAATTAGTATGTGGAAAGGACTGGAGTATGATCAATAGAAAGCGCATGTACTGTAAAAAATGAACTTTCACACGTTCACATCATTCCTGACATGATAACTAGCTAACGAGTAAGACTTCCTGAAGCATTTTTAACAAATACTGAAGCTCTCTTTCTGTTAGTTTTAAAGTGCTACCAAGAAATGTGACCCAAATATCCTCTGGGATGTAGTTCACAGTAATGCTACATGCAAATAGCATTACCATGTCTAGTGCTTGTCTGGAATTTGCAGAATGGAGAAGAGATAAAGGCAGTGAAGTTCCTCAAATAGTCCAAGAACTTCAAGGCTGTCACGAAATGTTTAAGCAGCCTTTAGTGAAATGCTAGCAATGCAGCTCAAGGCAATATTGTACCAAAATGGTCCCTGATTAGCAGCTAGCGGTCGTTAAGGTACATCAATAATTAATTAAGTAGTACAATAGATTAGCCTTAGCATCAATACATTTCTGAGCCTGTACACATACCGTATTATAAACAGCTGAAAGAGATGCTTCAGTGCTTGCTAATGTTTATGAAAAAACTAGCATTACTTTTTTGATTGTTGCTTGGAAAGTCCAGTGTTAGCAAATAACACAACTAGCGAATGAATTAATATTAGCAAGATTCTCCTTTTTCCTCTAACATCAATTCAGCTCTAATGAAAAATTTGCATTTAAAATTTTTACCAAACAGTACTGTCTCTTTTTCTATATACACCATCCATTGTTAGCATCACAGCCAAGCCTAACATTATGTAACTTAAACTTGCTAGCATGGTTCAGGCTGACGAACACACTCGCTCAGGTTGCAGATGTGACTGTTTGATGTAGCTTGTTGTATTATGAAGCACGCGGTCCCGTGGGAAGAATGTCGAAGGCTTTGTCATACATCACATGCCCAGGATTCCACAGCGGCCCACCAAAGGAGACCAAAGGAGACGGACAGCCAGTGCTTTTCTACACTCTGAGAACCGACTAAAACAACTCTAAAGCAACTGTATGTTGCACATGGAGAGTTTTGGATTGTCTTTAGATGCTAGCCTATAAGAAGTTTTATTATGATACTATGGTAAACTATAGTATGTATCATAGTATAACATACAGTAGTATTAATGTGGTACCTCAGACATTAACATGGTAAGGCATCATAGGACTTTATAGAGTACACACTATAGCACATCATGGTAGTACTAGAATATATACCACTGTTTTTTTCTGAATACAATGGTAGGTAATGCTATAGCACTTCAGTGAGTACTGTATTAGTGTACCATGGTACTTATTGGGTACCACAACGGCTACCAAAGTACAGCAGGTATCTAATATGGTATGTATGTACATACTGTACCATATTAGATAAGGTTAGTACTGTACATATTAATGGTATGATATAGTACAGGCAGTACCATATTAGACATAAAGACCAGCTAAACTGTGGTACCCAATAAGTACCATTATGACACATAAACATGTATAACATACATGTTCCGTATTATGGTTCAGGGTAGAATCATGTACCGAACTATGAAACAGGTATCATAATATATCATAATATATTGTACCATATTAGATATGTTAGTCCATTTTACTGGTATGATATAAAACAGGCAGTACCATATGTAATATTAAGGGTTACATACACTATGATATTTCATTAATGTTGCCTATATACAATGGTTCCATACTATATACATAAACAATTGCAACATAAATATACATTTAAAAACATGCAACAATTGGACAGGATTATTAAAAAAAAAAAAAAAAAACTTGAAATAATATATAATAAAATATTTAATATTGAAAATGGCCTATTAGTTTCTTTGTTCATCTTAGCTCAGCAGCTTGATAGTAAGAGAATCATTAGCACATTAGTCAGTGAATCTGATTAATGGTCAGAAGGTGTTGATTAAGTTTCTATTAAAGCAGCAGACTGTTATGCTCTTCATAGATCAAATCAAGTGTTGATCTTGATGTGCTCATTTTAATGTTATCGTGGCTGTACAGTATTAGCATATGATTCACAGGGACTCCCATGGAGAATGCGACACAAAACCTGATTAAAAAGATTCATAATTATATATGATATGGAGTAAAGAGATTATTAAAGTTATTGATTTGTTCTAGAAATTCATCGACATTTCATTCTTGTAATTTTACAAGGGGCGTTCAAGTCAATATTGGAGGATTGTGCAGAATAAAAGAATAACAGTGATGATTGGAGTTCCTGGGAGGCCAGTGTTTCAGACATGAAGCAGGCAGTCCGATCATGGCTCTGGCTGTGTACTGAGAAAACTATCTACCTTAATGGTATCCAAGCACTAGTGAAATACTGGGATAAACCAATAAAGATATGTTTTACTCTCATAACTGTGATCTGTTGTTCCACACAATCAAAAGTCCCGGTTTAACTCGAACACCCCTTGAATAAAGAGATTTTCTCATTTCAAAACAATAAGGCATACAAACTGTGCACCCTTGACACGTTATTCACTTTGGCATTCACAAACACATCTACAGTTTCTCTCCAGGTTGAGGTGCCCTAACATCGTCATCAGGAGAGAATGTTCCCAACATGACAGTTCGTACAAACACCGTCAAGTCTGTAAGCCCTGTCTGAGACGATAAGATAATAATACCAGTGTGGGGGAGACTTCAACACGTTCAATAAATCAGAATGACAGGGCTCTGAGCATGAGATGAAGCCTACACTATGCTTTTAAACCGGGGCAAGACAGGGCTTTGATCATGTTCATGAACACACTTCACTGCCCTGATTAACGCATCAAAGGTTTGTGCTTTCATGGCTAGTTTTTAACAGGTGTTTTAATGGCCCGCAAAACACACCACAAAGACTCGGAATTCATGGGAAATCTTTAACCATTTGTCTTCCAGAACTTTTTAAATTCTAATTACACTTGTAAGAACACTAAGAGAAAATCCTAGTGGATGCAACTTTAAAACGGGTGTTAACTATGACAGAAGGGACACTGATTTTGTTTAATCCTTCAGTTGACAACAAACTGAAGGATTTACTTCACAGAACGTTACATCATAGAAGCTCTAAAGTGGACTTCAGATCTTATCCCGGTTGTTTATTTAACACTATCTGAACAGAACCACATGATGTTTGATGTTGCGTCATTTTATCACAAGTGCTCAGCGTTGCGTCGTTCCTGAATCTGCATTAATCATTAAAACAAGCCAAGCGCTGCCAGCTCTTCACATTAACCTGAGTGAGCTGTATAAGTTGACGTCAGCTCTTATGTCTTTGTGTCAACACCTGCTTGTTTTAATAGCTTGAGAGCACGTTTAGTGGGGCTGGATGAGATGTTTGCGTCATGTAATTGCACAGCATGAAACCACAAAAAGACCACTGATGTTAAATTACATTGAGGCGTTGCTCATCCCAACAAGACTGCACCCTGTCATTGGGGTTCAGGTCTGAGTCACGGATTGAGCCGCACCTGCAAGGTTTTGTCTTGATGCCACTCGATGTCATGGAGGCCTAACCTAATGTCATAGTTGGAGAAAAGTACTTCTTGTACTTTGGTTACATTTCTGGAAGATTAGATGCTTCACACAAGCAGAACAACTCTATATATTTAGTCTTCATGGCCTGATGCTGTTGGGTTGCCACCTTGAGCAAGGTCCATCACCCCAAGTGCGCAGATACAATTGGGTGTCAAGCTGGCAACCTGACCCCGTATGTAACTGACAACAAAACAACAGATGTATCTCCAGGGTAGGTCCAACCATGGTTGTAAATATGGGAAGATATACAATATTCACCACTGGCCTCCACAGGTCCTAGTTGGATGGATGGATATACAGTATCCAAGGTGGGAAGTATACTGTATATCACCTGATGTGCTGGATGACACATTGACATACCTAAATATAACTATATGTTGTTGTTAGTCTTTTGGCTGCTCCCGTCTAGGGGTTATCACAGCGGACCATCCGATCCACGCACAATTTGGCACAAGTTTTATGGCCTATGGCTTCGCTGACGCAACTCTACCATTTTATCCGGGCTTGGGACCAGCACTTCATCCATTGGCTGGGGTTTGGGTGGGAATTGAATGGCATGACAGCCGAGACATTTATATATGTATATACACACACACTATCAAAACAAAAAAATTTGAACACAAGTGGATTTATGTTCGACATTTTGGAAGTTTCTACATTTTGGAAGTTTGGATGTATGTCCTACATTTTCTTTACAGGGCATAAGTAGCAGACACATCCCAATATCAACAGTTTTACAATGGGGAAAGCAATAAAAAAATCAGGGAAGACCACGGAATTAGGAGGTGTGTCCAAACCTTTGACTGGTCCATGTAAACAGTTAAGTTGGAATCTCTAATCGGAATGATTTCAATCAGCCTGAAGAAATATTTTTAATGTAAACTTAGCTATAGACGTTAAATACATTAAATTCACACTGTGCATGACTATGATCGCATGCCAAGCATGTGGCAAACTGCAATTGGTCTGGATTTGTCTGGATTTTCTGTCAACAAACAAATGAACCACAATTTGTTTACACATTATACTGGCATATAAAGTATTTACAGAATAAATGCTTCATTCTAATGAGCAACATGTGAGCCATTGAGCTGCTTTAATTCACATTAGAATGAAGGGTTGTTCTTTGACTTCTGCAATATCCAGTCCTACTGAAAAGTCGCATCAGATTTGCGTGACGATGATTAATGACGTCCTATATACAGTACTCTTGAGTAAAGTTACATTTAAGGAGGTGGTTCAACATGATTTGGCTTGGAAAAACCATTTAAACCATTGTCACGCCCCATAAATGCTTTTCTCATATGCGTGTGTGAGTAATCATGTGGTTAGCGTTGGTGCATATGGGTGGAGAATGAGACTATAAATGCCACCAGAGGTTAAACGTTTAATGTTAAATGAGGGATGGATGCATGCTGTTTCCATCAGCCATGCAGTCTCCAAGCGAAGTCATTATGGCCATTAAACACACACTTAGTTATGGTAGATGTGGTGTGGTTGACTTGATATTTTATCCCCAACTGTACTGTAGTTATTATTAACTTAACTAATTATTATTATTATTATTATTATTATTGTGTGTGTGTGTGTGTGTGTGTGTGTGTGTGTGTGTATGCTATAGGTCACAGTTCCTCCAAGTATTGTTATAGCCATAAACACATTTCTGAATGGCTCTGTGGTGTGTAAACAGTCACTGTGTGAGACTCAAACATAGCGACAGAGGTCGCGGGTGACCTCTCTGAGAAAACAGAGAGATGGATGTGTGGAGGGAAAAAAATGCCTGGGAAAACCTCTTAGCCTGGATTCTCTCATGATCAACACGCTTAATTTATACCAGTGATTAGTAGAAAATGTGTGTCAGAAAGCATTACAGTGCATTTAAGCATAAACTTAAAATACACATTCAGTACTTTTGCTCATTTCAGTTCACTGTATGAAAAATTATGGACCTTTCACATTAATGGACAGCTATAAAAGATATCAAGATATCAACTAATAATTAAACTAGATTTTTTTTTTTCGCATATAAGTTAAAAAAAACTGGGGTCAGAACACAGAATCAGCCATGATATAGCGCCACTGGAGAAAATAGGGTTAAGTGCCCAGTGGTGCTGGGACTCGAACCCTCAACCTTTTGATCAGTAACCCAGAATCTTAGCCATTGGGCCATCAGAGAGCATAATTTTTTTTTTAATATTCATTAGCTTTATCAGATACTCATCCAAATGGACCTAAACAGCCAAATGACTTTACTACCCAATACAACTTGTAGAATCATTGTCTGCTTATGTTTTCTGGAATTTTCCATATGTTTCAATTTCAGAGTTTTTTTTTTTTTTTAAGTTGTTGGTCTTTTGGCTGCTCCCGTCAAGGGTCGCCATAGTGGACCATTTGAACCGCACAGCAACTTGGCACAGGGCTTATGCTGGATGCACTTCCTGACGTAGCCCTCCCATCTTATTCGGGCTTGGGACAAGCACTGGCTGGGGTTTGGGCATTGGGTGGGAATTGAACCCGGGTGGTCCTTGGTTGAAGCCCTGATGTCACCAAGCTGCCACTGTTGGACCCTTGAGGAAGTTTCTTAACCCCTAAGTGCTCAGATACAATCAGGTGTCAAGCTAGCACTGCATCTAGTGGTTGGGGTTTGGGCATTGGGTGGGAATCGAACACGGGCCATGAAACCAACTACTGGGCCACGAATGCTGAGTTTTTTTAAAGCCTAAAAAAAACCTCCTTTTTTACAAATCTATTTGTAAGTCACCAATAATTAAAGATGAGTTTTACATGGATAAACTAAATAAGTTACAGTTTTCTTGCACTCAACTTCACTCAACTACTAACCTAAAACTAATCATTCAGAAATGCTGCTGTTGTACTTCCTGTCACGCTCGTGCAAACTGATCGCTAACTCATTAGCATGTAAAGCATTTAGCAGTTTTTCATTCCAGCATCTCTGACGTATATCTTGAAGGTTATATTCAGATTTATTCTACTGCTTTGAACGTAGATAGGTCAACATGCAAATCCTAACCTTCAAATCAGTCTCTTTTTCATAAATACAGTCTGTAATTATTTCTTCACGTCCTAGTTGGTTGGAGGAGAAAAGAAGAGAAACTGAATAGCAATTTGTTTTTACATGCCATTTTCATCTGTAGGTGTTGTGTTTCAAAGAGCTTTTTGTACGAGAGACATTTATCACTTATTCATGAACTCCAACAATGCTGCGGTTTGTGGATGTGGTGCACAGACCACAGTATTATCTTAAAGGTGACAGTTAACAACTGAGAGAGAGAGAGAGAAAGAGAAATATAAACTATTACTTGTTTGTCTGCTTATTAGTTTGGAGTTTGTGAAGGGTGTGTAGCAAACAATATTTTTTGACACTTATATATTTTGAATTTACTGTAATGATCAATGGTTGCTAAGAATTTTTCCATGATAAGCAGCAGTTTCAAAAGTATTTGCATTTTCATAATCAGCAAAGCAAATCCTCTAGGGAGAAACAACTCTAATTATGCATTATGGATACTGTACATGACTATGAACATGCAAAAACAAAACCATAAGCAGTCAACTCCCGAATCAATGACCAAAAATATGTACAATCATAAGAAATTTTACTATGATAAACTGTAGTTCATATCATAATATACCATAGTATTACAGTGGTGCTTCTGAAATTACCATGGGACTTCAAGGTAGATACTATGTCACTTCAGTGGGAACTGTGGTTGTACTATAGTGTATACCACTGTACTTTTGTCAATACTATAGTACTTATTGGTTACCACCGTGAATACCAAAGTTCAGCAGGTACCTAATATGTTATACCTAATATGGTATACAGGTATATGGTATATATGGACAAAAGAATTTGGCCAAACCTGTTAATTATAGAGTTCTGATGTTTCAGTCAGGCCCCTTTTTCCATGTGAAGGGCAATCTTAATGTTTGGGATACCAAGATCTTGGTCAATGATATGACAAAGATCTTGGACAATGCTATGCGTCCAACTTTGTGGCAACAGTTTGAGGAAAGCCCTTTTCTAGTCCAATATGACTGTGCTCCAGTACACAAAGCAAGGACTATGAAGACATAGCTTGTTTAATTTGCTGTGGAAGATCCTGACTAGACTGCAAAAAACACTGACCTCATCCATATCGAGCACCTTTGGGATGAAGTGGAACAGAGATTGTGAGCCTTCTTGTAAAGAAATAGGTGCCAGACCTCATATATGCGCTACAGAATGAATGGGCATGAATTCCCACAGAAAGTGAGACCATCTCTATATATAGAAGCATGTGTATTAGGATAAAAGGTCATTGCAGGTTTTGCCAAAAAATTTTGTCCATATATTGTATGTTAATATACAGGCAGTGCAGAATTATTAGGCAAATGAGTATTTTGTCCACATCATCCTCTTTATGCATGTTGTCTTACTCCAAGCTGTA
>JAQQZS010000013.1:12613806-12631395 GCA_030068045.1 Platyallabes tihoni | reverse complement strand
CTCCCGGTCCCCCGCGACCCTGAACACAGGATTAAGCGGTATAGAAAATGAAAAAAAAAAAAAACAATAATAATAATAATAATAATAATAAGTCTAGAGCACAGGGTTCTACAGTTATTTTTCTGTTTGTTTTTGTTAATATTTTTGTTGCACTTTTGCTTTTTTTTTTTTTATTTTCTTAATTCACATAAAATCCCCTTTAACTCAAAAATAAATTTCACTTGCTTCTTTCACATCCACTTTTATTTTTATTTAAAACTGTACAGTTATTTAAAAAAAAAAATATTTAAGCCTTGAACAAGGGGTAATTTTTTAAAACTGTTTGGTTTGTTTAATTGTTTGTTCATAGGGGCAAAAAAAGCCCCGCACTGTCCAAATCTTTAATTATTAATATTTAACCCTTAGAGCCCGAAGCACCTGCATCATCACATCGCTCGGGGGCACCAGAAAGACACTTCCAGCCATGACGATGCCTTAAACTTGTGCTCCAAGTGGTGCAGTGTTAAAGCGCTCGAAAGTTCGCTGGTTCGATTCCTGGATGATGCTGTAACCTCCCGCAGCCGGAGGTCTAGAGAGAGCTGATTGGCCGAGTTCGCTCAGAGGGGAGGGATGAGAGGTACTTCGTGCTCCCACATTAATCACGGCTCTACAGCCAATCAGGGACGTCTGTGAGCTCGCGCGCGCGGAGGGAGCGGATAGCGCTGTCCTCCCAGTGTGTTACTCCGCCCCCAACGGTGCGTGAGCGAGCAGTTCGAAAAGATGCAGTCAGCTGACGTCACGTGGTTCGGAGGAAACGTGATAGTCTTCGGCTCTCCCGACTGATTGGTTGGAGTAGCCTTAATTAATGTGGGAGCCCCCTAGTGATGGGGAGGAATTGGACACTACTTAATTAGAAGAAACAAAAAAAATGGATCATGACTTCCTATTTGACATCATATTCAACGACATCAGCATCCGGGCTCTTTAGAGGTCTTAGGATGCTTTTGCCTGGGTGGTGAAAGTACAGGTGCTTGGGCCCGCTCATCACTGCTTGCAACTACAGTATATTATAACGTTATAGTATCGGGTTGGAATCTGAACATTATCTCATAATCAGTATTGACATCAGTATTGATTCATCCTTACCTGTTGCAATAGTCTATAAATGTCAAATCTGATGAATAGCTCTATACGCTGGAGATATACAACATGACTACTGATTCATTATTGCTAAAGATAAACTTGTCTCATTTTCTGCAGACCTGCAAGAACAAACAAACAAACAAACAACTCCAACTGGACTTCAGACATGCTAGTTAGCAACCTGCTAACAACCCGTTCTCAGACAGACAAACACTTACATTGTACAACTCTCCAAACATTTCTTCCTTTATTACCTACTTTTATTTAAGCACGACTTTTATTAATATATAAGCGTTTAGACATTATACTGTCTACACTTAGCATCGCGTTTAGTTAGCCTGGGCTAAATGCTAACTCATACGCTTTTCCAAATGGCAAACTTTATTGTAGGATACATCAGGAAAATAATAATAATCATTATAATATTATAAAGACTTACAAGTGTGACTCGGAGTCTACATAATGCCCGAGAAAACGCAGCAAACAACCACAAGCAATAAAACAAAAACAACGCGAGTTATAAATAAATATAAAATCAGCAACACTCCCACCGCGTCACTAGGAAACGGAATTGCTTCAGCGTCTCAATTCGCGCACCTGGATCCTAGGGCGCCTAAATAGTGCACGGTGAGGCGTATATCAGAGGCAGCTTTTCCCCCTCTACTGAGTGGAAAAGTTAGTGAATTGGGACGCGGCCCGAGGAGAAACGAACAGCGGATCAAAACAGTAGTGATCCAGCGGGGAGAGGAGGAGGAGGAGGAGGAGGAAGAGGGACTGAGGGAAAAAAAAACAAACAATAAAAAAAGAAAAGATTAGATAAAACAACAACAATAATAATAAAATCATAATAATTTTGAAATGCCAAGTAAGAAGAAGAAATACAACGCGAGGTTTCCTCCGGTAAGTGTGTTAGCTTTTACTTCATGTGAGAACGTGACAGCTAGCTATCTTAGCACAGGTCAGATTAGCAAGATAGCATCAACGCTAATCTGGTTTATCAAACCTTACAACCTGCTGATTCATGAACTCAGTTTATGATCCATTATGGTGCATTTATGATCTGTTTAGTGCCTCTGAGTCTCAGATCCAACATGTCTGCTTGACATGATCAGATTAACAAACTAATGCAAATGAAGCAGGCTAGGCCACACACACTCACACTTTCGATAGAATAACTGCATGCTTTCTCCATTGGCTTTTAAAGGAAGATGTGCCTCATTGTATATACGTGTTTTTCCTGTTTATTTATTAATATTTTTTTAGGATTTGTCTAAACTAATGCAGGTAGCTTCAGCAAACAGTGCTAATTTTAGGCTAGGTTTAGCTAGTTAGCTTGGAGTTGACGAGTTTAACACACACACACCAATGACAGACTTCACCTCACATATTTTTTTTTTTTAAAAAAGAATTAAATGTTATTACAGTTAATAGTGTGCTAATATTAAGCCGTGTGTGTTATTAAGGTGTGTTAAGCCGTGACAGACTGGTGTACAAGCTACAAGTACATGTTTGTTTGTTTTGGTTTGTTTGTTGCACTCATTTTTCTCTCATTTTCTTAATTCACCTAAAATCAATTTTTAACTGTAAAGTTAGTTTCATTCACCCCTGTGCTACATGATAAAAATATACAAATTTAAAAGTGTACAATAATTTGTAAAGTATTTAAGCCTACAATTATTTTAATTGCTTTTTTTTGTTTGTCTATTTGGGGCAAAAAAAAAACAAACAAAAAAACCATCATTATTATTCATCATTAGGGCCCAAGCACTATGACATCAGACATTGACTAATATTTTGTTTTTGTTAATATTTTTGTTGCACTTTTTTTTTTTTTAACGTTCTTAAGTCATGTAAAATCCTCTTTAACTCTAAAATAAATTTTACTTGCCCCTTTCACATTATCCACATTTATTTTATTTAAATCTGTAAAGTTATTTTTTTAAAATTTACTTAAGTTTTGAGCAAGGGGTAATTCTTTTTTTAACTTTGGTTTTGTTTGATTAATTGTATGTTTATAGGAGCAAAAAAGTAAAAAAATCTTTAATTATTCATCTTTATGCCTAGAGCAAGTGGTTCTACAGTTATTTTATTTGTTTGTTTTTTCCCTGCGCTCGATTTTCTTAAATTCTTAAAATTCCTTAAAACTCTAAAATTAATTTCACTCACCCCTGTGTTACATGATAAAGTAATTTATTTAAATGTTAATTGTAATTGTTTTTTAATTATTATTTAAGCCTAGAGCAAGGAGTTCTACAATTATTTAATTGTTGGTTTCTGCTTGTTTGTTTTTGTTTGTTTGTGGAATTTATTTGAAAAGTAAAATAAACCCGACTGTATGAATCTTTAATTATTAATATTTAAGCCTAGAACAAGGGGTACAATTATTAAAAAAAAAAATACTTATGCCTTGAGCAAGGAGGAATTATTTTTACATGTTTGTTTATAGAGACAAAAAAGTGAACTCCATGAACCGAATCTTTAATTATTATTTAAGCCAAGGAGTTCTACCATTATTTTAAACTGTTTTTGTTTGTTTGTTTTTGTTTATTGCACTTGGTCTGAATTTTCCTAATTCACCTAAAATTGTGTTGTTTATTTTTTTTTATTATATATTTTTTTATAATTTATATAAGCTTAGAAAAGTTGCGTGATCAAGGACTTTGGGACGAGTTCCTTAAAAATATATCCTTTCCATTAGTTTATGGGCAGTTGGTGCAATACCACCACCTGTGCGGAGTAGGCTTAAAAATTAAACGGTCAACCAGCATTTCAATGCTTATTAAAGACTTTTAATATTTGACTAATATTTAAAAATCTGTAAGAAATACAGCTTCTTCAGACAAATCAGGTGATGAACCTTAGCGCTATCGAATTGAATCTCAAAAATCTAATTGAATGTAATCAACAGTGTACCTATGATTAGCAGCTGTAGAAACGTTCTCAGGGCAGGATGAAGAGAAACACTGCCAGGGGTAGAAATAAAATCACAGAGGAGTGCTTGTGAAACAGGAAGTAACCTCAGGACCCAATGTTGTGTAGTCTCATGGAGATTTAGCAACAACAACCGAGTACTGCTAATGTTTGTTATTTTTTTATAGAGTTAAAATCTGAATCTTGCTTATGAAATCAGATAAGTAAAATCTGTGCATGTGTCTTGTTTGTGTGTTTGCACGCTTTAGGCAAGGATTAAGAAGATCATGCAGACGGATGAAGAAATAGGCAAAGTTGCTGCTGCAGTTCCTGTCATAATCTGTATCCTTAAAGATTGCACTGTGCAATGTCTTTTTTTTTTTTTTTTTTTTTAAGCCATCTCTCTCACTTATTGATATGAGACTTGCCTTGGCATCATTTCTTGCTCCTGTTAGATTGTGGCAAAAGCGCACCTATGGTAGATGATTAAGCATTCTCACTCGAGAGGGAATGCTGTCGAGCTGGATATCATCACCGCTGTGATGTAGTCGTAGGCACGACGGTGATGATAACCGGCACTACAGCACAACACTGTTTATTATTAACAGATTATGATTTGTTTCTTAGTTAACCAGTTACGATTCTTCGTCCTTTCATGTCCAGCGGAAGTAACTTAACAGGGGTGAACATAGTTTTACATTTTTACTGGTACTGTGTAGCCAAAAGGTGAGGAGAATAAACCATGGAGGTTGTGGACAGTCCTGCAACTCTCATACGTTTCTCTTATTCCGCTTTATAACAATTTCTGTTAACTTTCAGGTTCTGTGTTGAATCCCAAATAGCGTTAAATGGAAAACAAATGTACAATCCCTTGTTCCACACACCCCTGTGTGGCTAGTGCCCGTGATCAGGGGTTAGAGAGGGATTGGGATTCAGCCTTGTGTTAGAAGTTTGATTTTTAAAAAGGTTTAGAAGTAAACAAAAACAACACGCAGGCAACTTGGAAACAGTCATTAAGGAGACAAAGTGTTGTTTAATACGACATAGCGTTATTATTATTATTTTTTTGTTTGTTTCTTTGTTTAGGTCACAAACAGTGGGTTGCATTTCACTGCATATTATACTGTTTATGTGGCCAGTAAAAATGTAAATTTTGAATTTTTGAATTTGAAAGTGACAGTTTTTCCAGTACTGACCTACATACGCCCTCTGTGTCCGACAGTTAACAGAGTTAACTTCTGGAATGCCTCTCGTCCAATCCGATCGCTTGGTTTGAACTAACTGTCGTTATGAAACACGCCCCCTCACCCACGGGTGGAAAAAATGCCATAGGATTATCATTTGTAGTAAAACATGATGAAATGCTCTTTAAGGTGTTAAGGAGATTCAGAGCTCTCTAACTAGCAGCAGAACCGAATCGATGAAGTGTCATGTTAGGGAATGTGGAAAAACAAGACTTTTTTTTTTTTTAAATAGATATGAGGAAAAATAATAAAAGTTTCCTTTTACGTCCTTGACTCTCGTATGAGCGCGGGCACTCGAGCTCTTCCTGGAGTCTCTCCTGACAAAAGCGTGCCACGTCACCCAGTCCCGCAACGCCAAAACCATGACGACGTCACATTTGTAAGTGAAAATAAATACTTGGAAGATCTCGAACGATTCGTCCTCGGAATGATCGTGCTTGATGTGTGCGTTTACTTCTTTAGGAAACAGTGCATCGAACTTGAGCAGCAGTTCGACTTCCTGAAGGATCTGGTGGCGGCGGTGCCGGACATGCAGGGAGAGGGGGACGAGAATCACGCAGAGGGAGCGGAGAGGATCCCGCGCAGGTTAAACACACACATACACACACACTCGTGATGTAAATCCCAAATTGTTCTCACTCGAGAGGGAGAGGGTTCTCACAAGGGTGTGGTCAAAAATGATCCGCACTTTGGGTGTAGAATCTTTTAATGCACCGCCTCTAATGCACCGCTGTCTTCACTTCTTCATCAGAAGTCCTCATAAGGCTGCTTTCAGTTCAAAGTCTGACGGAGCGAGATCAGGACTATAGGGAGGACGCTTGAGGACGTTTCTGTTTCATACTCTGCCGTTTACTTTGACTTGTCTTTGAATCCATGTCTCGTCACCAATAATGAGAGTCATTGTGAGTTGTTTCGGTACCAGGTCCAGGCGCCTAGAGAGAGAGAGAGACGATTGGCTGAACTCTCTCAGAGGGGCGGGGTGGGAGGTACTTTGCGCTCGCGCATCAATCACAGCTCAACAGCCAATCACTGGTGTCTGTGAGCTCACGCGAGCGGAAGGAGCGGATAGCGCTGTCCTCCCGAGTGTGTTGCTCCGCCCCCAACGTTGCGTGAGCGAGCAGTTCGAAAAGATGCGGTCGGCTGCCGGCACAGGGTTTGGAGGAAACTCGTGATAGTCTTCGGCCCTCCTCGACTGATAGTAGTAGCCTTAATGTGGGAATCTCCTAGTGAGTGGGGACAACTAAATTAGGGAGAAAATCGGGGATAAATAATAATAATTTAAAAAAAAAAAATCTCAACTGTGGCATCTTTTTTTTTTTTTTTTTTTTGGTCGATGAACTAATGTGGCGCTGATAAGACCAACAAAAGTTTTAATATAAGCGGAGTGCGGATAATTTTTTTTCCAGACCTAGAAACCTTGCCTGTTAGACAGACAGACAGACGTGCGAGACGTGACCTGAAGGTTAATCTCTATCCTGCCTTCACTTTAATGTGACGAGATTTATGTCTGTAATCTTTTCCCCTCCAGCATCTCGCAGTGATTTCTAACAGCACAGATGTGGAAACGTGATTAAAGCACATTCACCTGAAGGAAACGATATAAGGGAAACTAAGTCATCCGAAATGGATGAGATTTATATGAACCGTTAATAAAGGGTGTACGCAGTAAATGGTCCGATATTGTTGAGTTTTAATTCTGACATTGGAACAGCGAATAGATTTCCTTTTTGTTTCAGTGTGACGTGATTGATTTGTGAAATGTGAAATGCGGTTTGTGTTTAAAGCAGAGGCCGAAAGCCAGGCTCAGGACGCAAGAACGGAGGAGCAGGAGTCAAAGGCAAAGACAAGAAGCTGTCAGGGACGGAGTCTGAACAAGAGGTGAGTGGAAAAAAAAAGTCGGTTCATTTATGTATCGAGATTCTTTCATGTTATACAGGGTGTCCCAAAAAATTACATCATTCGAAATATGAATAATTACATGTTATAGGCAAGTGAAATTAAATAAATAGGCTTCATGTTGAAAAATAAAACCTGTATATGTTTGCGTTTTAGGTGGTTTTAGGCGTTAAAATGTTGCAGTTCCCCCATCATCCTACAGGTGGCACACTTTAAACTATTCACACATTAACATGCAGCACAGCATCAGTATTTCCCAAGTTTGCTTAGAGATGTAACAAAATCTGAACGGGGAAAAAAAATCATCACAAAACAATTTAAATCGGCTCCTAGGTGTCGTGATATCGTATCGGCCAATTCCAATCCCAAGTATGAAATATCTATGATTGTGAGATTAGAGACTGTAGTCTGAGGGTGTGAGGTTTCGAGAATTAGATCCATAGAATATTTCACAAATCCAAGCAACATGTTCAGTGTCACAGAACATTTATTACGCTTTACAGCTTTTAAAAGAAAGAGTTGATATTTGTTTAATAATATAATTTCATTCAATTCAATTTAGGGAACTTTTTTTTATAAGTGACTAAAACTGCAGTCTTAAACTTTCAGTTATAAGGGTTTTTTTTTTTTTTTTTTGAAAAAATGGAGACGGGGTATAGTCGTGCCTAATCATTTATTACATGTACACTTAAAGTGTACACTTGAAGCAATAGCGTGAGAGTGAAGAGTGTGTGTGTGTGGAGTTACAAATGAACTAATGTAGCGCTGATAAAGCCAACAAAAGTTTTAATATAAACGGAGTGCGGATCATTTTTGACTCACCCTCCTAAAATCCTGTAATCCGGTTTCCTCCCACAGTTCAAAGACATGCAGGTTAGATTTATTGACATTCCCCCGTCTTGTGCCCAAAATGTACTGGGATAGGGCTCTGTTTATTCCCCATACAGAATAAACAGAATAGACGATGAGAAAATTTTCACCATGGCAACCTAGAGATGCCCATTATTACTTTACTTAGACCTATTATTATTCTAACTTTCATTACTTACTTATTACTATTTTTTTTAAACATCTATTGGTATAACTTTGAAGTGTAGTATTGTTTAAGGACATAATCACAAGCTTTTCTCTCTCATCCTCTGAATCCGTCCAGCTCATGGAGACTTCGGGTAACTGGATAACTTAAACCAAACAAGAAATTCCAAACGTCGTGCTCGGCGCCGAGTGTAAACAACGCATTTGTTTGAACGTAATGTCTGTGTGCTCGTCTGTGCCTCCTTTGTGTGAGCGCGATGTTTGCAGTGTGCCAGCCTCAGGATGTTATCTCAAGAGTCTGAGAGAGAGTAAACATTTCAGGTCACGACTACCCTGTTGTGATCGATTGCTTGGGGAAGATATTCGCTCGAGGCTTTATTTAGATTTGTCTGTTAATCTTTTCCGGAAGACATGTGTCTCTTATTCAGATCGAGCGGACGTGTAATGTTTGAAAACGATTGAAACATTACAAGAAATTGTGAAAGATGTTAATTCCATCACTTTAAATGACAAGTCAATGCTTAAGTCCCATGATACATTTGTGATGGAAATAAGTCTGAGAGGCGTTCAAGTCAAACTGGGACTTTCTCATGCATTAAAACCCTGACCTAAAAACATCACGATCAGATTACCGATGCAACGGACAAATGAACACCTGGCTATGTACGTGTCTTTTGTCAGGACGAGTCTGAAGACAGTGAGACAGACGGAGACGAGGTAGACATCTCCCAGCCCAACGCGCACCATCAGGCAGCATCTCATTTTCACAGGTGTATACACACACACGCGCACACAGATTGAACTGCAGTAAGTTAAGATCGCCACTAGAAGGCGTAAATCCCTTGATTTGCTGTTCAGCTTCTAACAACGTTTTCTCTTCTCTTCTCTCTCTCTCTCCTCCCACCCCCCACTAAAACCAGCCCAGACATGCCCCCTCAATACATGCCCATGCCCATGGCTGCCCCTCAGACCGCCCTCGCCATGCCCATCAGCTCCTTCGGCTCCCAGGCTCCGGTCATGGGCGTGACCGCGCCTCCTCCCGGGACGGCGCTGCACAAAGAAGAACAGGACGACGATGAAGACTACGACTCTTAGCTCCCCGTTGTCCCGGCAACCCCGGTTGAAGCATTTTACATTCGTTTTTTCGTTCGTTTTTTTTTTCTTCCCCTTAAGTTGTTCTTGTTTGGCTGCAGAACGCAGAAACAGACGACGTCCAGACGCCGGCGAAGGGCGTCAGCAATCATGCAGCCACAGCGCAAGAAGAAGAATAATGGGTTGTATATTAGCTGATGTGTTTTAATTTCTTTTTTTAAGAATTCTTGTTTTACTGTCCAGCTTCAAAGAGGACAATTGGTTTAGACTATTTTTAAAAATACAGGAAGAAGAAGAAGAAAAAATTTACGCGGAAAACTTGCGTTCTTGGCCAGCAGGCTCTTTTGAGAAACGGCCCTAAACATATATATATATATTTTTCCCTTTCGTATCTTTTTTTTTTTTTTTTTTTAATTAAAAACCTAGCATAGATGTTCCCTGTAGTGTTTTGCACTTTGTTTTTGTTTCTCGGTTAATCCTAGGCTGCCATCCTCCGTTTCAACTTTAATTCTTTTTCCATCGTTCAATTTGAGTTTGATATACCGCTGCGATATACCTTCACGAAGGACGTATGCGGTATTAGGAAATGTGATGCATCATGCCACGTACGTGTAATAACTCTCAAAGACAGAAGGAGTCGGGAAGTCGCCTGCACGTTTAACTCCAGGGCACAGACCTCCTCCCAGTGACGGCTGTTTGCTGTGTCGAGCTTATCTATAGCTTTTTTTTTTTTTCTTCTTCTTTTTTTTGTCCTATTTTAAATGCTAAGTTTTATTTGCATTTTTTGTTTTGCAACGCATTTTTTTTTTAAATTCAAATTATCTTAGAACGTTTTAAAACCAGATATAAGTATTGGCCTTTTCTTTTTCCCCATAATGATTTTTATTACATTTGTAATTTGTTTTATTTTTTAAATTATTATTATTTTTTGGCCATCCTTGCTCCTCAAAGCTCGATCGAAGTGGTTACCCTTCATCCAGACCACACTGTCCAACCAAATGCACATTTATATCCCCGTTATTCATAATCTTGTATCTTTTAAATTCTTTTAATGTTCTAATGCGAAGCTTGAGACGAGCTGGAACATTTCATTCTCTCTCTCCCTCTTCCTCTCTCTTCCCCAACTACCTATTTTTGTGGCTGTCTCTCTTCAGGTGTATAAAGTTTGGCTGCTCAGAGGCTGTATGTAAAACTTTTAACATTCTTATTATTTTGTATGAGTGAAATAAAGTGCAAATTTCGGTATAGCGTCCTTGAACTTTTTAAATTTTATTTATATATATATATATATATATATATATATAAAATTAATACTATTTTATTTTCATCCTTTGTTTGAGACTAACCTGTGGGGAATTTTATTTTGCAGTCTTGGCTGCAATTTAATTAGGACGTTTGAATCCTAAATCGGAACGTACATTGTGTACTCTCGGTCAGACACGTGCAGCCTCTGTGTACATTTGTGTTTTTTGCTTCTTTGGGCATTTCCTAGACAAATGCGTCCACAGGCTACGCTAGCACAATACACACTTACTCGGAGCATTTACAAATTCTCAGGCTGTTTTGCCTACCGTATTTTACATACTGGAAAAGTTGGGTCTTGTCGAGAAAACTGATTAGTAAACTCGTTCTGTACGGTGACGAATCTATACATATAATAAAACTGTAAAGTTGTTGTGTCTGTACATTTGAAGATATTTGCTAAAAAATTAGTAATTGAACACATCAAGATGGTTTTTGGAACTTCTGTTTTTCTGTTTGTGCGCGCATCATGTAAAAACTACTGATTAAATTTTAATAGGGTTTTCAGAGGTATATTTAGTCGAGCTTGAGGTAACATATAGGCTTTGTTTCATCGCAAACGGCCCACTGGAAGAGAAGATATGCTACTTTGAAATGTAAATATAAAACGCCTTTATATCATTAAAAAAGCAGACCTTGAAAAAAAAATCATTAGTTCCTCTCAAAATTCAACAGATGGCGCTGTACATTAAAAAAAATTGTACTCACTTATGAGTGTGCAATTTAAATCTACTTAATACACGCCATCTCACACCTTCATTCCGCACACACGTAAAAATTATAGTTCATTACAGTTGACAAATTTTTTTAAATTTTTTTTATACGTGCTTATAATTGTGCAATTAAATTCCATGCAAACAAAGTTGCGGGCACATCTAGTATAGTAGAATAGTTTAAATAAATCTGGAATTTGTAAGAAACTTCATATGTCTTCCTAATTATGGTACGACACAACAATTTGCTAAATTGCTTTTGTTATATTTAGTTCTGCAGTGTTCCTAGGCCTTCCTTGTCCACCATGCTTATTTGTTTTCCCTCAATGATTTAAAAAAAGACATCATTTTAAACTTTTCTATAAAGTTGACCTTTTGTAAGCACTTTTGTGTCCTAGGAAAAAGAAAAAAAACATGCAAAATGCTGGTTCTAGCACTTTTTAAAAGCGGCAACGTTTTCTCCCTTCTTATGGCCGCATCCTGTGCTGCATTTAAATTTCTACTGGTGGATTTATCTGAGGATTTTGAAAAGCTAAATGTAACAGCAACCTACACCAGATCTTTATAAGGTGACAAGGTAATACACAGATATGACTCGTCCACTAAAACTACAAATTTTTTGATGGAAAAAAGTCACAGCAGGAACGCAAGTCTCGAACGCATCTCATTTAGGCCAATAAGTGTCTGGTCTGGTCAGATTTGTACTATTTTGTTGACTTTTGACTTTGATACTATTAGAAATTAATAAATAACATTACAGAAAAATGTCTGCATGGCTTAAAAAAAACATATTACATTGATGTTGAACAAAAAGAAACCAATGCATGAGAATATAAAGGAGCAAATGTTACCAGAGGAACTCGTATTCTCCAGCACGCGCAGTAAAACCGAACAGCTGTTTTAGTTATAAAACCGCAAGAATCTTTATTTAATACTACTGATTAATTTCAGGCAGAAAGTTTTCACACCAAATATCGACTGTTTATAGAGGTTTATTTTATGTTTACATTGTTTGCATCTTTACTTTGCTTTTTTTTTTTTTTTTTGCACAGAGATGTAAGTAAACCAGCTGGTAGGTTTTACTGAGCTTGCTGGAGAACATGCCAGAGTTCTTCTGGTAACTTTGTCACACTTGCTCCTTTCTATTTTCATGCAAAACCCAGGAGCGTACATTATTATTATTATTATTATTATTATTATTATTTTGTTTTTTGTTTCCATCTGATAAACTGATGCGTCATGCAATATGTTTTTTTTTTATTATTTACAGCCATGCGAATATTCTTCTGTAATGTCATTTATGTATTAATGTTTAAGGTAAATGTGGAATGAATAAATGATTTTGGACGTAATATTGCACACACGATAGCTGACAAAATGTTTACTTCAGATAATATGGTGCTGCATAATATGACTTGCAAAGTACTTATTTATATATTCCTTCACAACTATGTGAGAGACTGATAAAATCATACAGGAAATGATTATGTCGAGTTATTGCTGCTAAAGGTGAATCTACAAGCTGTTGAATTGCGGGTGCACTTAGCCCACATATTTTTGTTTCCTTTTTTTGCTTCATTTTTGTTAAATAAATGATGGCACAATACAATAAAAGTTACATGTTGTTTGTCGGAGGTTTTATTTGCATCTGAAACTGGCTATGATCAGACGATTTTTATTAATTATGTTTTTACGCACAAGAAACACAAATTTAAAAAGGGGGTACTAACTTTTGAACATCAACTGAACATATATTTGAACATATATATATTTTTTTAAATGCTGTGATTTGAACTGAAGAGTGTTGGTTGTCTGATCATGATCGATTGAGTGGCTGATTAGGAGTCTGAGGTCGCTGGCGCCACCCAACATAAGATGAGGTATTGCGTCATATATCGCCAGAACTAGAAAATACTGTATTTTTTTTTTTGTAATACAAATGTTTTCTTTCTTTCTTTCTTTATTTTAGGATGTTTGTCAAGCATGATGAATTTTAATTTTACACAAAGATAACCTGAATAAATGCAACAAAAAAAATGCAAATGTTTAAAATGTTATTTTTATTAAGGGAAGAACTTGTCCCAACCTGCCTGGCCCTATGTGAAAAAGTAACTGCCCCCTAAATCTAATCACTGGTTGTGCCATTCTTGGCAGCAGTAACTGCAATCAAGTGTTTGTGATAACTTAAGTATTTCACAACACTGTGGAGGAATTTTGTCCCACAGAATTGAGCATGAATGCATACTAGCTCTCAGCATGGTTCACTGGAGTCCCACAGCCTTAGAAATGGCTTTCCAGACTGATACATGTCAAGTACTTTTTCTTGTTTCTCATCTGTTCTTGAATTTCTTTAGATCTTGACTTTGGCAGACAAGTTCTAGTTAAGTGATTTCTTGATTCAACAGATCTGGCAGTACAAACGTGTGAGAATGACAAGTATTAGTTTTTCACAAGGTCTGCTGCTTCAGTGTTTTTAGATCTTTTTGTCAGGTGTTACTACGGTATACTGAAGTATAATTACAAGCATTTCGTAAATGTCAAAGGCTTTTAAAAGTTTATGCAAAGAGTCAATATTGGCACATCCTGACTGATGGCGGCCCATTCTTACATAATCAGTGCTTGGAGTTTGTCAAAAGTTGTGTTTTTTTTTGTTGTTTTAGGATTGACCAGAAATTCTAATAAATTCGAAAAAAATTCAGGAGTTTCCTGTCCATGGTTGCAAAATTTCAATGTTTGTTCTTGTTTATCACTTTTGCCTTATGGCATCGTGCTGAAAAAGGCATTGTTCGTCACCATGGTTGGGCTTTCAACTTGTGAACATTTATATTTGCGCCATTCTCTAAACTTTTGGCCTGGGTGTGGCAAGTGAAACTTAACTCAGCTTTCCAAATAAATAAATAAATAAATAAATCACAGTTCATGCATGACTTAGCAAAGGGGCTATTACTTTTTCACATAGGGCCAGGCAGGTATGGAAATCTTTTTTTTTCCCTAATAAATGAAATCATCATTTAAAAACTGAATAAAAAAAATCTGTAGAACAAACTGTGGTGGATTCATTTATAAAGGCAATAAAAAATTTTAATTTCTCCCAAATTTCTTCTAATTCATCGTCCCGAAGCCGTGTGGAGAAAGTAATTTCAAAGATTTCATAGATATCCGTCTCACGCCATTTCTTTGTTACAGCCTTTCTAGCAGCTACATGCGGCGTTCCAAAGAGACGTTTTGATTCTTGATTTTAAAAATGTTTACTGTGGAACCCCAAAAAGGACGTCAGGGCTGGAGTTTATACAGTAAGTGGCGTCGTTATCTCAGATGAGTCACGATATGAATGACTGAGATTAGCTCCTGATCTTTACGGGACTCGGTTTTAATCGGTATGGGAACTCGGGGAAAGCCGATAATCCTGTGCTAGACTAATCCTGATGGCTGGGTTCGATAATTTGGAAATAAAAAGGATCAAATCACATGGTGTGGTCTGTTATAGAAAAATAATGAATGACAAGGTGGGGATGGTGCATGCACGTCAAGTGAAGTAATGTTTGGAGATTTAATACAGGAAACAGTGATTAAAAAAAATAAATAAATAAAAATATGCATTTAAAGTATTGTGCAACTATGTGAAAATACTCAGGCATGCCGTTGTGTGTGAGTGTGTAAGTATGTGTGTGTGTGGGCTATTATAATAGCTGGGGCGATGTCTCAGCTCTCTGCTACTGGGCCTCGGAAACCACCGCATCCTTCCTGAAGAAATGATGACTCAGTGTTCCGTGTGTGTGGTTTGTATATGAGTGTGGGTTCACTCTTGTATGTGAAAACATCTAACAATCCAGAAACACATCCTTTCCCCTTTCACCCCTTTTTATTAACCCGGAACGAGCCAAGCCAGCCCAGGCAGTCCGAGTCGACACGGCATTCCTTCCTGTTTTGCTTCTTTAGAAATGTCGACGGCTGGATTTCTGAGTCCCACGAGATCTATGTCCGACCCTGATGAGCGATATGGGACGCGGCATATTACGAAGGCTCGGCGTCGAAAACCGTCAAAGGGTTACAGAGGTGGAACGGCAGCATTTCCGAGTCAGCCCGAACAGGGTCCCTCTAGAGGACTGGAGGATGCTGTATGATTTTCATCATTTATCTTTCCAGATGGTGCCACTATGCTTAGTGCCACATTAGCTTATTGTATTCTCTGTGGATAAAATGGTTACATACCCAGCAACCAATGGTTCTTCAAAAGGAAACCTTAAAATCATGGATCTGGTGTACAGGAAAAAACTTTGCTAAATCATGAACGAACTGTGCTTAACCACATTTTTTGGAAAGCCGAGACAAATTTTACTTGCCACACCCAGGCCTGATTACTGCTAGACTACTTGAATCAAGAAATCGCTGTAAATACAGTAGAAACTGTCTGACAAAGTAAAGCATGCTGAAAGATCTCAAGAAGCAGCACATCATGACATGATCTATAGAAATTCAAAACTGGTGAGAAACAAAGTGTATCAGTCTGGAAAGTGTTACCAGGCCATTTCTAAGCATTTGGGACTCCTCCAGCACACAATGGTGAAAGCTAGTGGAGAAAGCTTGGAACAGTGTTGAACCTTCCCAGGAGTGGCCGGCCTACTAAAATTATTCCAGGAGCACAACGCTGTCTCATCCAGGAGCTCATCAAAGAACCCAGAACACCATGTCAAGAACTGCAGGCTTTACTTCCCTCAGTTAAGGTCAATGGTCATGATTGAAAAAAAATGAAAGATGTGAAAATGGCATGCATGGGAGAATTCCAAGAGCATTCCAAGATGGGAGAATGGGAGAATTCCAAGAGCAAAAGCCAGAGCTGACCAGAAAGAACACAAAGGCTCGTCTTGTATTTGCCAAATAACATCTTGATTATCCCCAAGACTGTTGGGCGAATATTCTGTGAACTGATAAGACAAAAATGTAACATTTGGAATTTTGTGTGTGTGTGTGCTGTTACATCCAGTAAAACTAGCACACCTACCTAGCACATTTCATAAAAAAAACATCATACCAACATAACAACATGGTTGTGGTAGTGTGATGGTCTGGCGCTGCTTTCCAATTTCAGGACCTGGACGACTTGCCATATATTATGCAATCATGAATTCTGCGCTCTACCACAAAGGCTTGAATATCCGGCCATCTGTTTGTGACCTTAAGCTCAAGCACACTTAGCTTATGCAGTAAGACAATAATCCTAAACACACCAGCAAGTCCACCTCTGAATGACTACAAAAAACAAAATTGAGGTTTTGGATAAAATTCTGTCGTATGATATGTTATGCATTTTAGCGCATAACACCGGACTCTCAGTTCAGGTATTTTACATACCCTCACCTGTATATGTGGCACTTCACATCACTGCTTTTTATTGCACTTTACTGCAGTTTGAGAACATATAACACAAACTGGTTATAAACATCCCAGAGGAAGAATAAACATACATCGATCTGTCCATTCATCTTAGAAGGTTCAGTTTTCATAATCTACTTTGCTTTGCTTTTGTGTCTCGTGTTTCGTATTTCGTGGCTCCTTCGTGGCGACGGCATTACCGTCGTTTCTGAGTCTTTCGCATATCTGTATACTGTGCATGCACGGTAAACTATTGTGTTGATTGGCTCCATTTAGTCATGCATATAGCCACGCCCAATGCGAGGAAAAACCGTTAAATTAGTAAAAAAGTTTCTTTAAATTCCAGTCAATTTTGCATGATGCAGTGACATAATATGGCTGGACATACAGATATAAAGAGATACATATATACAGACAGACTCTGTACAGACTCTATATGCTCTGTAGAGACAGAGCATTTTCTGAGAATGGTTTCACTTCCTCCAATGTATGAAACAAGACAAAACCTTTCTTTGAGTCGGGCAAAAAAAATTTATACGCACTTCATGAAAAGAAAAAAATCGTATGATGTATTAGATTAAATTAGATTCAACTTTATTGTCACTGCTGTATATATACTGCTCAAAAAAATTAAGGGAACACTTAGTCTGGGTTTGACTTGAACCTTACATGTACTGTACATATGAGGGGCGTTCAAGTCAAAACAGGACTAAGTGTTCCCTTAATTTTTTTGAGCAGTATATATATATACAGTATATATATATATATACTCAGCAAAAAAAGAAACGTCCTCTGACTTTCAACTGTTTTTACTTTCAGTAAACGTAATGTGTAAATATTTGTATGAACACTAAAAGAGTCAACACCATAAGACATAAACTAAAAATGTTTCACAATGTGTC
>JAQQZS010000013.1:12554862-12578676 GCA_030068045.1 Platyallabes tihoni | reverse complement strand
CATCCATCCATCCATCCATCCATCTTCCCCTCTGTCCAGTCAGTCATTTATCTTCACATCCATCCATCCATCCATCTATCTTCCCCTCTGTCCAGTCAGTCATTTATCTTCACAACCATCCATCCATCCATCCATCCATCCATCTACCCCTCTGTCCAGACAATCATTTATCTTCACAACCATCCATCCATCCATCCATCCATCATATATCTACCCCTCTGTCCAGTCAGTCTTTTATCTTCACAACCATCCATCCATCCATCCATCCACTTTAGCACCAACCCAGCCAACCCAATAAGCCTACTCATCTATTAATTTATCCATTTATTAATTTACAGATCCATCCATCCATCCATCTACCCCTCTGTCCAGACAATAATTTATCTTCACAACCATCCATCCATCCACTTTAGCACCAACCCAACAAGCCTACCCATCTATTAATGTGTTAATTTATTAATTTACAGATCCATCCATCCATCCATTAATCCATCCCTACCAACTCCGTTGATCCATTCACAAATACAGCCTGTAACTATAGTTTGTTATTAAATTATATTTGTATACTATATTTGTTTGAAATCTGAAAGGACTTTTTCTATCCATCCATCAAGCTATATGGATAGAGGAATGAACAAATGGATAAACAAATACTAAAATCTACAGATGCCTGGATGAATAAACAAATAGACAGATGGACAGATGGAGGGATGAATGAAATGATCGCATGTATTGTCCATGCATTTATCCATGTATTCATCCATTAGTCCATCTTCATATTCATCATGCAATCTTCTGTTATCCTTTTCTTTACATCTAATCCATCCTTGTAATATTTGTATGCATCCATATCATTCATCCATTCTGTTGACCTTTGCCCATTCCATCCATCCAGTCACAAATGAAGCAAATTCTTCCTTCAGCTTTAGGAACTTTCCTGTCTCTCCCTCCATCCATCTGCCCATTTGTTTATCCATTCATTTACCAACCAGTCTCTCCATCTGTCTATTTGTTTACCCATCCATCCATCCATCCATCCATCCATCCATCCATCCATCCTTCCATCCATCCTTCCATTCATCTGTTCATTGTTTCATCAGTCCATCTGTCCATTTGTTTACCCGTCCAACCAACAACTATCCATCTATCAAACTATTCATCCACTTCTTTTCCCATCTATAAATCCAGTGTCCATTTGTTCATCCACCCATGTCCATATTCCACAAATTATGACTCACTTAAATATTCGATCTATTCATTTATTAACATCTCGTTTGTCCATCTAGACTGTCTGTTCGTTCATCAGTACACAAATTGCTTTTGTCTCTATGTGTTGTGTATCAGGGTGTTGGGATCAGGACCCCCACCGCAGGCCGAGCTTCGCCTCTATCTTGGCTCAGCTGTGTGCTCTGGAGCAGCAGGTGATGGAAGAGATGCCTCAGGACTCCTTCCACTCCCTGCAGGACGACTGGAGACTGGAGATCCAGGGCATGTTTGATGAGCTGCGTGCTAAGGAAAAGGTATGTTAAGGAGAAGGTAGACTCCCAGTCTGAGATTTTGGACACACTTCTTAACTCCTGATTTTTTTATATAACACGCACGTGCGTCTGGCCACAGGAGCTGAGGTGTCGGGAAGAGGAGCTGAAGCGCGCCGCTCTGGAGCAAAAGTCCCACGAGGAGTTTCTGCGTCTGCGCGAGCAGCAGCTGGCCCAGTGGGAGCAGGACGTGTTCGAGAGGGAGCTCTCGCTCCTCATCCTCCATCTTAACCAAAACCAGGAGAAACCCAATGTCAAGAAGCGTAAAGGAACCTTCAAGAAGCACAAGCTCAAATCCAAGAATGGGGAGAAGATCAGTATGCCACAAGGTAGATACCACCAGATAGGGTTACAACCACACATAAACACACACACACACACACACACACACACACACACACAAACAATAGTATTTGTTTTTAGGGCATGGTGATATTTTCTACGTGACAATTGCTGCATTGAACTGCCATGGAACAGGAAGTGGTATACGATTACTAAGTCATTCTGAGAAAAAAGGACGCTTTTTCAACCTGAGTCGCTGCTCAACTTTGTTTCCGGTTTATGTCGTTCTAGATTTTGAATGAAAACTGAAAAAAAAAAAAAAAAAAAAAGTCTAAGACAGGAATTGTTGCAATGCACAGATAAAATACTTGACCTTGATATACATATGCATATTTCTATATAGCTTGTTTAATTTATTTTTAGCAGCATTGTGGTTTAACTAGTCATTTAAAGCTTTAGTATTCAACTCACTGTGCAACGAGCTGCTCAGGAAATGACGCAACGGCTCGTTCCAGTATAAATACTAACACTGAATGTCTTTTTTTTTTTTTTTTTTTTAGATTTTATCCATAAAATCACAGTGCAGGCTTCTCCTGGGTTGGAAAAGAGACGGAATTCTCCAGACTTGGGTTCCCCTTCCATCGGGCCACGTTTCCGTGCCATCCAATGTAAGTGCAACGGTCATTTCTAAAGCACATACAAGGAAATAAATAAACAAGTAACTAAATAAAATGCAACCTGTCATTCCTGTTAAACGAGGTCATAAGCAATTTAAGACGTGACACTCTAATTGGTCTGGAATCAAGTTGCCAGGAATCTATGTATCATACACAGCACATGCTCACAGTGTGAAAGAGACAATCCTCTTAAACCCGCTCTCCGCTTGTTGATCTTGCAGTGAGCCCCAGCGAAAGTAAGTGGAACTCAGTGTGGCCGCTGGAAACTCTTCCTCTGAAGGCTAACGGTGAGAGAAGACTCGCCCCTCACTGGAGCCCCCAAAGCCCCAAGAGCCCCAAGAGCCCCAAAGTGCAGCGCCTGAGTCCGCAGGACAGCGGGTACTTCCTTGCACAGCACATGCACACACCCCAGGAGAGAGAAAGAGAGAGACGGAATAAAAAAAATATATTAATCAAGGGTGCCAATAATTTTGAAGTTTCTTATGTAAACCCTTTCTCACATAATAATCCATATTGGTTATGCATAAATTCTAAACGTACAGCATATAGAGCAGTAGAAATATCCCCAGATGATATACAGTACTGTGCAAAAGTCTTGACCCCCCCTCATTTCTCCGTATTTTGCTTCCAAAGAGCCAGACTTTCTTGAGGAATAGTTCTCCACATTTCCTAAAGGATTTTTTTGGCTTTCGTTTTTGGCAACCCCAATCCTATCTGAGCAGTTTCAGATGCATTTTTTTTTCTTTTTTAAGCCACACAGGAAATATAAATCATAAACCAGTGAGAAACGGGTGCAGATGATGAGAGATGATCAGGCCGGTGATTATTATACTGGTGATGCTGAGTGGTTGGAATAGACGAGAGGGGAAATGAGGTTGCTGCTGAGGTTGTTACATAAACAAACCAATTTTTTTGCAGAAAAAACAAATTTGTATCTTTAGGCACTTTGCAACCTGTCACAGGATGAAATTTGTCCCATTTCTTTCATTTAATCTTATTCAATAAATTTCAATATGAAGAAATGAGGGGTGTCTCAAGACTTTTGCACAGTCCTGTACAGCCCCATCAGAGCGGATATCCGGTTAATATCACTGCTAACGGTTTAATTACATTGTACAGGGAAAAGATTCTTCTTCAGTATAAAGAATTTGATGATGATGTAAACAATGCTTTTCACTGTTAGCAGTAAGCCCTTCTTTACTCGGTGCAAAATTTCCATCTTCTGATGGTCTTCTGATGTTTTCCTCTTCATCACGTTAACTCTTAACCGCTTCTGGGTTGAAAACTGTTTAATGTTTAATACCCTAATTAAGACTTAAAGTAAAAGTATCTGATTGTTTTCGGTCATTAGAGATCCTAATGAAACACATTCGATTAAATTAACTAGAGTATAGCACAAGGGGGTTGCAGACTATAGCGCTTGTTAGCAAAGAAAAATGACTCCGCGGCTGAAATATTTAGCCTGGTTAGGATACACCCTATACAAGTATTACATGCCGTACTCCAGCTATATGACTTCTGACTCTATTTTCTCGTTACTCATATCCGTGTACGTGTCTCGTAGCCTGTCTATGCGAGCCCGGCTCTTGGCTTTGGACAGCAATGAGAACGGTGACTCCAAAGACGACTTTGAGGAGTACAGTGAACCAAGCCAAAATGGTACATGAAAGAATAAACTGTAGACTTCAAATTTGTAGACTTGCTTGCTTTTTTTTCGCTCACCTCTGTGCCTTCTCTAGGTTCTGCCTCGGTTAAGGAAGCTTCCTGGACAGTTCTTCCAGAAGAGGACTCCGGGAGCGAAGAGGGATATTTGTCCCCTCGTAGTTCACCGAACCTAGACTGTCGCTCCTGTGTTCCCCTTCATACTAAAAGCACTCACCGTGCCTTGCTTAGTGGCGCTGCTGTCCTCGCCTTTGTGGCACTTGGACGCCATCTAGAACCTCAGCATCCACCAACACCCCCTCCACGAACTTCCCATAGAACTAACGTTCCTGCTCTGGAGATAGGACGGGAACACCATCCATCGCCTGTAGTGGACTTACCCACAGATCCCGTTTTGGTTGGGGACCTAATCACGTTCAGTACAGACTCTCTGCCCCAAGAGCTACTTGAAGCCTCACTGAAACCTCCGGAGAACAAGCCTTTACCCTTGACCCCACCTCCTCCGAACCCCAGAGAGAGAGACAGGTTCACCAGAAAGACTGTCCCGCACAGCTCTGCTGAGTGGATCGCTAATGGACAGACGGAGAACGAGAGTATAACCCAGACTGGAGACAGGAGGAGAAGATCTAGCCATGGACTTTCCTCACATCTAAGTAAGAACAAGCTGTTCTAACTGACTATCTACCAATAAGATCTTATTAATATTTATCTACCTAATATATTAACTTTTATATCACCTTTGTTCCCTCTTTTCCTCAGTGTTGGATCTACCATTGTGTCAAGATACCATGGAATCAGATGAGAAATCCCCAGTCCCGTTTGTCCGCTACCCTGATCCTCGTCTTTGGAGCCCTAAAACGCGGCGCCTGGAGGTAAACATCATACCACGACCTCGGCCATCTCCTAACCGACCTCGAATAGACCCCTGGAGCTTCATTTCAGCCAGCGGGATGGATAAATGTAACGCGCGGCATGGCATTTCAACTAGCAGCCCCACAAGTCCGCGTCTGGGGTACAGACCCTCTCCTACCAACCCTTTCACGAATTGTGACCCCTTTCCTTCCCCCGATTGCGATCCTTTCAATCTCAAGGCTGACCCGTCAATAAACTCAGATCTTCCATCACCATTCGATCCCTTCTCCGCCCCTTTTCCTATTTCCCGCTCTGCACCATGTTCCGCCAACGGGAGTCCCAACCTTTCTCTCAGGGTTGCCCCATTGAACCCCGCTGACTCCCCATTTATAGACCTGGGTTGGGCAGGGGTCAACAAGCCTGTGGTTGCCAAAGAGAAAGTTTTTCCCAGAAAGACTCTGGGGCTCAGTCCCTTCAAGTCGACAATGAAGAAACGTGACGACATATTCTGAGCTTGTAATGGAAGCCACACAGATTCACACAGGACTAACTGCTCCCATTATTCCTGTTCCTTTGAAAAGCTTGAGACTATCCAAGTGGTGGATTATAAGTTTTGCCTACGCAAAGAAACAATCGCTCACTATTCTACAGTGAGGATTCTTCCAGAACCAGAGCACTGTCCGTCTGACATTTTGCCTTTGCATTACCTTCTTCACACTGTTATCTCAGTTAGCGCAATGTCTATTAAGTAATTAACATAGGAGTTACACCATGGGGCTGTATTCATAAAGCTTCTCAGAACCCTCCCATAGAGCTCCTAACATGGCTTCAAACTGTCTAGTCTTAACTTAGGAGTGATTTAGGACCAATCACAGAGCAACTCTGAATTACCGTATTTCTGAATAAGGCGGGGCTGACCCAATTACTACATATGACGCATTTTTCTCAAGACTGTAATTGGTTGTCAAAAAACAAAACATAAACGAATACACAAACCAAAGCACTAGTATCATATCATCAGGTTGGGCAGGTTCGGATGATTTCTTTAGGAAATATTTAGGGCGGGTGAGTCAGTCAGCCTAATTATTAATAAACGTACAGCGAACACTTTTCCACTTTCTTTTCTCTCTTTCGATCACTTGGTCTGGCAGATTTGTTATTAGAGGCTAATGTTTTTCCCTAAATGCTATTGTTTAAAATTGCGCGCACACCACTGGCACGAAAACTCTTTTTGTTTGTTTTTTGTCGTAACCTTGGAACGATCCATTTACACTTTTTATTTTCCATTCACTGTATTTATTAGATGCTTCCTCGCACCCTTGTTGTCTAGTGTCAGTGCTCTCCTGCGTCATATTTATCAATCTAGCTCTAATAAATTACATAAATTTTCCGTGCGTCAGCAGGCGGATGCCAGTGCTTGATTTGCGCATTTTAGTGTGGCTCAGGTGTGTCGGGTGCGAGTATGAAAAACGCAGGACTCTGTGCATCACTACAAAGTTCTCTTAATTATATCTATTATAAACCTTTACTTATAACCTTTCATGGCCTTTTTTGAGCCACATATATTTATTGGCTTCATTTTTATTTTCTGTTTAATTACCATGCAGGAAATTTTGTACGTAATCTATTTAAAAGTAACTGGAGAAAAATGGCTCGGCTCTTTACTATGATTACTATGTTGGCGTGTTCGTTAAAGCAGCGATTTTAAAGTGGTTAACGTGGAAGCATGTACTTCATCCGTGCTTTCCGCCATTTTCTCCTCTGCTACCCCTGACAATTTTTTTTTTCACCTTAGGAGCTCTTTTGAGGGTTAAGATGCTTCATGAATCATTTTTTATCTTTGCAAGGATCCACTCGTTAATTTCAAAGAGAATTCTTGGAAAACGCAGACAACTTGAAAAGAAACTTTTTGCACTAGCAGTTTTTATGAACACGGCCCCTGGAAGACATGCAACCAAGCGGCTTTGGTTTTGTCAACTGCTGCACTAGCGTATTGTTTTTTTTAGATTATCTGATTCTAATATATCTGTCTTGAGGTCAGTAAGGTTCCTTTAATCCTGCTTCTCTCTTCACATGGAGTACAGTTTGGACAAACAGTCAAGCTTTTGCTTTCTCTCTTTCATGGAGCGACTGTTCCAGTCTGTTAGCTATAGCCTGTAGAGAAGAACAAGACAAACATCCTTATCATTCCATACACATACCAAAGAATGGGGGGCGGTGGGGGAATGTTTAGGCCACCGCGTAGTCATAATCAGCGCCACTATCAACTGTTCACGTCTATCCAGAGTAAAATCTACATATGCATATTAAAATAATATTTTTGCTCAAAACGCATCAGTTATCCTTCAGAAAACTTTCCTTCGAATAATGAATTGTGTAGAACCGTAAGGGCCCAATTTTCGTGCCTTAGTATTGCTCGAGGGATTGTTACAGCTCATCAGCACTTTAGACAAAATATTCACAGCAAAGACACGTTCCACTAATTGAACGAGAAACCTGTGGCTAATAGATTTCATCCTGAGCGGCTTGAGTAACAACACATGCCACCACGGCACGGGTTTAATTGCAAGCAAACCGCTAAGTGGTTTTCATTTCATTAACATGGCACAAGATCTCAGAGAATAAACACAGCTCAGTTACCTTGGCCAGACATGCTTCTTTTAATTCAAACAGCAAGGGATTCCCTAAATTATATATATATAAAAAAAAAAAACCCTACTGATAAAAGTGTTTAGCAGACTGTCTACCTCCCTTGTGTATAAAGTGCACGTACTGTACTAAAAAAATTATTCTAATCTAATCTAAGAAAAAAAAACATGACAGGAACTTCGTTTAACCCAACAGAATTTCTAATGATGATTACAGTCATGTATCTCAACCATTTACCATTCAATTACCATTCAATCCAAATTGGCCCCCTTTATCACTGTGTAATCGTGGTGTCTTGGTGATAAAATGCTCTCCGATCCTGCTTCAACCCAAGCGCAGACGTCGCAACACCTTCATCTGGATCGGAAGAAAAATCTGTTAGGAATGCCAAAGGATCCCTGAAGGCTTTCAGTGCTGTTCTGAAAAAGCGTACAGAAAGTAGAGCATCCATTGTACAAAAATTGTATTTTACAGGCACGCAGAAGTCCCACACTGTCAGCATTAACGTAACGTCACAGCTGCTTGCTGTCAAAGGCTACTTAGTCGCAGAGAGATGAAAAGTGTTCACAGTACAAGAAAGAGTGACTACTTTGAAATTTTCGTGTCTGGTAGAAACGAACATCACAAACCCAAGTTTCTCTAGTTTGAAGTTTTGGACTGGAGCTACAGTATAAAGCTGATGTAACTAAAACGTAATATGCTTTTTATTGTAACACGCAATATTTCCGTAAAGCTTGTAAAGACGTTGATTTGGTTAGTATTTGATTGTACAGTGGTGGCCAAAAGGATTGAGACAATTTCGATCCAAAATATTGTAAAATAATGACAATCAAGATTGTTTTATATGATGAAATTGCTAAACAATCAATATTTTCGGTAGTATGACATCATTCTTTGCAACCAGCTGGATCCGACTGGGCATAGGGTCCAAAATTATGCATGCAGTAGTCTGATGTCGCTTGCTCAATCCGAGCCTCCTTGAAGTAAGAAGTTCTCAATTCAGTTTTTGAAATTCAAAGGTGGACATCCCAGCTTTGGAAAAGTCAGTAAAAGTCCTGCCACATGTTTGTTCCCTCTTCACAGTGAGAACTGTAATATGTTGTCCTAATACTTTTGGTTACCATTGTAAAAATAGTAGGGTCCGGTTGTGATGTGGCAGGAAGTTTTCATATATAGTGTGAAATATAGTGTAAAAAAAAATGTACAAATGCAGCCCTGAAGAACTAGATGTAGGTTGAGGAAAATAGAAACAGTTAGCCAGTGGCACCATTTGTAGCTCCAGTACAAAACCAAATAAGCAGCCAACGAACACCAGTGTCACTGGTTTCATGACAAAGTGGATTATTTTCCAGTAAGCAAAGCTTTGTGCCTTAGCATGTAGCTGTTATGAAAAGCTCACACTGGAGACTCCTTCCAAGAAAATGCAAACCGCTAAAGATGTTTGCTTAAGAAGTTGCTGCTGTCTTTTAACTACTGAGGAGTTAATTTAGAAAATGACCTTCAACACTGCTTTGGGTTTTAGGTATCAAAATGACCCTTCATTCTTCCATTACCAAAGATATCATGAGGTGTGATATTTAGTTTCTTGTCTAGAGTTTTATAATTCAACAAAACAAAATTGTGCAGTCCATATTAAGATAATTTTTTAAAATAATTCCTTTACAATTATAGCTAGGCTTTTTTATTTATAGCAAATTTATACTCCTACAAAAATCTACATTACTACATACTTTTTAAAAGTAACTGTTGAACGTAAGCTACAATGACAAATCAGTAAGGCTCTGTAAGGCTTTTTGAGGTAATTAGCCATGATGCTAGCTACACACTCGTCATTACTAATCTCTTGCCTTGAACTAGAGATCAAAACTGGTGAAGAATCATGAACAATTGTAATTTGTAATTGGTTATGTGACTGAAACATAGTTTAAAACAATCAATACTGAAATAGTTCAGACAAAATGCTAATATGAGACTAACTAGCTAACTAGCAAGAGAACTATCCCCAGAGGTTAGCATGAAAAACTGTTGAGCAAAGGATAAAATACATGGTTTACGTTACTATGTATTTTTGCTTGTCACATGTAATTAAAAAATTTTAAATGTAAAAAATAGAAATATATTTGTTTTTCATAAGTAAGCTACAGTATATCTATGACAGCGTGGAAAAGCCTGTCAGGTGTGGCTAAATTCTAGCTTTAAAAAAAAGGTGAAAAATATCCCTCCATCCATTTTTTCCTCTATGACTGATATGACGCTTCTTGAAATAAATAATTGGTGTGGATTTATTATTATTTTTAAACATTTTTTGAAACTTTTCATACTTAGCTTGAGGTAAACAAGCCGCCTAAAACCTTGCTAGCGGTTTCTGGTTTTCTCACTCAGTGAAAGTCACACTTTGATCAGGTTTTTTGATAAATATCGGCCTGATATCAGAAACAAGTCAGTATCAAATCTTTAAACGTAGGTTTTTCTACGTTTTTCAGATTTAGCATAACCAGTTTTGGACCTTCTTATTGAAATATGAGCTGTTTCAGTTTAGCTAAGTTGATCCTTTTTCCTCAATCCACCAAACACATATAAACAATCCCTTTGTTTTACACAATATAGACTCGTTTAAATAAATTTAAATAATCTCCTTTAGGCAACAAGACACTGGCAACACCAGTCACTGAATCAATCCATCAGCTATTATTTCCATGCCGTCTCCCGACCATTAGCATGAATCGCTTTTGCTTTTGCACACATTTTCCGACGTCGACACCTGCTGCAATTGTTTTTTCGTGATGATGTTTAACTCTTGGGTCGATCGTCCGGGCTTTGGAAGCTGTTTTTAAAACGGCTGCTCTTCAACGCTAGTCAGGATTGCTAGGTCACACAGAACATCTGCGAGCTCATGCCCGAAAGCCCGGCAGCCATTCATCATAACCGTCACTTGAGCCATCGTTAGCAAGTTCTCATTTATCAGCGCCACCATGTCCTCTTTTTTTATTCCGTTTTATCATCGAGAGTATTTTCTCTCTCTCTCTCGACTTGTCAGTGGTGGTTTTAGTCTGTATGATATGTAGATCAGAAGACACTGTACTCATGTATATTAGTGCCATTTATTGTGCCAAAGAATCTTTGTTAAACCTGCTTCGAAGCTGTTGAGGCAGTGGCTTGGGCTATTTTTTTTTTTTTTTTTAACGTAGTAATTAGCAATGGAAATAACATCATTAGAGTAATGGTGTTTGTTTTATATGCTTATGCTTATAAGTCCTAATGCTGTTCCATCTGCTTCCTCAGTAAATAGCCTACATTTTTCTGTCTTTTTTTTGTGCTAAGCACAATCAGCTTCAACTAGTACTGTGCATAACTCCCCTGTGAGAGATGTTTTTTTAATTTTTTTTTTAAGAGAGATATAATTATATTTATTAAGGCCCTTTTAGACACTGGATTAAAGATATTTTAACGGGCTGGAGACAGAGTCCTCATCAGGATGCTTTGTGTATTGTATTGTACAATATGTGTGATTGATACATATGGGTGCTGCCAAGGGACAAATCTAGTAATCTATTCTACACTCGTTCGTCCTTTTGGATGGCGACCTTATCCTGGGACTTAATTTTTGTTAACAATATATTTTCATTTCATTCTATTGTTTAAAAAACAACAACTCGAAGAAGCAGAAGAAGAGGGAAAAAAAAAACTTAAAATGGACATATGCGCTCTTGGACGCTTGTTCTTCTTTTCTTTCGGAGAAAAAATGTTTTTGTTTAATTCATTCTTTTTAATACTAGACTTTATGATATTACATTTCGTGGCACCTGAATAAGATTTTTATGTCGTCCATCCTTCCTATTCCGGATTTGTTCAATTTCCACTGGGCTTTGTGATGTTGCCTTTTTAAAAATATTTTTTTTTTTTGTTTTTTTATAAATTGACATACTGGGCTGGGCCTAATCATACTATGACTTTGTGTTTCAGAGAGTCTATGTTTTTATGCATCTACAAATGTGTTGCTCAAATTTGTTCTGCCTCTTGTAATATTTTAACCTGTGGAACCTTGGGGAAAAAAAAATAAAAAGAGAGTAAATGAGACCAAATAAAATTTAACAACTTAAAAATGCTCTGCTGGACAGTATTAACTGAGGTGCATAACCTAATTTAAAATTAATTTCCTTATATTGTTTTAAATAACGAGTGATAATTAATGGTAGACAAGCTTGAATGCTTCAATGGGATTTTAATAGATTTGTGTGAGTATTGTGTTAGCACTGGAAAGTTTGGGCCGTGTCAGGATTTCCTCACCCTAACACTCCCTTATTTCCCTTTTAAATGGAGGGTTTTATAGATTTTGGCTCATTTTCATGGGTGTGTGTGAAAGTGTGTGTGGTCTAATAAGACCCTACACAAAAGTATAAAAATTTTTGCAGTGTATTTTTATTATTATTTTTTCTTTCAGCTGTGCATGTTTTTAAAAAATTTCTGCACCCTCGCAATCACATCCCTGCAACTCTTTCGGCATTATTATTTAGACTGGTATTTTCCCTCATCTGGATTCTGTCCTTCAAATCAGACCACAAGTTTTTCAATAAGTTTACAATCCAAATCATTTGATTTATATCCTGCAACCAGTTCTGTTTATTTGGATTTTAGATTTGGTGAACGAACCCCATCACCAAGTTTTAACCTCATGTTCATGGGGTCACCTCCTGTATCAGGGATTTAATCCAGAACCATGCCTGATATTTCCAACTCAAAGCAGAGAGTTCTCTGGGACTGATTTCATAGCCTTTAAAAATGCCAGGACAACAACTGTTATACAGCCATGGCCAAAGGTTTTAAGAATGATACAAATATTAATTTTCACAAAGTCTGCTGCGTCAGTGTTTTTAGATCTTTTTGTCAAATGTTACTATGGTATACTGAAGTATAATTACAAGAATTTCATAAGTGTCAAAGGCTTTTATTACGTCAATATTTGCAGTGTTAACCCTTCTTTTTCAAGACCTTTCCGATTTGCCCTGGCATGCAGTCAATCAAATTCTGGGCCACATCCCGACTGATGGCAGACCATTCTTGCATAATTGATGCTTGGAGTTTGACAGAATTTGTGGGGGTTTGTTGGTCCATCAGCATCTTGAGGATTGACCAAAAGTTCTCAATGGGATCAAGATTCTTGGGAGTTTCCTGGCCAAGTACCCAAAATTTTAATGTTTTGTTCCCCGAGCCACTCAAGGTGTTCCTTCATGCTGCAAAAGGTGTTGTTCGTCACCAAACTGTTCTTGGATGGTTGGGAGAAGTTGCTCTCTTAGGATGTTTGTGTACTTGGGCAAAATTATTAGTGAGCCCACTACCTTGGCTAAGAAGCAACCCCCCCACACATGAACGGTCTCAGGATGCATTGCAGGACTGATGGTTGTCTCTTTGCATGAACTTAATGAAAGTTCTGTGTGCATGGAGTTTGCATGTTCTCCCCGTGCTTGGTGGGTTTCCTCCGGGTACTCCGGTTTCCTCCCACAGTCCAAAGACATGTAGATTAGGCTAATTGGCGTTCCCAAATTGCCCGTAGTGTGTGAATGAGTGTGTGACTGTATGTGTGTGTGCCCTGTGATGGATTGGCACCCTGTCCAGGGTGTGCCCCTCCTTGGGCCCTAAGCCTCCTGGGATAGGCTCCAGGTCCCCGCGACACTGAATACAGCATAAAACGGTATAGGAGATGAATGAGTGATCTGAAAAAGTATACCATAATAATATCTGAAAAAAAAACAATGAAGACTTTGTGACTGTGCAGCAGACTTTGTGAAAACTTATATTTGTGTCATTCTCAAAACATTTTGCTGTATACCAGATTAATACTTGAAAATTATATGTTGCAGGTTTGAAAAGTACTCCTAAAATTCACTTGGCAACAATAGAAACTGTTAAAAAAACAAAAAACAAATATGCACTCATTTTTGTAAAAGGTCTTATACTTAAAGGATACTTAAATAATTGAAGTGTATTAAAAAGTAAGTAGGATATCGCAGTCAGATTTGTAATTCAGTACAAGTATGTGGTCATTTATTTAGGAATTACATTCCTTATTGTAATACATATTCAATAATGCACAAGCCCAGTCAGTAATGCTGATAAAGATAAATTAATTGACCTTATTTATTCGGGTTGCTTCCTTGTTACAGGATACACACCCACGTTTTATTTTTAATACTCTCAAACACGATTGAGAGGATAGGATGTGAGACGTGACAGACGTGCATCCGTGTGGGTTGGACGACTTTATCAAAGTGATGGAAAATGATGAGATAAGGGTTTCGTGGTAAAAGACATTGTATTTTCTTGCTAGCTGTCCTCATATGCTCTTCAAAAGGCATTTAAGGTTCGTTTTTTTTTCTTTTTAGACTTTTGTATTTCGGTGTTGGTTAATATGCTTATTGTGGCAGAAATCTTGTTCTTGCTTCTACTGTACAAATCATTATGCCCCACCATCACCTTCTCTATCTCATCACGCAACTAGGATTACCACTAGGTGTCACTATATCCTTGATTTCCAGCCTGATTTCTTTTCCTTTCTTTTTCTTTTCTTTTTTTTTTAGTGGTTGGATTCTGCAGCAGTCTTACATTTTGCATCAGCCCAAATCCACTCCTGGAGGGTTGCATAAACATTTTAGTGTTTCTCTGCTTCAAACCAGCTAATGATCAAGTCCTCCATGGGTGTTCTTCTGCTTGGAGTTAATGCTGACCATTCTTGCTAAGCTCTAATAATGTATATATTACATCACCGGAAAGGTAGTTTAATCCTAAATTGACTTTCTCAAAAAAAAAAATAAAAATCTTCTTTGCGCCGGCTGCTCAATTACACCTGTATGAACTGAACATGACTGATGAGAATAAGAAAGATGCGAGAACTGGTGGTTTCACCACTAGTCAATCAGACTCCACTCGGAATATAAAATAAGCGTCGGCAGCCTCTACCTCTTGGTTTCCATGGACACCGTGACAGGACTGAGTAATATTTATTGCATTATTACCACCTAAACATCAGGATGTAAAGTCTTCCATAAAAATTCTGATTAAATCTCACAACGGAGGACAAACAAGAGCACACTATAAATTGCCCATATCTTGTTTTACACTCTGACTCAACTGATTTTCGATTACCGCTTTATCCTGTATTCAGGGTCGCAGGGACCTGGAGCCTATGGGGCATGAGGCAGGGTACACCCTGGACAGGACACACACACACACACACACAATGGGCAATTTGGGAACATCAATTAGCCCAAGCTGCATGTCTTTGGACTGTGGGAGGAAACCAGAGTATCCGGAGGAAATCCACCAAGTACGGGGTGAACATGCAAACTCCATGCACACAGAGACGGGAATCAAGCCCGACCAGAAATCGAACCCGGACCCTGAAGGTGCAAGGCGTCAGTGCTAACCACTACAGCACCGTGCCGCCTTCTTGTTTTACAATCTGAAGTAATTTCAAGAACACAGTCGGGGGGCCAAAAGTTTGCACTCCCTTTGGCTTCTGGGTGATTAAAAAGAAAAGGGTATATTTTCACAGTTTACAGTCAGCAAACTTGGTTTTCGCTATTAAGGAAAAATAATGTTTACGAGCATAAAACCAATTGACTCAGCAGTTATATTTATTAGCGCGCACAAAAGTTTGTATGCTAAGAAATAAATTAAAAATTTGCCTTTTAAAGCCCATTTAAAATTTAAGATCGCTGTAATCAAGTTATAAATTATTAGACAGACATGCCACCTTGAACCGCAAAATGCTGACATTTCATAGAAAAACATTAAAAAGTGTTTACTGTTGTTAATGTAATCCTTAAACACTATACATTTGTATGTAACCATCACAGTCGTATGCGCTGGTTGAATGTCCCAGTCAAGATTTAGCCTCTTTTACAATGAGCTCCACCATTCTGGGAAGGCTTTCCATTAGATTTTGGAGTGTGGTGGTTGGGATTTTGATCATTTTGAACCAAGAGCATTAGTATAGTGTGGTGAGCCATCAGCGTTCAAGGTCATCCTAAAGATTGAGGCCAAGGATCTATGCAGGACGGGTAAGTTCTTCTGGTCCACCATTGACAAGCCATGTCTTCATAGGGTTCGCTTGTGGACATATAGGATTAGACGTCGCATGCTGGAGCAGGTTCGAGAAAATGTACTACATCACACATGCAAGACATTCTATACAGTTGTGTACAGTAATAGTCAGGTGTCCAAAAACCTTTGACTATAGGATATAGTGGGTTGTTTGGCAAAATGACACCTACCTCCAGGATACTTTTTTTTCCCTACAACCTTTAATAATAAAGTAAAAGATTTTAGATTGACATTAAAACACAAGCGGCACAGATCAATGCAGGCAACGCAGCATAGGTCAATGACGATTCAAAAATATATATATATATGTGTGCTAATATGGAAGCCGTGCCATGTGAGTTAAAAGGCGAGACTTCAAACTTCAAGCTGTACCTTTGGGTTTTCGGATGTGTCGGGTAGAATGAAATTTATCATTACTTTTATTTTTATTTTTATGTTTTTTAATATGTACAACCTTAAAAATCAACATATTATTATTACAGTTTGTAATATATAGTAACGTTTGTATTGTTGGTTAAAATGAAATAAAATATTCATCATATTGCCTAGGTTGTGCTGAAAAAAAGGATATGTCACTTTATACTTCACCATCCTGAGCCCTATGTATGTTTACTATGTTTTCTATTTTAATATTTTGTAAAACTAATTATGGAATAAATTATTTTACATGAAGTAAAACCTGAGAAATTGACAATAAGGAAAAAATAAGCAAAAGGTTTGTTATATATTACACAATTACATAATTTATTATATACAAACAAAAAAACAATAATGAAGAATATATAGATTTGCATTAAACAAATTAAAAGTGACATTCTGTTCACAACAGGTCAACGGGCTCTCGCATTTCTTTCATGTTGTTAATTGCTTTTCTAAGAAACATCACAGGGTCAGTAACGCTTACATTTATGTATCCATTTAGAAGCCGTTTCTTAGACAAGCAATTAACAACATGAAAGGAATGCAAGTGCTATTTAATTAGTTGTTCTTTAAACTTTTTTTTTTTAAACTTAAAACAAGGTAGAAATGAGGTAGATAAAATTAGGTCAATATATTGTTGTTTCATTATTAATACCTTTATATAGAAATTGTTGCTCTATTAGATCCTAGGTACGTATATGAACTTTTGTAACCGAGCTTAATTAGTGAATGGTGTAAAACGCCAATGAAGCATTAAAACTTGCCCCAAAAATATAGACAATGTTTAGGAAGATGATGGAGAATATGTGAGGAAGAAAATGAGAGACTGGTCTTTAAATTGTGGAAGAGATCTCACAAGTTTGTCGTTTGAAGTGTTTCATTTGTGGTGTGATTTTTTTTCTTTTATTCAAGATGTTTGCAAATGTGTGAAATTTCTCCACTTCCCAGAGCGATGTGAGAGGGGAAAAAAACAACAGTGAAATAACACAATGATTTTTCAAAATATACTGTATACAGTAAAGTTTAGGCGTGATGTCCAACGTAACGCATTTTACTTGCAGTAGATTGGTTTGCAAACCAAAATAAATAGAAAACCTTAGACGAAGGGCAACTCCAGATGCATATCAAATCCAGAAGGATGTGGCATTTCCCGCTTGAAGAGTGTCTTGAAAAACAGTATGCAAACATAGCGAAGTGACCTTTAAGGCTTCAGAAGTAAGATATATATTATGGCGGTAAAGCATTATCAGGATCGTGGACATACAATTTCATTTAAAGGAGGTCTGAATGTTGTGCCAGTGTCTGTTTAGGTTCCTCTGGGCTCCATACACTTTCACCCACTCATCGCTTTATCCTGTGTCAATCCATCACAGGGCATACACACACACACACACACACACACACACGCACACACACACACACACGCTCATTCAGTTTGGGAACACCAATTAGATTAATCTGCATGTCCTTGGACTGTGGGAGGAAACTGGAGAACCCTGAGGAAACCCACCAAGCATGGGGGGGAACATGCAAACTCCATCCACACAGACCCGAGGTGGGAATCAAACCCCTGTAGGTGCAAGGTATCAGTGCTAACCACTACGCCACCACTCCGTTGGGTTTCATAGAATGGAATAAAAACTTTAAAAATACTACAGTAACATTAACACTGCAAGATTTTTAAATGAAAGAAAAAAAAAATAATAAATAGTAATAATAATTATAAATCATGCTAAATATGATGTCTTTGTGTGACAAAACAAAATTCAATTGAAAACTAGAAACCTTTCTTTTTGATTCAAACTGGATGTGTCTAGAATAACTAGTAATTAAAAACTACTGTATGTAAAATACAATTTTGCATTATTATAGAGCACTAGCTAGCTGGCTAATGTTACCCAAAAAACAATAAACATTTATTGAAAGCTGAAAAGGTGAAAATTAATAAAATTATGCTTGTTTTTCATACATATAATATCTATTTGTATGTAATAATAGACTTACCTCTCAGTTATTTTTACTCAGGTGCAATTCATGCATCCTTCTAATTGGTGTATAATGAGCACAACAACACACACGCACACGCACACACGCACACACACACAAAACAATTCAAATAGACAGATACTTATTGTTTTTGACTTTGTAAAGAAAGTAAGAAATAGAGAGAGGATTTTATAGGAAAGGATGAAGAAACCTCACTCGTGCGCTGCCGTAACCAAGCATGAAGAACAAGGTAGTGAACATCTACATTCAGTTAAAATATACATCTATTTTCAAGGCTGACATTTAAAGCAGACTGCATTGTTTGAAAAGCCATATTTAAATGAAAATATACTGCATTTTTATCTCAGGCTGTAATTGCAGCACGCTTTGTTTTATAGAGAGAGACACATGAAGCTGAAACTGTTCCTAAAAAGCGAAGGCTCCACATTCTGTTATACCTGTAGACATTTTAACCAACAACAGCTGAATCTGTGTTTACGTCAATGTCAGGATTTAGAAACTGGGCAAAACAAGCTGCTTTCAAAGAAAAGGGATTTGCCGTAGACAATAGGGCATAATGCTGATGTGGCAAGAGAGTGCAATGGCTGAAAAAACAATACAAGTCAATACAATGTAATAAGTAAATATGACTGAAATATTACGGAGAAACATTAAGGTCTAACACCCAAATTTTAAAGGTTTTGGCTGTACATTGGTCAGAACTTTCAATATCCTTCAATAATGTCCTTACATTTCATATATGTATTGGAAGACCCGAAACCAGTCTCAGATGTCTGTCAAAATGTCTGTCTGTATGTCCGTCCAGGCAGATTTTCTCACAGCAATCTGCAAAACTGTCTGGACAGAATTTAATTAAACTTCGGCAGTACGTAGGTATTTGCCTGAAGTTAAACCTGTGCCAAATCAGAATGTTGCGTAGGAGTGAATGAGCAGTTACAGTTATGTGCCAGATAATAAACCTGCGCGTGCGTCAAACTGTGGGCGCGTCTTAAATCGACCATTGGACAGAATTTAATGGAACGTTTGCAGAACTAAGATTTCTGCCTGAAGTTTAATCTGCACCATAAGTGAAATCAAAATGTTGCATAAAAGCATGATTTAATAAGCAACTTTAAAATAAGATACTAATAAGCTACTTGCTCTATGTAAACAAACACATGCACCAATAGATCTTAATAAGAAAAGCTAAACTGAATATTTTAGGAAATGTCGTTCTAAGACAAATCTTTATCAAATCTACTTTTTCCAATTTCTCATCTGTGATTCACTGTCTGATTACCGAACAGGGAGTGTATCTGGCTGACGACAAAAGAAGTACAACTTGGCGTAAACAAGGCGTAAAAGTATCAAGGCATACTCAACCTTAACAATTTTATTTCTTTATATTAATAAGTTAGACAGAGAGTTCTGCTGCATTGATTACATTTACGCTGATTAAAGCTGATCCTTTTACCGATTTCTACAGATTCTTTCCTCGTCAACGACGCGTACTAGTATTCAATGTGACACACTTTTCTTGCTTAGGAGAGGTGTTTATAATGCTTCGCAATCATAAAAGACAGATTTATGAACTTTTAAACTGTTAACATTTTAGCAGATGAAAGCAAGGACATAAAAAAGAAAGCAGAAAGGCTCAGATATTACAATGGCACTGTGCAACGACATGCACTTTGAAGAGGCATATCTTTTAGATGTTGAAGGCTTAACATAAAACATCATAATTACTCTTTAAAGATACGGCCTGGAATGCAAGAGCTGTCTGGCAGGACGGGGCTCGTGATGGAGACGAGTGGGAGAGGGAAGCTGTTCAAACACGCATCGAGGAGATGGCAAAGCAGGCTTTTTATGTCCAAAGGAAAAGTTGGTGCCTAAACCTAGTACTTGTGGACAGGGTTAGATTTATTCCAGGAGTTTAATGGATCTTTGTCTTTGTTGCATGTGTGGTTGTGTGTGCAAATAAGTGTAAGGACTTGGAAACCTAACATGGAGAGAACATTCTGGTCTGCTCAGGTTCCTTGCCAACTCTGTGATGCAAAATTTTTCTCGTGTATTATACGGTCTCTTGATTGTCAAGAAACCAACTGATGCCTTTATTCAGCCTTCCCAAAACGACATGCCTTGGATGAAATCTTGGATGAAATCAGGGTTAGAAATTGCAGGAGTGACCTTATTGGTACTAACAGAAGACAACACAAATTGAGCAGCAGATTAGAGGTGCACTGTGTTCCATGTTCCAGAGTAGGTGGGCAAGCATCCAAGAAGAACGATAGCTTCTAAACAGGATTGTGTTTTTTTTCTTCCCCAGAGTTGGTTCAGAGTTTTCCAGCTTTGAATCCAACAAATGGTGCATTTTGTAGAATGTATCCCCTCATCACACTGAGCCACATTCCCACTACATCCGCCAAAAAATTAGATAAATACAATGAGAACTTGGACATTTTGGCCGGAACACAGTAGAAACCTATGAGGATGTACTGTAGTATCGTCTACAATTATGTGTTTTTAGACATGTTAAAAAAAAAAAAACAGCCTGGTGAGGACATGATTGAAGCAAGAACTTAAGGATGCATTAACCAGTTGATGATGTTACTAACATCGAGGTTTCATTGATGCACTATGAGCATGGCGCAGATGGGAAAGAATGGATGACATTGTCATTGGGATGGCATTGCATTGTTGCAATGTCAGTGTCCATTCTCACAACAACCTCTTCAGGCTTGTGCTTTGACCATGGCACGCTGTACTGTAGAAGACGTGTTAAGTTCATATTACCTTCTTCTGGTGCTTACCACATTCATGGCAAGCATGCGGCAGGTTAACAGCAATGCAGATTGTCTATTACAAAAAAAAAGAAGAAGTGAAAAACACTGCACATTGTGGTATTAATACCATTACTTCAGACGTAAATGACAATCTAGTAAGCATTTGAGAAGTGCCTAATGAGATCTGATCAGATGTAGTAATAACTCGGTTTGATATCACCAACATTATGTGCATGACAGGAAATTATTGACAACATGATGGACATATTGAGAACCTGACAGGGACGTGGCTGGGAAGTACTTCCAGCTTGTCCTTGATAAATGCAACGTGATATGGCCCTGTGGATCTGCTTCTGAAGACCTTGAACATGAGGTAAACCAAGTTAAAAGTGTTTTGGATGGGGAGGTTATGCATGGGCATGCTGAAACCCCTACAGCATATTGGAGCTTAATGTATTCATTCAACCATATAAGGATGTTTTGCAGGAATTATTCATGTTATGCAAATTCGCAGTGGCAATTCATGTCTCATGTGTATGGAGCTTCTCCTGGCTCAAGCTTACTGTATAAAGACCCATTTTAGGTGGCAGATGACAGGCTTGGTGATCTGAAAATTTAGAGTATAGTCAGGTACAGTTTCCACAACTGGGGGAATTTGTAAAAAAAAAAAAAAAACATTTAAATGATAAACTAGGAATGTTCCAATATCAACGCGACATTTTATTTATTTTATTACCAGTCTGATCCATTGTTCCAATCATCGGCCTGATCGTCTGCAATCATCTGTACCTGTTTCTCACTGCTTCAAGTTTTAAATTAGATTTTTTTTAATGCTTGAATGAATTATAGGTCACTATGTGGCTTAAACAAAAACATCGCTCTGAAACTGGTCTGGTACAGAGACTGGACAGGAAATGCGAGAAAAAAAAAGTCCTTCATAGTTTTCATTTTATTTTCATTTTGTGAAGCAGCTTTGAGACAATGACCATTGTTAAAAACTTTTAATAAAAAAAATTTAATTGAATTAAATTGAATGTCTCAGCACTCGAATAGGCTCGACTTTGTATTCTTAATAAAGTGAAATTGGTCAATGATTCACGGATGCTTTCATTCTTTCTCATACAGTATGTTGGAACAAGCATGTTGGAAATGACTTTTTTTAACCCGACATTACTGCCACGCCAGTATAATCATTGGGTTCAACCTGGCAACCCCACTGGAAAAGTTTTAACTTCATCTTGATGCCTTAATAGTCCAAACCAGCCAAACAGAAATATTTTCTGTACTTCTAGACTGAGTCACTTTACCTTTAAAGTATAAAATCGAATTTACACCCCAGACAGATTTAATAGCCAGTGGTGCTGTGCTGTGTAACAAGTTACTGTAGACAGTCTCTTTACGATAGAACTGCACTGGAGCACATTCCCGTCCCAGAAAAAGCGTATTAATCAAAGTTACATGTGCCAAATTCCATTGTGTAAAAGAGGGTGTTCCCTCTTTTAAATCCATGTTTTTTTGTGATTGAAAAATTAAAAAAAATCATCTGATTGTAGCGGGTGTATTTGTCAAGTACAACATCAGCCGAACAACAACATAATATATTTTTTACTGTGCCATATTATGTGCTATAATATTATTAATAATTATCATGTAATTACATAATTACATAATTATTATAATATTAATGATTTTGTTATATTATCATATCATAATATTATTATATATAGAATAACATGACATATAGCAATACATTTTGTATTAAAATATTCATATGTATTGAGTTTAATTTTTTATCTACACACACACACACACACACACACATTATATATATATATACTGTATAGATAATAAATAAATGATTAATATTATATATATATATATATATATATATATATATATTTTTACATTTATTAAATTCTGTAAATTCTGATTATCACAGTTTTATATACTTGATAATCTGTGCATGATTGATCAATGATTGATTGAAGTTATATAACATGGTGATTATATATACTGTATTACATGTAAAGTAATTATAATTTAAACCAAAAATCCAGGTTAAATATTAACCATCTTTTAAATTATAATTTTTTTTTTACAACATTTCAATTAATTTCATTTTTATATAATAATGAAATTAAATTAAGGACAAGGAAAAAAATATGAGTAATATAGATGATGTCTTTGAACTTTATTTTTGGCTGAATAATTCATCAGCGGTATTACGGCACTCAGGAAATCCTTTGCCCCCGGAGACTTTCGGCTCTCCAACGCCTCACTACAGGGGCTTGGGAATGTCTGTAAGATCTAGGCTTAAGGCTCTTCTGCTATACTGTATACATCACGGTATAACATAACTCTCAGATCTGTTAGCTTCATGGTCTGCTGAGTTACTCTCGCCATTATATATTTTGCCATTATGCACAGACTCAGTTTTATCATCACGTTCATGGTGCTATTTGCATGATTAATACTATTTGCACTGTGGTCACTTTGCTACACATGAAATTGTACATCCAGGCTGCACTGCAATTAACTTAATTTCACTTGTTAGTTAATTTTTTTTTTTTTTTTGCAAATTTGTGCATTGCAGTAGTAACTTCTGGTCGGTTCTCACACTAGCCTGTGTGTACTGACTATACTGTATATAAGATATACAGTGCGTAATCACATTTACAACCTGTCTTTGTGTTACTGTCTCAATTGCTACAGGATATCTGGAACTTATCTGGGATAAATAAAGTATTCATCTATCTACTGCATCTACTGTATCTATCTACAGTATCTATCATAAAATTATATGTACATTCCTGAGTGATGTGAACACCGAGGTATCGGAAGCTGTCCACTCTCTCCGTCATCAACAAC
>JAQQZS010000013.1:12534725-12545330 GCA_030068045.1 Platyallabes tihoni | reverse complement strand
TGCAAACCTGGTGAAGAACTACAGGAACCGTTTGACCTCTGTAATTGTTAACAAAGGCTTCTGTACCAAATATTAAACTTTTTTGACTCAAGTGATCAAATACTTATTTGACTCAGTAATTCACAAATAAATTGTTCAAAAATCATACAATGTAATTTCCAGATTTTTCTTTTTAGATTCTGTCAGTGGAAATGCACCTATGTTGAAATTTGTAGACCCTCCATGATTTCTAAGTAAGAGAACTTGCAAAATCACAGGGTGATCAAATACTTATTGACCTCACTGTAAACCCACTTTGCTTGGCTTTCTACTGACTCAAACAAGTTTTAAACTGCTCCCGGATGTATGCGCAACTTTGGTTGTGTTCGGCTGGGTCAAGACCAGTTTTTTCGGCTGGGTCAAGACCAAAAAATAGAAATGGATAAATTGAAATATAGTATTGAAGATAAGTGAAGTTATGTAAATAAATAAATAGATAAAAATAAATAAGTCTTTAAGACCAAAAAAAATCTAAAATCTGAATTGCAACCTAATTAGTTATAATAATAATAATAATAATAATAAATCAACTAAAATTAGTTTCAAGAGTTGAGAATTAAGCATTTAAATGTAAAAAGTCTCCATTGGCTCTACACCAGGCATCTGAAAGTTGACGACACACTATGCTGCTCCAGCACACCTGATTTGTTTTAGTAATTAACTGACCCAGTTAGATTTTAGGAGAGGAAACACCCTCCATGATTTCTAAGTAAGAGAACTTGCAAAATCACAGGGTGATCAAATACCTATTGACCTCACTGTGTATATATATATATATTTTATTTATTTATTTTGTGTAAGATTTAGTATAGACACAGCACCATGGTTTCAAGAAGAAAAGGTAGTCCCTTTCAGTTTCGTTTTTAAGGCAGCCGGTGACCAGATGAATCACAAATTAAGGTTAAGTGAGGTTTAATGTTTTATGTCTTTTCTAAATATGTTGATTGTTTTTATATGCAAAAATATGATTATAGTGTTGGATTTGGTAATATTGGTAATATTTTTGGGTGGCTGGATTATCTGCATTTACATTATTTTCTTTTGAGAAAATATGTTTCGCAATACGAAATTTCACCTTAATCTATACCTCCAGAACAGCTGAGGAACCACTGTATATTGAATAACCTAACAGTTTTTTTTATATGAGAGGCATTTAAATCAAACCAGGACTTTTGATTGTTCAGAAGTCTTAATGGCCCAAACATGTGGAAATGGCTCGGAGCGAGGTCAGGACTATACGGTGGGATGTGGCAATAATTCCAAGCCGAATTCCTATAATGTGCAATTGATTCGGGGGCAATATGAGGTCATGTAATGTCCTGAAAAAATATAATGTCTTTGGTGATTACGCAAGACGTTTTTCCGTTAAAAAAGGGACATTTAAGGAGTTCCTGGGAGACCATCGTTTCAGACGTGAAGCAGGCAGTCCAATAATTGCTCTGATGTACTGAGAAAACTTTCTACCTTGATTGTATCCAAGCACTAGTGAAACACTGGGATCGGTACATTAGTGTAGCAGGAGATTATATAGAGAAATAAAGGAAGTTTACTCTCATAACTGTGTTCTGTTATTCTTCACAACAACAAGTCCCAGTTTGACTTGAACACCACTTGGATGACGACAGGTTCCAAGTAAAGAAATAACAAACAGTTATCATAATTTTTGATGCATACATTTTCTTTGGTAATTTGTAAAAAAAAAAAAAAAAAATAATAATAAAAATAGTGTTATTTAAATCTAGCCTTTAAATAACAAAAAAATGCATCTTAAAATAGTACAATTAGCATCTTAAAATTGTAAAAAATGTACACATTTTTATTTTTTTATATTTAGTTATAAAAAAGTCATGTAATTATTATGTGCAATGTAAACCACAATCATTTAATCAGGATGATTTTTTTTAAATGGAAGTTGTTAAATTGGATAATTGTTTTAATAATGACATGACACCAAAAAATAAGAAGTATATAACCAATTTTTATTCCCTTCTGTTAATATACACATATTTAGAGTCATCTCACTGGAACACTTTACAAGAACATTTAGAAAGAACAGGGGGCACTCAGGATGGGGGGGTGAGGGAGAGGGCGAGGGCGAGGGCGGGGTATCCGGTGATGGTGTACAACTCAAACATGAAAACAAAAACATTAAAGAGGTGAGAAAGACACACACGCACACACACATACATACATACATACATACACCTAGTCACACATACATGTTGAGGCTTTTGAAGAAAAGGAAAAAAAAAAAGATTTTGGTGGAACCATGACGGTGTGCTATGGATTAAAAATCTTCTAAATGATAAGAGACATTGTGATGCGGAGGAATTTCATCAAGGTAATGTTTGTGTTGTAAACCAGATTAAGCTCTGTTCAACAAATAAAATTTACTTCCCAAAATCACTGATCATTTTATAATTTTTTTTTTCTCCAAACAAGGGTTAAGGAGGGGAAAACACATCTTGTTTTATCGTAGCAGTGGGATGAGTTTCAAATATTTAGACATTTCACAAACTTTTTTTTTTGTTGTTTTTTTTTTTTTTTTGAAGATTTTCTCTTTTCATAGTTCTTGTAGTAGAGCTGAGAATATTGGAATACTAAAGTTCAAGTCGTACATCCTCATAGAATGAGATTTCCTTCGAGTGTTTATCATTTTTTTTTTCAAAGTTCACTCTGATACAGTCTTCTGTCTTTGCTTGCTACTTGCCGCAGCAGCAAAATTTGAGAACATGGTCACCTGCTATGAACTTTCACATTCCCCGCTGCCAAAACACCAGGGACCTGCGAACATTTTCCTATAAATGTCTTTTCCCTTTTTGCTTATGACAAAATGTAAAAGAAAGATGAAAAAATACCAAGCAATCCGGTCCATGGATTCAGCACTTCCTTTACAGTATGTCCATAGTTTCTCTTTTCTTTCTTTTTCTTCTTTTCATGGACGTGTTGCTTGTGGCTTGTTCCAGAAATGCACAAGGTAAAGAAGGAAACTGACTCACACTGACGACCTGTTATCACCTCAAAGCAGGGGATGGATATTATCTAACAACTCCCTTTCCATTAGGTTGTCCTTGAGTTGCTCAGTCGTCTATACACGTATACATATATATATAGAGAGATATTTCTAGGGAATAAAGTCATTTTGCTGCTGTGAGATGTTACTTTTTCTGGTTCTGGTTCTTTGTATATGCTTTACTAACCTTTGAAAGGGCTCAACATCCAAGCCCGTTATCAAGTGATGGATATCTGCTGGAATGAAGGACAACTGAAGGATTTGGCCTCAGAGCATTTCGGTGGCTAAACAGCAACCGTGGATGTCGCGTTCTCAAATTTCCACGGCTAATCTTGTGATTTTTTTTATTTTTCAAAGATATATTTTTTTAAACTCCACATAAACTCAACAGGTTATTGTCTCTTTTTCATTAAGGAATACTACATGCTTGAAACACAGCTGAAGTTATGTTGCATCAGCTCCTGAGCACCGAAGACAAGAAGAGGAATTTAAGAGTACAAGCCAAACAGGGAAAGAGAGAGAGAGAGAGAGAGAGAGAAAGAGACTGAATAAGATAAGAGAGAGATATAAGGCGTGAATACTTGGAGCAGAAAGGGAGGCGGATTTGACACTGAGATGGTTTGGCAGTAATTTGGACTGGCACAACTGGTTGATCTTCATTTGTCTCTCAATTTCATGGTTACTTTTTTTCCTAATGTTGTCCAACACTCGCTTGGATACTTCAGGTATACGGTAGCTAACCGTACGGAGCTTCTGGGCTTGGCACATATTGGTGTTGAACAGGTTAGGTGATTCTGAAGATCCCGAAGACCCAAGACTAACATGGTATTTACAACGAGCAAGCAAGAGTGTGGAACGGTTACAACAGAACAAATCCAATGTGCAGTTAGCCCAACATTACAAAAGTTATCAGGAATATTTATCAAAAAAGGCAAAGACAAGAAAGCAATCTCAATCTGATGGGTTTTAACTCTATATCTCTGGTATTTCATCGAGCTTGATTGGGAACAGTGGGGAAGGTTGAACGAGAAATATGATAGCCAACAAAAAGCAGAACTTTCACCATCCCTGTTCCTACAGTATTCCACCTCCCTCTCTCTCTCTATCTTTCACTCTCCCTCTTGCTCTCTGTTCTGTCTCTGTCCCTGTCAGGCCTGAGCTCAGACGTAGTATTCCTTGTCTTTGTTCTTCTTGCTCTTGGTGCCTGTTTTGGTTGTACCGGACTGCTTCTCTTTCACCAGCGTCCCATTGCTCTGTGTGGCGGAATTGCTGATGTAGTTGCGGCTCTGGTCCACCTGATACGATCCTTCGTCTCGGTTCCGATATTTGTACATGGCGTACAGGAGGATGAGGATGCACAAAGCAGCTGCTGCGACGATCCCCACCACCATCCCTGTGGTACTGCTGGACTCCCGGATCACCTCCACTGCACCTGGAGGGCCTCGGTCAGGAGATGATGGCTCTGCTGTAGGGAAATTGGGAGGGTTTGTTATACCAGGAATGTGCCTGTGCCGCCCGCCATGTTCGGGATCCCCAGAAGGCTGGACGGGTGGCAGGAGCACTTGATCTCGGGTGTTCATTTTGCCCGCTGGAATATTAGGGCCACTGTTGATATTGGGTTTAAGTTGTGGCGAGGTCGTGGGGGTGGACGGAAAGAGGGGCTGCTGGGAGTTGGGATTATGGCGAGAAAAGTGCCGATCCCCACGCGGGTTTTTGGCTACCGCCGGAGGAGGCGGGAGCACGGTTCGATCTGTGACTAAGGGGGAGTTTTTGTAATAGTCCTCGTCATCCGACTCGGTCATCTCACCCGAGCCGTAAGCCGAGACCTCCATGGCCTCCTCACAGTCCTCCTGGTCCATTGGACATGGCGCATGGCCATTGGAAGGGGACATGGACTCTTTTGTGGTCTCAAGCAGTGTGAGGAAGGGATGGTAGGTAGGGGGTGGAGGGATAACTGGGTACCTTGTTGCGACTGAAGGGGGCTCTAGGGAATCCACGGTTATTATGGGCAACACTAATTCACCTCCTAGGATGAGAAACAAACAGGGTGAAGAGGGACGAGAATTAGTAAAAATCTGAGCAGGCTGTTTTTTAGATTTAAAGCAAATCCAAAGAACAGTAAAAGGAAAAACAATAGCAACACAGTTAAAAACCATTATTAGAACACTATGACTTAGAATGAGGTTAGTTCAAGTTTAGTTAGTGAGTTGTAATCTATTTAAAATGTTAATCTGACTGTCTCTTCTCCTAAACCTAAGGTAAAGTTAAAAGTACATACTGTATATACAGATCAAATTGACGCATAATGTATAATCTAACCTAATCTAATCTATGCTGACTTTACTAACCTGGACTACAAGATACAGAAGCAGTGTTAGTGACGTTATTTTTCTTTTCACTAAAATATGTTAAAAAAAACAGTTCTAAATACAAACGCCTAACTATACTACCACTACACTACACTACACTCTGTCTTCTTGTACAGACTGGATGGGTTAAATAAGATAGCAAACCACATAGTACAGGTCACTTACATCAACAAATTGGCCGCATGATTTTTGCATGAAAAAAAAAATTACAAAAAGAAAGCTGTGTAAGATTGTTCTTGGATAGTGATAAACAATGTTCACCCCAATTTTCAAAGCGTCTTTAAATCTCTTTAATTAGCCATTCAGTGTTTGTTTTTTTTTTTTCTCTCTATGAGATTATAAAGTATAATCCATTCTCTCAATAGGCATTATGATGCCTGGAGAGAGAGAGAGAGAGTTCATACTAATTATTACAATCTATATGCAAATCTTCAGATTCATATTCAGCTTAGGCTACTGAACATTATTGGGATATTTTGTCATTTATACTCCCAACAAATTATAACCCAAAACAATGATCATATCATTAAGTATATCATTAACGTCCTATTCCCCATGTAGTTTCAACTTGTCAATAATAAAACTAACCTTCCTATAAAACTCTTGTCCTAATACACGTTTTTTTTTGTTTTGTTTTACAATATGGACCAGATATCTAACATTTAACGTAATATGCAATACAACGATCAGCTATAACATTATGACTACCTGCATAATATTGAGTAGGTTCCCAATTTTGCCACCTTAACAGTGTGTGTTCTGATGCTTTTCTATCAGAACCAGCATTAAACTTTTCATTAATTTAAACTACACTAGCTCTTCTATTGGATCAGATTATGTGGGTCAACCTTCGCCCCCATGTGCATCAGTGAGCCTTGGTCATCCATGACCCTGTCACTACTTCCATGGATTCCTTTTGGTATGTTCTAACCACTGTAGCCTGAGAACATCCCATGAGACCTGCAGTTTTGGAGTTTCTCAGACCCAGTCACCACAATTTGTCCCTTCTCAAAGTCATTGAAATCCTTTCGGTTGCCCATTTTTTTCTAGTTCCAACACATCAACTTCATCATATACTGCCTAATATACAATATTCCACCCATTTCCAGCCACCATTGTAAAAAAAGATATTGAAAAAGTAGCTACTGTGAGAAGGGCCAAATTGTAATGGCTAAACGACTGGGTCAGAGCAACTCCACATCCGCATCACTCGTCGGACCTTCCTGGTCTGCAGTGGTCAGGACATACCAAAAGTGATCCGGAGAAGGAGAATTGGTGACCTGGTGACAGGTTCATGGGTGGCCAAGGCTCACTAATGCAAGTGGGGGGTGAAGGCTGGGCTGTGTAGTCTGATCCAATAGAAGATGTACTGTAGCTCAAATTGAGGAAAAGGTTAATGCTGGTTCTGATAGACAGGTGTCAGAATACACAGGTCATCACTGTTTAGAAGGCAAAAGGGAGGACCTACTCAATATTACGGCCGATCAATGTATGTGTTCAATAACTATTAGCATAACATATATTTACAGATTTCATTCAGTTCTGTTCACAACCATCTCCGGTTTCCTTTCTTGTTTTTTTTTTTTTTTTTTTTTTTCCAAAAAATTGATAAGGTGAAGGACAGTGAATGGAAATTATACTCAATAAGTACTGTATAACGTGCGGGGAAATGTTTTGCCCTTGACATCATCATCATCATCATCATCATTATTATGTTTCACCCCAATACACAGTCCCGTATTATACATGAATATTTCTATTATTCTCAAATATTTAGCAAAATTCACAAAGGAGAACAAATACAGATAACAATTAACAAATGCAGGTTGTAAAGATTTGAAAGAACTGAAACAAAAGGATACATTAATTCATAAAATTTTTGGATAATCAACTCTCCCTCCCCTGACACACACATATACACACACACCCTTCCCAAAAGGAATAGAAATCTATACTGTGAAATGTAGGCTGTACTGTGAGATCTTCGTGTCCTAAGGTTGAAGGCATTATTTGCTTAATTTCTTTGTGATCACAGCCAATCGGAGACATTAGTGTGAGTGAGATATATTTATTCGCCAGATTAAGCAGACGAATGGATTCCTAAACTTATAATCCATCCATTACTTAACGGATTAGATTTTCGCAGATAGTCTCCAATTATATGGTTGAAGCATTCAATAATTCAGGGAAAAAAGGGGCCTTTTGGGGCGTAGTGAAAAGAATCAATTTATCAGATATTAAGTATTTTACTGGTTTAGACGATTTATACATCTATTAGATAGACACAGTATGAGCACACCTCAGTGACTGGATTTTATTTAGATGAGAGAGAGAGAGAGAGAGAGAGAAGGAGAGACAGAACGCCATTATAAATATATCAAGGACAAACTCTCAGACTTAAAAAAATGCAATAAAATGGCCCCTGATGTTATCTTTTAATAAAACATAACCAACAATTAACACATTAAGGCCACATTTCATACTCAAAACCACTTTATTATTATTATTTATTATTATTATTATTATTATTATTATTATACAGTAATCGTACTGCACAGTCTGAGCCATTGCCTTACTAACATCAAACTTAGTAAATAGCCTCCAGTTAATTTTTTATAGAAAATGGCAAACATAAGACTGTTCACTTTGAACAATATCTTGAAATAGATGTTGAGAAACAACACTTGTAGCCAAAAGGAGCCTAAATCATGTACTGTATTACATGTATGCCTTCTAAAAAAAAAATAACCATGTTGTCATCTCAGTGGATCTGTAGATAACCACTGGTGTGTGTTAGTGAAAACTCAGAGGTTCCTAAGTATACGAAGCGAGGCGTGAAAAGGAAGGAGATATTGTATCGTGTAATGCAATAAAAGAACCATCAGCCTTAGGAACTTAGAATACACACAGTACAGCTGAGCATTAAAGAACGTACAACTGGTAGTCAGTAATGCACCATGAAACCCTGTTTCGTTCTTGAATAATAATAATAATAATAATAATAAATATTTAAATTATAATTATCTAATTAATTAAATACCAAGTTAATTCAGAAACATTTAGAACAACCAAGATAAAACCCATTATTTGTACATATACTGTATTATAAATATATGTGGTTTATGATGGAGGTAAAGCTGAGTTTCATTATGGGGAAGTATCTAGGGGGAAAAAATAACAGGAATCTGTCTTTTTTAGTTTCTTATTAATGCAAGTCAGAGTTGCGAGAGTGTTAAGCTGTCATTTTTTGTCTTGTTAACTTTAAAAGCAGGAAGAACGTGAGGCTGGTGAGGGAATCAAGTGTTCATATCTGCTATTACATGAGGAAGTACAAAAAAAATTTTTTTTTGGACGTTTCACAACATCTGTCTAAAACTATAAACGGATACAAGTTAACGTATAGGACATTGTTCCATCCATAAATCCATCCATTATTTATACTGTTTATCCTGAATACAATCACAAGTGCTCTGGAGCCTAACCCAGGCTAACCGAGGGAACTTAAGGCACAAGGTGGGGTATACACTAGATCGGTTGCCCACCCATTGAAGGGCACAAGCGGATGCATTCTATAAGCAATTTGGAAATGACAGTGTAGGAAATTCAAGAAGCATGAGAAGAACATGCAAAGTCCACAAACATACAGACCGGAGGGAAGATTCTAACGCTTCAAACCCTGGAGGTGCGAGGCAACAGTAACGAACTTCTAAGCCGCCACACCGCCATAGGACATAGGACACTGTGACTTATTTACAGTACTAATTGTTTGTAAATTTCTTGTGGGATGAAATGAGTAATAATAATACGAATATGAATAATACGAAATGCGAATAATACGAAATGAAATATATACTGTCATAAAATAATCATCATTGAGGTGGTAACAGTAACTACTCTCCATGATGAAATGCATCAAAACCACCCTATTGATTACTGTATGTATTACCCCATTAATACTATACGTTGCTTGAGGGAAAATTTATTTGCACAGTATCTCACTCTGCACTGGTTGCATATACAGTATAAAGGTATTGTGTGGAGATAAAACTCTGAAGAACATTACATCCATATTAATAAAAACTAATTAATTCAGCCAATCCATCTTAAGTCCCTTTGTGAGTTTTGGGAAGAAATATCAGGTTAATATGAGACAGTAAAGGTGCATAAACTCTATTCGTACGCAAAATATGAGTGGAATGGGGCCATAAACCAGCAAGAACCTCAAACGTGCGTCCATCTAGTCTAATAAAAAAGATCAGATATGGTGAACAGCCTGTTACAAGTATAAATATATCAAATTCCAATCTAAGTGATGGCTCTTTTAGCTTTTATGCATTATTTAGCCTGGCCCTCACACCCAGTGGAATCATAGAATTACAGTATAAACGACATCATGCTGTAGTGTTCACTCACTTGACCTAAGAAGTCTAAACTTGTTTCACCATGGTAACATCCCTGTGCACTGAATGAGCTCCTTGAAAGCATGGTTTGTCAAGGTTGGAGTGGAAGAACTCGAGTGGCCTGCACAGAGATCTGACACAATTGGAATGAACTGGAACGCTCAGCATTGGTGTCTGACCTCACTAATTCTCATGTGACTGAAAGGGTAACTCTCCATAGGCATGATCCAAAATCTAGTGGAATTTTACTATTAGAGTAAGGATGTATGATTGTAATAACTCTGGATTTGTATCTTTAAAAAGCATATACTGTCTGTACGGATGTGAAGGTTTGGTCACAGTGGGTATGTACTGTAGTGTGTGCAAATGTCTTGAGTCACCCCATCCCATCGTTCATCATCTGCACACGTTTCTCACTGGTTTCTGCCTTACATTTGATGTTTTAAAAAAAAAAATCTTGATTATAATTCATTGATCGCTGGGTCAAAGTGCTTCAGGAAGCCTGGAGAGCTATTCCTCAAGACCGCATTAAAAATACAAGAAAGTCCGTCTCTTTGGAAACAAAATATGACCACCCTTACTTCTCCAAGTGTTTCTTCCACAAAGTTGACATTTCAGCACTATCCTTCAAGGTTTTGATAACGTGTAGAAGGGTTCTTAACCTGGTTCCAGCATTTTTAAATCTCCTTAGTTGCTTTCTTTGCTTGATACAGCCCAATAATTTGACCCTTCTGAAACAGTGACTTTTATTTTGGCCAGGCAGTGTGCGTATACAGAAGATCTT
>JAQQZS010000013.1:12493335-12528136 GCA_030068045.1 Platyallabes tihoni | reverse complement strand
ACCCAAATGAGGATGGGTTCCCTGTTGAGTCTGGTTCCTCTCAAGGTTTCTTCCTATTACCATCTCGGGGAGTTTTTTCCCTGCCACTGTCTCCCTTGGCTTGCTCATCAGGGACAACCTGACCATTTTGATTCATATACATTCACATTCCATACAAACTTCAATAATTCTTTTGATTGTGTAAAGTTGCTTTGCAACAATGACAATCGTTAAAAGCGTTATACAAATAAAATTTTATCTATTAAAAAATTTTTATTACTGGTGTCTATTACTATCAGAATTAGGAAGAATTGAAAAATAACACATTTTTCACGTAATATTCCAACAGTACAGTGGACCACTCAGGTTATTTGCAAATATGTTGAATTATGTGATTCCCTTTCATTTACAGGTAATGCTATGTCATCTTCTGGCCTCCCTCAGGCCAATTCAAACCATGTAATGGTAACACATCCAATTTAAGTGCTCACTCAATCAGCTAGATTAGATAGGGGTGAGTAAAAGGTCAGCACATTGTCTCGGTGAACTTGTTACCATCTCTACCTTTTTTGTCACATGAATAAATGTAGTGGAAACTCGATATCAGGGGTACTGAATTAAATTTTAAGAAGGCCAATAAAATTTCCTTCGACATGAGGTCTGTTAGGATTCAAATCTCTATATATGCCGTCATTGTAGGTCTTTAAAAAAAGAATCAATTTTAAAATTTACATAACATTCCAATAATATTTATTATCAAATTTCAGTAACTACATGAAACATGTGGAGAGTTTGATCTTTGATTCCCTTGTACTGTATATTTTCTTGGAATACAAACAACAATCTTCAATCAGTCTTCATTTGCACACTGCTGGGCTGTAAACGAATGTGAAAGGACTCTGATTGCTCAGTCATACTGGGCTCTCAGTTTGGATATATAGTATGCCTGCTCTAACATCCTGTTTTTTTGTCTCATAGTTGCGCTTTACATTACTGCTTTTAATTATCGTCATGGTTTCAGAACGTATGAGACAAACTGGTCTTAAACATCCAGCAGGAAGAATAAACATACATTGATCTGTCCATTCATCTTTGAAGGTTCAGTTTCCATAGTCTACTGTACTTTTTTTTCTTTCTTGGAGTAAACCAAACTGTGTCAAGCTTTTGTCTCTATTTCTTCCGCACACTCTGTCTACACAGGGTAAACTATTATGGCGATCGGCTCTGTTGAGTGATTTGTATAGCCACGCCCACCTCTAGATTACTGGTATATTAACTATTCTCATTAATCAGAAAAGACTCAGGATCTGGATAGAACTGTCGCTCGGACTATTTAGTGATGCCTGCTTTCAATTAATACTGTAAACTAATTTCCACTGAGTTTGAGTATGTAGCAAAATCAACTGTTATTAGCTTGATAATTGAGATGTGTGACTAGAAAGAGGTATTGAGAGATTATAAAGAGTGCCAGAAAACCTTGTAACAAAAATAAAATAAATAAAAATAAAGCATCTGGTACTCAATAAATACAACACAGAAGTGCCAGTACTCCTCACATGCAATAAAATTTTATGATGTCGATAAAACACGCATGCTGTATTCGTGCCTGCCTGGAAATCAAAACAGTACTAAGCAGCATCTGGAAGCTGAAGGGACAATTCACATCTGTAAAGTTGACTGTGTAATATTCCCAGTTTAAACATAATCACAACGTTAATAATAATAATAATAGTAATAATAAAGAAAATCAAAGGATAAAAACAAAAAAAAAAAAGAATCTGGTGTAAAAATTATCGACAAAATTACTGGCACTGCAACATTAATATAAAGTCTCCTTTGGTGAGGCTAACATCACTTTCGTATTCCTAGTTGTGCATTTGTCTAACAACTCTAATAAGACCAGCGATTTATATAGCGTAGTGGTCAGCGTAGAGGTTAGCACTGTCGCCTTGGACCATCAGGGTTTCAGTTTGATTCCTGACTGCAGTCTGTGTTGCATGGAGTTTGCATGTCCTCTCCGTGCTTGATGAGTTTCCTCCAGGTTCTCCGGTTTCCTCCCACAGTCCAAAGACTGCAAATTAGTCTTCCCAAATTGCCCATAGCATGTGAATGCACGTGTGCATGTTGACCAAAGGTCCTACTATGGTCATGAATTGGGAATAATACAATGGTAATAACCATTGGCCTCCACAGTCCCTAGTTGGACTACAGAAGTTCCTAGATGGATGGATGGATGGATGGATATATCCCATATGTTGGTATAAACATTGATTTAAGAGAAATAATGAGACATTAACAGCCATTTTAAACCCTTTTACTAAACCCTATTTAATTCCAATAAAATAACGTGTATGTTTATTTGCGTGAGAGATGTCTGTCTCCCATTAACGTAAGATGTCTGAAGGAAGCCATTGTTTGTGTTTGACTGCATCGTGTTGTTGGCTCATTAGAAAGGAGAGAACCCAAAGCCAGGCTTCATTAGATGATGTAATTAGGGATGTCTAACAAGAGCAAAGATTAATTAGTCCACTGAGATAGACTGGGAGGAATGAAGGACCACGAGACGTTTCTCCAGGACCACAGGACCATCATTACAATGCAGACTGACTTTCTCAATCCTCACTATGCCTTTTTTTTCCCCCTCCGGCATAACAGAACAGGACACAAATGTCAATGATCAGCAGCGTTTAGCTTGTTTAAAGCTGAAAAATCACATCTGCCCACCATTTCGGCATTTCCTACTTGAAAAAACAAACAACTTGCTGGAGAAGCTTTCACAAAAATATTAAATATTCAGCAGGGTCCAAGTATAACAACTAAAGCCCTTGCAATTTTACTAGTAAGTTACTTCTACATTACATCTATCATCATTTAAATTGATATGTAAATAAACAAATAAATCATATACTGTACCTGTATATTGGGCAGAATCAAGCAAAGACAACAACTAAGGAAAACTACTGAGTTTTTTGTATTTGGACTAAGAGAACCTGGAAGAATAGAGCTGACTTTCCAACTTGAATGGCTGTGATTGAAGTTCTTTTAAACACTTGGCGATGTTACAGTGTAAAAAAAAATTCTATAGGTAAAATCACACATGACCAGGTTATCACATCAATGTAGTTTTTCTTCCCTGATGGTGCGAGAATATTCTAGGATTCAAATCATGCAATAGTGGTTGCTTTTTGAATAAGAGACACGTGTTGTGATTTTGAAGCTGTTGCTTCATTACGTCTGGATAAATGTACTATATCCTGTTCCCTACTCAAGGTTTTTGAACTCTATTATAAGCTTATATGATCATGGACATATACAATCAGGTTAACGCATGTTATGTATTCCCTGTACAATAATAAGGCGCTCTTGTGAGCTACTCAAGTGAAACAGAAACTGGTAGAGGAGGAGAAGGAGGAGGAGGAGGCTAGTACAGGTCTTGCGTCTAATGTTTCCTGTGATGTTCAACAAGGTGGATTTGAAGCGTTTTTCAAAATCATACAAAATTCTCACTCGCACAACCAGAAGAAATTTGACATCATATATTGCCATTTGTGCCTTTAACGCCCTTGTGATGTAAAGAAACAAAGAAACCAGGCACAAAATGGTTGTATCCATTTTGTAAAATCGTGTAAAACATGGCAGGAACACTAAAGGAACATAGCTGGACGTGTTAAAAAAAAAAAAAAAAGAAGCCTGGTGAGGACGTGTTCGAAGCAAGACGCAGTAAGAACTTAATAAAGACATATTAATGATGGCCTTGGACAGTTACAACACCTTTGGACAGTAACTAACACCTTTTAGTGATGTCATTGACACACTACATGTATAGCGCAGACGGGAAAGACTGGATAGCGTTCTGACTGAGTTCTCATTGGAATGTACAAGCTTTACGTGCAAGCTTTTTCAATCTGGGAAGCATAATGTGCTCAATGACTTAAAATGTTGTAAATATTCTCTGTAATGCTTGGCCCCCGTAATTGCTCCTCTTCCTTGTTTTTTATGTTTTGTAGAGTAAGCGCTGCTGTTACTGGTGTGTGTGTGTGTGTGTGTGTGTGTGTGTGTGTATACAATATTCCTACTGCCAACTACTTACATAATATCACGGCAGTTACTTTGATTCCCCATAAAACTAAAAAAGGCTCCAGTGGAAAAATAAAAAAACAACTTTCAAGAAAGCTCATATAGTGGTACAGCACATTTTTGTCTTAACTGGATTAACATCCACGTTGGTGGTTAAACATTACTGCAGAAAAAAAAATGATATGAAGTACTGAAAATATACACCCTAATAAACTTTATCTTGGTTGTTCTCAGTTGATTTACTCTTAAAGCCGTAAATTCATGCAAGTTTCATTTTACTTTCAAATCCTCTGATTATATAATTGCCTCTGCTCCATGAGGTCAAGTAAAGGTTACCGGCATGACCTTTATAATGTTGAGATAATGGTGACAATACTGACCAATCACAGCTGTATTTATAAAATCCCACGTATTGATTAATCTGTAGGTATACCACTAGGTATGTGTGTGTATGTGTGTCCCGTTAATCTCCATTAATATACCCCGATTTAGAAAAATGAACTCACCGCCAGGCTCGCATTCCTCTAAATCCTCATCATCACTAGGACATTCTGCTGATGCTACTAGCAGATCATCTGTATTCTGAAAGAGAGAAGCAGAAAAAGCAGGAGATATGGGGTCAGCAATCAATCAATCAATCAATCAATAACAACAACAATAATAATACTAACAATAATAATAATTATTGCAGCAGCGTAATTTAGGGATATGATATTCTCAAATGTATTATAATTATTATTATTATGTCAAAAGAAATGATAAGCTTAATTGATTTTCTCTGCCCTTAATATATTTAATAACAATAATAACTATAATAAATATAATTATTATTATACTGCATTCAGTCCTGAGGAAAAAAAATCTCCTCCTTAAACATGTATAAGAAACAAATATTTTTTTAATGAAAGAAAAATTTTATGCATTTAAATGGTTAGACTAACCCTAGGTTAAATGATGACAGCACCTTCAATTTGAAACAATTAATGAAGTTCATGAACATTTCTTTAGGTCCAAGGTAATATTTTATATGGAATCAAATGCATGGTGTACAGTACCATGATGTAATGAATAAAAATAAATAAATAAATAAATAAATAAAAATTTTAAATTCTTGCTGCATAAATTTGTCAAATTATTGTCAACACTAATCTTGAGTAAAAGGTGAAAAAAGTGTCCTTAAAGCATCAATCCTGGTGATGAAGTGACTGAATTGTGTATATTTAGTTTATTCCTGTTTATGGATCAATAAACGAATCAATCTTGTCCAAAAATTCATTACATTGCATGATTGCCTATAACACATCCAGACAGTCTGTCTTCAGGGCCATTTCAGAACTTAAAAGCAAAACTTATATTTTTGTTATTTTGTTATAGGTCATATCAATAATGATAAAAACAGTGATTTACATAATGCAGGTGCTGTTTAGAGTAAAACTAAATTACTGACTGCCAATGGGAACTTCTGGAGACTGTGTCCCTTTATAAATGTTGTGAAAGCTCTTCAGCTCTCTATGGGTCTCTGTGCTACAGTATGTTGCTTGGTCAGGATCTTTTTTTTTTCTTCTTTTTAACAATAGGAGGCACATGTTCTCTACTCATGCTCCGGGTATAAATACACGGGTTAAACCAGGCAGGATGCTAGTTCACCAGTTGGAAACAGCATCATGACTATGGGAAAGGTAACCAACATTGATGACAAAGAAATGTAACAATCTTGCTTTGATTCATTAATATACAATTTGTCATTTTTACCCAAACAGGTTATCTTCTACGAGGACAAGAACTTCATGGGACGCTCCTATGAGTGCACCGGTGATTGTTCTGATATGCACTCGTACATGAGCCGCTGCCACTCCTGCAGGGTGGAGAGCGGATGCTGGATGGTCTACGACCGCACCAACTTCATGGGAAACCAGTATTTCATGAGGAGGGGCGAGTACGCTGACTACATGAGCATGTGGGGCTGGGGCAACAACTGCATCAGGTCCTGCCGCAATGTCCCCATGGTACTAAATTTGTAGTATCATTTCCATCTTAATTTATGATATTTGGTGCATTTCCTATAGTAGTTAACTGAAACTTAAAATTCCCCAACAGTACAGAGGATCGTACAGAATGAAGGTCTATGAGAGGGAGAACTTCATGGGTCAGACGATGGACGTGATGGACGACTGTGATTCCTTCATGGATCGCTATCACTGGTCCAACAGCTTCATGTCCTGCAACGTGATGGACGGCCACTGGCTCATGTATGAGCATCCTCACTACAGAGGCAGGATGTGGTACTTCAGGCCCGGAGAGTACAGGAACTTCAGGGACTACGGTGGCATGAGGTTCATGAGCATGAGGCCCATCATGGACTCCTGGTATTAAAGTTGTTATACTGATTATTGAAACCAGTTTTCAATAAAAAAAAGTTTTTAAAAGTGTTTTTTTTGCTGGTATTTTTTTCATGCACGTTATCTGAACTGTCCATAATTAAGTAGTTCACTAATATCTTGGGTAATTACACTTTTAAGGAGAGACATTTCAATGTTAAGCAAGCACCTTTTCAACTTGTTACTAATTTTATTTAGGCTTTTATATTTCATTTCAAGCAACATTCAGGCTCTCCAAACTAGAAGAAATTACAGATTAAATAATTACCCGCTTTTTAATTTTGTCTTATTTTTCCCCAAAGTGCTTTGTCTGACTTCCTTATAATTAACACAAAAGGTTAAAGTATTCTAAGGCAGACCTCATACAGAAAGTCTTCTTTAAGAAATATCAAGTTTTATCTATTGGTCTTATTTATCAAAAAAATAAAAAAAAAAGCAGCCTCCATTTTCATACTAAAATTGATGGTAGTGTTTTGATTTACGGTAGGAAATGAATTTTTAAGCAAAAGAAGAAAAAATTAAAAGAAATCCACGACCATTCAGGTGTTAATAAAATAAGTGCAGACACTGAAGTTTCATTTGCAAGACAAAAATGACTTAGTCAAAAGCTTTTAGAGCTTCTTTCTCAAATTGAACTCATTTAAACAAGAACTGGTAACCCTTATTTATGCATGAATTTTCCTTTAAATCCTTTCAGGCTTAATAAACAAATGCAGTCCGCTCTGATGGCATTGGAATGGCAAAGCCAACTCTTTCTGATTTATTCTGAATATATTTGGGTTTAAAGATCAGAAGATAAATATTGCTTGCAAGATCAGAATTTAAGCTTTCGTTTTCGGGTATTTACATCTAGATGTGTTAAGGAAGTTTTGTTTTGAATCCACTCAAATTTCAATTCAAGCAATTCAAAATATTGAAACATGTGACGTTTCTTCTCGCCCACATGTGCAATGCTAGAAACCATAACTCTAAATGTCTGCTCTTGGTTTGATCCCTGGGTTCCACCTGTGAAAACTGCATTTGTTCATAAAAAGAATAAACCAACATTACGGTCAGTGTGAGCTGTCTACGAAAGAAAATCAATTCGTTGTAAAGCTGAGAGAGGAGTGGAAATTGATCAGAACCATTGCACAAGCACTGGGCATACAGTAGGTAATACAACAATTCGGAATGGATATGAAAACAACATCAGAAACATTGTTGGAGCTGTGAAGGAAAACTCAAAACCAAACTTCATTGATACTCTATCAGCAACAACATAGTGCAAGGCTGAATGTACAGTATCACAATCTAGCTTTCAAGGCCATGCCACAAAACGCAAAGCCCTTATTGGCCCCAAGAATCAAAAGGCCAGACTGTAATTTGCAAAGAAATCAGGTTCTGAAACCGAGATTAACCTCAAGGTCTAAGTATAGGATTGAAGAGATCTGCTTATGATTCAAAACAAGTATAGTGAAGGTCATGTCATACTTTATCTTGGGCTTGCATGGCTGCTTCTGGAATGGGTTTATTAAAATTTTCTCATGATGTAACTCATAACTGTACCATTCGTTCATTTACTTTTTTATACCACGTATCTGGTATTCAGGGTTGCAGGGAGCCTGGAGCCTATCCCAGAAGTCTTTTGGCAGGAGGCGGGGTACACCCCGGATGGGGTGCCAATCCATCACAGGGCTCGTTTGGGAATGCCACACACTTGGGAATGCCAATTTGCATAATCTGCATGTCTTTGGACAGTGGGAAGAAACCGGAGCACCCAGAGGAAACCCACCAAGCACGGGGAGAACATGGAAACTTCATGCACATGGATTTGAACCCATCTCAGGTGTGCAAGGTGACCTGACTAAGCCACTGTGCTGTAAGGTACCAGCAGAATGAATACCAGCAGAATGAATTTGGAAATCGAGATAAAAACTATGTGATTTACGGAGAACTGCGTCCAAACTAATTGGGAGGGACGTCATCAGGCAGCTACCACAAAACACACTTCCAACTCATCAGCGTGGGACAAGAGGAAGATTTTACACTGGCGAGGTCAACCACCAGACCTCAATCCAACTGAGCAGCATTTCAAATTTTTTAAGACAAACATGCTAACAACCAGACCGAATATTAACTGTATTCACTGTAGGACGTGTGTGTTCCAATACTTTTGCTCACCCAAAACCAGCAAAGATGCCATGTTCTTAGCTGCCGCCTTAATGTGACATGCAAAGAACTGAAATCTAAAATACGAATTCATTGTTTGATATTTTAACCAGCTAAAACTTCCACTACTTCCAGGAAGGACTGTACATAGTTTTAAATTAAAGCGTTTTAACATTTTTGTGGAGGATGCTGAGGTTGGAACTGCCAGGCAGGAGGTCTAGAGGAAGACCAAAGAGGAGATTTATGGATGCAGTGAGAGAGGACATGAAGTTAGTTGGTGTGAGAGAAGAGGATGCAGAGGATAGGGTTAGATGGAGGCAGATGATACGCTGTGGCGACCCCTGAAAGGGAACAGCCGAAAGACAAAAAAGAAGTTTTAACATTTTTGTGGAACTTTGTGGAGGTCTAAGTGCTGTGAAATGACTGATCTGAGTTGACCTTGACAGCATCTGTGCTGTAATACTGTACTGTACAGTATCACTGTGCTTAGAGCTGTTTTGACACATTGCACAACCCATCACTGTCTGTTCTTGTCAGAATGAAATCCTATGTTCTTGCGATATTGAGCTGTTCCGCTCCCAATTGTGAGCTATTTTAGCATATAGTCCTTTTTTTTAAGAGACTCAGTGTACACAAATGCTTTATAGGGAAAATGGAGGTGGGTTTAGAGTTTGCACATCTACTGTAGCTGTGCTGTGATGAATATGCAAATATGTTAGAAATTTATATCAGGATTTCTTTATAATGGGCAAAATTTATAAAGATGGATGCAAATAACTGTTTACGCAACAAATGTGGCATTCATGAAAATCTAGTTAGTTTATCATAAAGATTCGAATTCTGTAAAAACTCCGGAGTTTGCATATATAAATGTGAAGACATATATAATGTGTTTAAAGCAACATTTTTCAATTGCTCACACAAATGAATTGATATTTTAATTGCACAACATAAATAAATCATTAAGAAAACTATCAAATACATAAAATTGGCCAAATATGAATGGAGGTGGAATGGATCCCTGTTTAAGGACTTAGAGTCAGCAGTGTGTGTCTACAGTACTGTGCAAAAGGCTTGAATCACCAATTTTTTAAAAATATATTTTGCTTCACGAGCCAGACTTTCTTGTAATTTTAACTTGAGAACTTTGTTGGCCAGTCCCTGTACATGACCGGTTTCCTGACCAGAGTCTTCTGTTTCTTAAGCCACGTACTAAATTGTGAATCATTCAAGCATAAAAACATATCAAAACAAAATGATAAAACATATCAAACTTAAGGCATGAACCAGTGAGAAACAGGTGCAGATGAGGCTGTTGATTAGTATACTGGTGATGCTGAACGCTGAGTGGTTGGAGCAGACGAGAGGGGAAATGAGGTCACTGCTGAAGTTGTTAAATAAACAACCAGTTTTTAAATTGTATCTTTAGGCACTTTGCAGCCTGTCGCAGTAACAGCTTGGATCCCATGTAGTATATGTAATTTAATATGAAAAAATAAGGGATGGCTCAAGACCTTATTTATAGTACTGTATGTTAGACAAAATGCTGCAGTGGCTGAGCTGCATTATTGAAAACTACCTCGCTTAAGAAGAACTTGCTCAACACTGTGCCCTTTGCCTTTAAGGGAGTTCTGTAGCCCTCACCAGTATTCGTACAGTAAATGAACTGTGCTGTCAGAATGATTGACAATTTACATGTATGGCTGATCGGCTTTTATCACAAAAAACTGTACAGTATGTAATGATATGATTTTTTTTTTTTCAATCTGGTGGAAATTTTGAGTTCAGTTCGACCTAGAAAAATCAATAACTACGGCACAATGGGAAAACTAAAAATATGAAATAACTACACCAACACATTTTTATTTTACAGTAGTGTTTGCATCAGTTTCATCACATACTGTACGAAAGGAAAACACTATTTTGTCAGCAGCAACACGATAGCTTTGAGCGAGGGAAGAAAAAACATCAAAGTGCACAATCAAAATTGTATTTAACCATCAAAGTGTCTGACAGTGAGATCAAAGCCACGTGATGTCTCTCGAGCTCTGCATTTTATCTTCTATCATAAAGACAAGGTATGATTGAAGTCCATCTTTTCTGTCTCGCTCTGCAGCTGTCTGTCTCACTGTGGCAGCTGTTTACTGTTGTCTTGTACAAACAGGAGGGGTATGTGAACTAATTTGATGTGTGTATATATATATAGCTACCAGGCAATGACATCCTCCTGTGCTTCAAGCTACTTATTATAAAACACGGTCAATGAAAAGTGTGTCTGAAAATATAAAATATAATAGAGTTTGGTGTTGAGATTTTGTTGGATTTATCCACAAGAATAGATTGTGAAACATCTTCTGCATCTTAAAAAGAGAGCGGGTGTACAGTACGTGCATGTAGGTGTCAGGTTGCCTTATGAACACGACCCTTTAAGAAAGTTTACCAAAACCTGCGAAAGCTTTGACAGTATCCTGGCTTTCTTACAACATTAATAGCCACCAATAAAGCACAAACACAGCATTAATAAACCATAAGGTCATGCTTAAAAATGTCTCCAGAAGAACACATATTAATTATTGACTCATTTGTTAATTATCCCTGGAATAAACACTGTTGCTGAATTCATGATTGGTTATAAGTGGTTAAAAAATATCTTTAAACTTCTCCCAGAACTTTTTAATGTCATTAAACTGAACTACATACAAACATTACAAAAAATAAAAATCTCTAATAAATAATAAGAAAAATAGAAACTTGTTTGCATTCACAAATTGAATATGAGGAATAAAACATTTGCAATGTTTTGAATAATATTCTCCATGCGGAGTTTTATTATTTTCCTAAAACAGCATTTTCTTCCCTGATTAACATTTAGTTGGTCATTAATCCATATTTGTTAATTATTATTATTATTATTATAATTCTTTTTAAGATTAGGTTGGTATTAATAGTTTGGTCCATATTATCTAATTGTGTAAATACGCTTATTTATTTAAAGATGATTAATTTCTTTAAAATTACCCAGCAATAAAAATAATTAAGATAGCAGTTTATACACTGACTGTCCCCAACAACTATTTCAGAAGAGTCAAATTATTGGGCTACAACAAGCAAAGAAAACAACTAAGTTGATTTTAATTGATTGGAACTGGGTTAAGAACGCTTCAACACATTATCAAAACCTGAAAGGATAGTGGTGAACCATCACTTTGTGGAAATATAGTCGGAAAAAATCATGAACGAAGATCACTTAAACCCTTGGTAAAGTTGAATAGTAAAAAATAAATCAACTGTACACACAATCTCACAAAATGTGACGAGAACCCACAGGATTGGGACTAAACAGTTGAAAACCACTTGTTAGTAAGTCTAATCAGAAAAAGCCTTCAACTTGCTTTAGAGCAAAAAGATTAGACTTTGGACTTTTGGACAATGGGAAAAAAAAGGTCATGAGTTCAGATTGGTCTTATTCCAGAGTGATAGGTGTGTGAGGGGTAAGAAGGGAAGCTGATAAAGAGACAAAAAATGAAGTCAGCTGACGACCTGAATGGACTGAACACATCTATTTATTTGTTCTTATGGCATAAGAATATTTTAGGACTTAAAATTGTGAAAGGGTTTTCCTGAGTGCATGAGGAATCATTTTCACGCATGAACTCGGCACCACATTGTGTGTGTAATCAACGGCACAACGTGACTGAATTAAATCTTTTACCAGACACTGTGCTGTATTAATCAATGTGTAATTACTCAATATTTAATCAATCACCTATTAATGCATTAGTTTATTGCTCTGGTAATATCACCACCCAGAGCCAACTGTCTATACATTCCTTTTTATTCAGCATAGTTTTAGTGAATAATCCATTTTCAGCTTCTCCACACTATTAAAAATCCAGCCTGGTGCATTTCGCATTTAAATATTCACCTTCACTATGAGCCAGAATTTAATAATAAATTCAAAGCAGACTCGTTTTGTTCGCTGTGAGCATTGTTACGATTGCCAAAGCCGTATTTAACAATCTCCCTTGCTCTAAATAAGGGAATTGTATTGTGGCATAAAGCTACAACAATAGGCTGGCACGGCTGCGTCCTTGTCCTGTTGACTGAACACTCGTGTGGCACAGGCTAATGGCCACTTCACACTTGAGCGCTTTTTCTAATACTCTTTTGGGATAATTAAGTGTTCCTTCCTGCTTTTATTCAATTTGGACAATAGTCACAGCTTTTCGCTCTCTCGCAAAGCAAAGGGCATAGAAGAGAGAAAAGAAAATGAGCGATACGTCTAAAGCTAACAACTGCAGATGAAGAGTGAATATTCGATTAGATAGGGCTTGACGGCATGATAGAATTTTACTCTTTATTTAACCCCCACCCTTTTATCTCTTTCTGCCATCTAGTTTTAGCAGCTATATACGAAGGGTGTTTAAGTCAAACCGAGACTTTTTATTGTGCAGAATAAGAGTACACAATTATGAGTAAAATCTCCCTTCATTCCTCTAAATAATTTGCTGCAAGACTAATAAACTTATCCTAGTGCTTGTATACGATCAAGGTAGAACGTTTTCTGAGAATTGCTTGCTTTATTTCATTGTCGCTGCTGAAACGATGGCCTCCCAGGAACTCCCTTTCCATTAACGAAAAAAAAAATGGCTTGGTTTGATCACCAAAGGAGTTCGACAATGTAGGATGTCATACGGAATCACTGACCCTACTCTAAGCTGTTTCTACTGTACATGTTGGGCCATTAGAGGAGTTCCTGGGAGGTCAGTGTTTCAGCCAGTGAGAAAACTTTCAACCTCGATGGTATCTAAGCACTAGTGACACACTGGGATAAGCAGAGGTGGAAAGAGTAATAAAATCTTGTACTTAAGTAAAAGTACTGTTACTTTAGTGAACTTTTACTGAAGTACAAGTAAAGGGAAAAATATAAAGAAATAAAGGGAATTTTTACCTTCATAACTGAGCTGTTATTCTGCACAATCAAAAATCCTGGTTTGACTTGAACGCCCTTCAAACTTATCACCACTGATCCGGATCAGTTTTTTTTTTTTTTTTTTGTCCTCACCTGTGTGACAGTGTCTCTCATGGTGGGTGAGCGCTGCTTGCGGGTGGTGGTGGTGGCCATGGTGGTGGTGGTCTCCATAATAGTGGTGGACATGTCTGCAAGCGGCGTGGTGGACGTGGTGTCCGTGGTGAGGACCGAGGGCACTTCGCCCACCAGACGCAGGTTACCCTGCACTTGTACATTCGGATCTCCTTCCGCCGCTAGCTTTAGAACCTGCAGGCCGTTGTAGTACAGGCCCGAGATTTGCCCCTGGAAGTTGCGGCCTTTTTCACCGCCGCCGATTTTTATGAAAGCCTGGCTGTTAAAGATTGTCAACTGCCGACCTGTTGGGAGACATTGAGAGAAAGACAGAAAGAAAGAAAAAAGCAAGCAAGAAAGAAAGATAGGGGATAAGAGAAAATTGTGAGCCAGAAAAGAAGGAGAGATAGTGAAGGGAAGTGAGAAAGAGAAAAAAAAGTAAGGTCTCTGAGTTTTAACATTCCAAACAACACATACACACACACACACACACACACACACACACACACACACACACAGCATGAAACAGGCACGTACAGCAAAGAGCCTCAAATCACTCCGAATTGTCCTGGTAACACGTAAGACGATTGGACATGGATGCAACTATAGCTAGCGGTTAGATGTGTAATTATTGCATCCCATTCATCCTCATGTGTGTTAGCAAGACAAGAGAGATTTGTTTCTCCGTCCTTGTCTCCTTTGCCAATATCAGCAATCTGCGTACATCTGTGAGTCAGGGAATGACCTCTGATGAGGTGTCCCCCCGCAGAGTGAGTGATGAACAGATCAGTAGGGGATGACAGAAGATAGATTTTACTATCTGTTATTTGCCTCATTGAGAGATACAGCGTAATTTTATGGACGTAGCAATTTATGACACGTGTGTGTGTGTGTGTGGATATTTCTCTGCTCATCTAATTATTTCCGTGACCAATTTGCTTCTTCCCTACTCACGCCTGAGTAAAGCAACCAGTGTGGTTCCACAATTTGATTCAAATTGGGAAACTGCACCAGGCGTCCATTCTTAGATTCAATTAATGCTGACTGAGCCTATTATTTACTTAATAGCCTTGTTTGTGCAGATCACACTTCATTGATTTTACTGACCATGTGCGTATTCGAGAGTGTGTGCGGCGCTACATCGATTTCACTGCTGTTCTGCGCGTATGTCTTTGAGTGACAGAATAACCTACGCTTTTCCATTAGGTTGACACTAGCATTAGCGAATCATTAACAGATCAGCCCATCTGCCTGAACCCCAGGAGGGCCGTTGATGACTTTAAGCTATAATGATGCCTACACAGATGACTTATGAAGCGGATCTATCTACGAGTTAATTTCTCAATGGGGTGAGCGGTTCTGGAAAGCATTTTGAAAACGGAGCGCTGATTTTGTGGAACTCATGTCGGATGCACAAATGGTCAATTATGGATGGCTGATATAGGCAAAAGAGAATATACTGTACAAACAACATATACACAGACAATATTTTGTCTCTCACATTTCTGGTCTCTCTGAAGAATACTGTAGATAAAATCATACAGGATGCTTGCATGGGTTCAGTGGTTTTCCCCATGTCTCAAAAAATGCTCCAGTAGGTAGACTGGTGACTCTTGCCATGGTGTAAAAAAATGTGTATGTGGTTCTCTGCAATCGACTAGGTTGTATTCCTGCTTCCGGATCCACTGTATCCTTGACTATAATAATAATCTCTTACTGAGGACAAACAAATAAATGACCATGCTTTGAGTAAAATACAACCCTTTAAAGCGTGTATAGCGCTTGACCTTTTGTCAAGAGATGAAGTCAATAAGCAGTTACATTCAATTGCAAGAGGTTCAATCTTAGTAAAAGCTTTCCATCTAGCACCTTAGAGGACTCACAACGCACCAACAATCAAGGAAAAATTCCTAGGTTGAATATAAATATATATATTTTTTAGAAAGGTAGAAATGATAACCATCCTGAAAAATCCTTCATGAACTCTCAATTTCCTTTTCAAAAATCAGTCACGCTTAAAGCAGCCTTAAAGATTGTTTTGTATGTCCTTTTACGTGCTACGGTATGTAGTCGGATGTTTCACTTAAAGAAAGAACCCCATTTGGGAATCTAAAATACTATTAAGTATCCAAAGAAGCTTTGATGAACCCTTGGTGGCACCTTAGATTGGCCAAATTTGTGGGGCAACATTATATACTATTGCCTACACTACTATAATGCATTAAATAATGTTCTGTCAAAATCTTTGACACATATACCAAACTATATATAGCGAAATTATTTGCTCGCGGCCATATTTGTATTGGTAGATTTCCAGAAATTATTTCACACTAAGATTGAAGAAGGTGGTAAGTGTAGTGGACCTTCACGATACCTTTTCACTTGAAATGCTGCCAGCATTCAAGTTTGCAGCTACCAAGAAAGAAATATGTAGAGAAAAATATCAGGAAGGATAGAAGGTGAAAAAGACACTGGACATGTGGAGGTGGTAAAAGGATTATTCTATGCTATCAATGCTGTTCTTCAGCTAAAAAAAAAAGCCCAATGCAGTAGAAATTCTTCACTCATATTACAAAAGTGTAAGAAAGATTCACATAAGAAGATATAACAATGATATAACTCAACTACCTCAACATTTCTGAGAAGGCGTTTCACTAGACTTGGGAATTTGTCTGTTGGGATTAGTGTTCATTCACCCACAAGAGAATAAGAGGTTAAGCACTGATGATAGCTGAGCACCAGGCCACCTTGGCTGCCATTCCAAATCATCCAAAAGGTGTTCATTAAGGATAGGATCAGGTCTCCCGAGTTCGTCCACATTAATATTGGCAAACCTTATCTTCATGGAAACTAAATTGTACACAGTTGTTGGAACAGGTTTGGATATTCTAGAGTATTGCTTCTTTTCTTTTTTTTTTTTTGCTTTGTAGCAACAGTTTGGGGAAGACCCTTGCATGGGTATTCTTAAAAATTAGGCCAATTTGTATATATAATAATGTGGAAATTCAGGATTTTACGTTGCTTTGTTACTTCTTACCCCTGGATTTGTCGGACTTGTTTCTCCAGTATAGAAACTTATTTAACAATTTTTTTTGGGCTTAGTAGTTAGCACTGTGGTCTCACACCTCAAATGTGAAGGGTTTGATTCCTGCCTTTGGTCTATGTGTGTGGAGTCTGCACATTTTTCTTGGTGCTTGGTGAGTTTCCTCCAGGTACTTGGTGGTTTTCTCCCAGTTTTCATAGGCTATTTGGTGTTTCCAAATTGCCCGCAGTGAGTGAATGAGTGAGATGGATTGACACCCTGTCCAAGGTGTACCTTTTCTTGTATCCAAAGTTTCCTGGAATAGGCTCCAGGCTTCCCGTGATCCTGAATATAATAAGGATACTCTTGTAAGTCTTATTCATTATGGGGGCAGGGGTACGTAGGTTAGTGTTTAAGGTTTAGGGCTGCAGATCAGCAGGTCCAAGGTTCGAGCCCGATGCCAAGAGACTGCCACTGTTGGACCCTTGAGCAAGATTTTTTACTGCTAAGTGCTCAGATACAATCTGGCATTGAGTTGGCAACCCAACCGTGTAAGTACAGTAACTGCTACAGAAACAACAGATATATATCTCCAGGGTGGGGAGTATCTGTCACCCAATGTGCCAGATGTCAAGTGGATGGACCCTATCCCCTTTGTTTCTTATATTAAATAGATGCCTTTAAAAGACACTAATATCTGTTTGGTTGTACATTTGTATACTTTAGTTCTAGTGATTAAATCCGTTGTTTTATGATGCCTGGTTAAATAAGAAGTGGCAGCTGACTAGAGATACAATTTTGGGCAAGCAAATATCATATCTACTGTATACAGACTTAGTTTAATGTAAATGAAATGATAGGAGCAAAAGGGGTCTGAGACTGACTTTAATAAAGAAAGACAGTAATAGGAACAACCGAGAGAGGGTTTTGTACAAGTTCAATCCTTCCCAGTGGCTCTTGTGTGTCAGCCAGACTGTCATGCTACAACAGGCAAGAAAATGAAAAGTTGAGAGGGAAGAGTAAATGGACTAGAGAGAACAAGTGGATTGTATTAAAAATGAAGAACAATCTGGGGATGTATTCGGGTTTTTGAGCTAGCTCGAATATATTCACTTCAATCCCTCATGCGAAGCTGAAGAGGCTCGGGAATAAAACCTCCATTATGGGTATTGTACAGCTGTTTGATTTTTCTCATCTAAAATAAAAAAAATGAAGAGGTGTGCAGGAAGAGGTGAAATAGACAGCCCAGACAGAAAACCAACAAACGGTTGTATAGTATCTTAAGAGCCAAGTGATAGGAGAGGGAACCTCAAAGTCTCAAGAGGGAACCAGTGGAGCACAAGAATTAAATACATTGCTTCATAACCAATCCTGGTCCAGAGAGGAAAGGGATTTCTAGTCTTTCAGCTCTATGTCAAGCGAAGAGAAGAATAAAGGATGGCAGTATTACAAAGACCATGATTTTCATCTTCCATTATGTCGACTTTTTTCCTCTAAAATGCTTCAGTTTCTGCAGCAACTAAAAACAAGTATTCTTTAAAACAAAAGAGATATTTGCATAGTTTATAATTATAGACAAAATAACCGATATTGTAAGTTTATAAGCAGATCATTTACACTTAATGTTTAAGGCTTGAACTAATTTTCCAATCCAGCGCTCTCATCATGCACCTTCAGCGTAATAATTCACATGGTGCCTGTTGTAATTTAATTCATAACCTTAAAGCCTTTCTGAGACACAGCATGCCTCCGATTCCCAACTTCCAAGGACACTAGTCCGCCTACTGTAAATCAATTTGGAGTGAAATTTGTGCGTGTGTGTGTGTGTGTTTTGTACTGCGGAACAATGTGTTCAAGTCATGACAGGGTGATGGATGGAAAAGGGTTGATCTCCTTACTGCGAGACATGTGTCTCACTCTGCACATGCTGAGGAAATGAATTCACTGATCACAGGTGAAGTTCTTCGGAATGAGAAACGGAGAAGGAGGAGGAAGTGGAGGACGAGGTGGAAGATGAGGAGGAGGAGGAAAAGGTTATTCTCTTTAAACCAGAAAACTAGAAGAAGGAGAAGAACATGTGAGATGAGAGGAAAACAAATGGATTGCGATAGATTGAAGGGCGGGAGAAGATGATCGATATGGTTAACGCGTACAAAATGACTCAAAATGGTGGCTTTTACGACGAGGAAGATGAGATATAATGGCATGTTGTTCACATCTCCGCAGATTCTCAGTGTTTTGCTAAAGGGATTTATGTCTATTGGATTTTTTTCCTCTTATGATCTGGCATTTGCAGAGAGAAAACAGATACAGATACAGACGTTCATAAACTCTCCTCTGGCACATGGCATCACTCCAAAGAGCTGCCTGTAATTACGCTGTGGGTTATTGAAGCGTGTGTGTGTGTGTGTGTGTGTGTGTGTGTGAGTTTTGCATATGTGTGCATGTGGGCAGAGAGTTGCCATGCTTCAGTGACTAATGCGCAGCCTGCAGGTCTGCCACTGGGACCGAACAGAAATACGAGCCACATGTACGTGTGCGCATTAGCCTGTTTGCATGGATTTCCTGAAATCCAGCAGAGTTAAGTAGGTATTAACCCACCTGACTGGGTATGGCGGTGGAAAATTGGAAGTTCTCCGAATGTATCATTATACACCAGTCGGAGCAGGTATTGGCACCTGTTGAACGGTATGAGGGACATTCAAGTCAAACTGGGACGTTTGAATGTGCAGAATAACAGAACATGGTTTGGAGAGTAAAGACTACTTAATTTTTACTGTATATAATCCACTGCTACTCTAATGCACTCATCCCGGGTGTTGTCGTAGTGCTTGCATCCATCCATCCATCCATCCATTCGTTTAATGTTCACAGGAACTACCGGGTTTTGAGCCACCTCGGCAGGGCTCGTCATTCATGAATGTCCGGCCTTCTTCTTATTCACCACTAAGAGTCTCATCATCGTGCCGTGCTTGAGGTCTTCTGTAAATATCAGTTTTACATCTTCATTCATAAGAGATTTCATCACAAGTCGTGAGCTGTTCAAGTTAAAATGACTTTACATGTGGCTGCCTTTAGTGCTCTCGGTTTCTTTTATGTGTACCAGTTGAATGTGTTGGTGTTTTGGATGACTGATCACGAAATCAGTAGGAGTTGCATGACGTTATATTTTAAATAGTTTTCCATAGATAAAGCCATGAACATAGGACGGTTCCCAAAATACTGTACATCCATTAGTTGGTGGCTCAGCAGAAAGCGTTGATTCCGGAACTTAGATCACACAGCAGGGACGCTCGTGTCCAACAACAGAGCCTTCTTTACTGCTCAGTCAGTCCATTTCCAGGGACAGAAATAATAACCCAATCAGGATAAAAATGCATCATGTAACCACCTCAATCAGAACAGAGCCATCTGATCTGTAAGTATTGGAATCAGTTTTTAATCTGGAGTGATGTAATCCTCTAATAATCTATTCAATAGGTAAATATTAGTCATGAGACACTTGATCTGATCGTTTCTCTCCTGTTGGAATACATATATTGTTTCTGCACAGGTGACATGATGAGTTTCCAGAAAGGAAATATTGCTACCGTTCCAAAGCCACGTGTCAAGAAGAAGATACATTCTGATTAAAGGATTTGTGGATGTAAATGGACTTCTTGTAATCGATCAGTTGGAATCTTTCATCACAATGATTTCAATCTGATTGAAGAAATATTGTCCGTGTAAAACCTGCTAATGTGTGCTCCTCATGGGAAACACGGTGATATACTATACCTAATATATAGTTTATATACAGTAGTGTATGGGTGGGTTTGGTACCACTCAAAAAAAAAAAAAAAGATTTCAGCTAGCATGATTAGCAATGTTTACCAAATGTGTTAGCAGACAAGACTGGGGAGTTGTGGCTCAGGTGGCTAAAGCTGGAAAAAATGAGAGGGTCGTGTCAGGAAGATCAACCGGTGTAAAACCTGTGAGCGGATTGGATGGTCCACTGTGGCGACCTCTTGATGAGAGCATCCGAAAGAAAGTTACATATATTAGTAGAGAAGACTATGCAATTCTAAGCATCGTCTCATAATCTCATCGTCTATACCTTACCGCTTTATCCTGTATTCAGGGTCGCGGGGGGGCCTGGAGCCTATCCCAGGAGAATTGGGGCACAAGGTGGGGTACTCTCTGGATAGGGTGCCAAGCCAAACACACTCATTCACACACTACAGGCAATTTGGGAATGCCAATTAGCCTAATCTGCATGTCTTGGGACTGTGGGAGGAAACTGGAGTACCTGGATGAAACCCACCAATCACAGGGAGAACATGCAAACTCCATGCAGACAGAGATGGAAATCAAACCCGGATCTCCTTTCCCCTGGAGGTGCAAGGTGACAGTGCTAACCACTTCACCACCATGCTGCCAATTCCAAGCATATATTATTAAAAATGTAAGAAATTGGGTCATGTCAACTATGTCCCTCTGCTGATGAAAAAAAAATGTTTTCCTCCCAGAGTCAAATAAGAGAGAGAGAAAAGAGAGAAAGAGATAGAGAGAGAGAGAGAGAGAGAGAGAGAACAGATAGTCCTTGATTCTTTAAGTATTCTTCATCTCCAGTTTTGGCTGGGTGAGGCTGCCAGAGTTGATTATGGAGGTAGGTGGCAGTTATCTCCTCAGCACAAGGCATGTACCGGTAATTAAGTGCTGAACTTTCTTTTTTTTTCCTTTGCTGCTTTTCTAACAGCACAAGTAGGCGATTTTCCAGTCTCGTGAATCAGTAGTGCTTGAGAAAGAAAGGCTTGAGGAAAATTGCTCACGACAGGAAAAAGTTAGGTTGGGAGGCAAAGAAGGAAAACAAGAAAAAAAAATAAAAAAAGGATACTGAAGTTGAACTCAAGAACACGCAAGGGTGGACTGCGTGAGCTCCTCTGCCATATGTGTCGCTGCAGAGGCTATTTCCCGAGATCAAAGCCCTGCTTGTGCCAGTCTGACCGGGGGGCAATAGCAGACAAACAAATTACATCCTACGACTCTTCAGAAGGGACCGAAATACGACAGCGTGATTTCACCGGATAAGTGAACTGCAGGATTCCAGGAAGAGAAATGGAAAAGTGCCAAATGTTAACAAGAAAGATATCAAAGAAATAAAGCCATCAGAGATGAAGTAGAAAACAGTGAGCTGGAGCTGCTGTGTAGGCGGACTGACATGTCCCTGGTTTGAGACGATGTTTCACGACACTGAACTGAGTGGGAGGGTTTGTTCATTAGCAATTAGCGTGACTAGAATCTGAATTAGCATCGTCGTTATGAAGGGTTAGTCTAAGAGTGGATTTACACTCAAACTGCCTCCCATTTTGTTCTCATTCTGTCTGCTTGAGAAGACTATATCGCGATTGAATTCACACACTTTCTGCTTTACTACAAATGAGTGGTGCTGGATGTTAAAGCTGTGAGGTTATAAGATAATGTTAGTGTATCTATTGGTTCTCACTGCAATGTTTATTTAAACATTGAACTAAGCCAAGTAGGCTGTACAATGTATCTGATCATGTATTTACATATTAAAATAGGATTCTATTAAATGAAGGAACATTAGAGCATTCATGCATTTATCTTGCCTGTTATCAGAATTGTAAAAAGGATCTACTGTAGTAATCTGATTGCTTATTTGCATTTCTATTAGGGCTGTCAATACTAACGCATTAACGCATGTGATTAATCTAAAAATTTCTTTTTTTCTTTTAAACACAAACTAATCACATAATCAAATTTGACTCGAAAGGCTTTCCATAATCACAGCGTGGTTACTCGGCTGTGTGTAATAATGGCATGTTTAGCGCGGATAATAAGTTGACTGGGGAAACATCACCGGGTGTGCTGAACGGCTTCATAAAGTTTCATTATAAAAAAGCTTCTAGATGGAAGTTAGGATAAAACCAAAAGTTGTGTGTTCGAGCTATATAAAGGGGAACATTACTTGTAAGATGCTAGAGTGGTGGCTCAGATGGCTAAGGCTAAGGTTTTGGAATCTGGGGGTCCGGGTGGGTTGCCACACCCCATACTACCCATCCACTGCATGCAATTCCGCTCCCATTTGAGAGATTTCATTATAAAACTGCATAATATCTGTTTCCTCTAACCAGTTCGTTATGCATTTCTTAATTCCAACATTGCATGTTTTATAATACAAGTAAATCCTGGCTTTTTAGACTACGATGTGCTAGACTTTAATCCCATGTTATCAACTGCCGCACCGCACTAATAAAGTAGCAAATACTGGATGGCCAAATAACCATAAAGTGTACTCATAAACACCCTGGCTCTTAATCCTATACTGTAGATTTCCTTTCCTGCTCAGCTACACACACCAGATGAATCATGCTCATAATTACAGCTCTTCATGAGCTTAATCGGGGAATTTTAGACTGTTTCACATGCGGAATCCTGAAAGTTCTGAATCGATGTATAAAGTGGGCTCTGGCTGAGTCTGAAGAGACTGAGGATAAATATTCCTCATCAACTCTAGGCATCATGTTTACTGTGATGAAACATCAAAAAAGAAAGAACAATTTTCTGAGCTTATGTGTCATGCTGCTTTGTTTTTCTCGCTCGCTGAGCAGGATTAGAAAGACAGCTTTATTCTTTCACTCGCGTTAATTGGTTGTGTCTTTGTGCGTGTGTGTGTAAATGTACTGCATATATCTCCTGTCAAAAGCCTATTCTCCGCTTTAATAATGTGTTAATCGATTAGTCTGCGATAAACACATTTCCTGTAGAGCTTTACACGTTATATACAGTACCACAGCAATTTTCACCAATATTCGTTAATGAATGAACGAATGACACTAGGCGGCGCAGTGAAGTAGTGGTTATCACAATCGCCTGGTACCTCCAATGTTATTAGGGTTTGATTCCTGTGTGATATCCCTGTGCTTGGTAGGTTTCCTCCGGGTACTCCGGTTTTCCTTCCACAGTCTAAAGGGATGCAGATTAGGCTAATTGGAGATCCCAAATTGTCTGAGCAGATTGGCACCCAGTCCAGGATGTACCATGTGTTGTGCCCAAAGTCTCCTGGGACAGGCTCCACGCTCCCTGCGACTCCACCATAGTAGACAGGATTAAGCAGTCTAGACAATGAGTCAGTGAGTGAATGAAACTATCCATCACAGTAAGAATTTATTAGTATTGTCTAAGATGTAGTATTGTCTCCCTTGATCTGGAGCTGCCATCATGTTCAAGAAAGCCTAGTGAGGATGTGGTCAAAGCAAGATGCAGGAAGAACCTAATAAGGATGTAGAGTATTGGCATTGACCAGTTAACGATATCACTAACACTTATTAGGGACTTCATTGACGTACTACAAGCCTGGTGCTGATGGAAAAGATTGAACTAATTGGGATGCCACTGTGTTGTTGCTACGTCGATGGAGTTCTCAAAATTACCTCTTCAAGCTTGTCCATGCCACTTTGTAGAAGACTGCATTATGTTCTTGTAGTACTTACCACATTTATGGTCTGCATGAAGCTGGATATCAGTGTGTCTATGTCACATCCTCAGAATTCAGTATAAATCCTGGATCCAGTTTCTCACACTATCACATTGTGATGAAAATCACTGAGTGTATCATGGTACAATATTTATATAGTAACAACCCGCTGGACGAACCACAGGGACTACATACAGTAGTAAGAATGTAATAAGTGGCTGGAAAGAGCAAGATGATCAGACATAGTGATATCTTGGTTTGATCTTATTGGTGAGTGCATACAGTAATTAGTGACAACATAACAGATGTGTTAAGAATCTGACAAGGACGTGGCTGGGAAGTACAGTAGTATGAACTTGAAAAATCCATTTTGGTCTTCATGGAGACCCAAACCATGCAGACTTCATGGACTACACCTAATGTCACAGGGGTACCTACACTGTAAACACGAATGAGTTGGCAAAACTCAAAAAATTTGAGGTAATCAGTTACATCAAATTATTTAAGTAATGATGTTTCCAGTTTTAAGTAAACGGAACTATGAGTTTTTGAGTTTGTTGTACTCATTCATATTAATCGGTCTTTACTTGCATTATTGAGTAGCCTAACTCATACTATTTAATAGCAATTATCTTTTTTTTTTTTTTAGTTGTTGCAAATCAAATAAATTGTTTTTGGTTTTTCGGCTGCTCCCGGCAATGAGTTGCTTGGCACAGGTTTTACACCAGATTACACCAGATGCCCTTCCTGACACAACCCTCCCTTTTTATCTGGGTTTGGGACAGGAACTTCATCCAGGTGTTGGGAATCGAATCCGGGCCTTTCACATGGCAGGCGAAACACCTACCACTGAGCCACTAGTGCCCTATTGCCCTGATGATGTCAGACACAAAATCACTAGTCTGAAAGATTTTAAGTTGGTGGAACTTTAAGGTGACACTTACTGTTACTTAAGTACTTACAGATACTTAAAATATCAAATTTGTTCAGCTAACTTGTCATTTCTACAAACTCATAAATACCAAAAAGTTCTAAATACTCATCAAGGTCTATTAATTTGAACTAATTGTAATTATTTAAGTTAACAGTACTCAATATGTTTAATTACTTTGAGCATTAGGGTTTACAGTGTATTAACACTGCCGAATGTCTATTCAACAAACTAGTTCCTGTTAGAACTTACATTATGACGGCTATAAGCATTCCTTTCCTTCATCAGAGTTATAATACCCACCCCTGACACTGGAGACTCCTTCCATCAATATTAAGCATTTTACCAGTTCTCTTTTCAGGAAGCTTCTCCATTAGAATGTTACTTACAGAAACGATAATGTAATACAAGGAGCACATTAATTTACGTGCGATTTCAATTATAGTCCACACTATTGTGAAACAAGAATTTAACAGAGCTATTTCAGAGCATTTTATGTCGTGAAAATGAATAAGGCACTCGATAATATGTTTACAGTAGGCGTGGTGAAAAGTATGATCTCCGTGAGACAAACGAGAACGGAGTTAAAAAAAAAAACAGTAAGAGCCAGCAAGCAAGCGGAAGGAGGTAGGGATCAAAGGAAGAAGCGTAATGAGATGTGGAGGATGGTAGGGATGAGGGAGCCGAGGAGAACGGCCTTTAGAAAACGAGACGACGCGACTGAGTGGGTTTCGCTGGAATCGAGCCGTCGCAAAGTTTAGGGGCTTCTTTTTCCCCTCCATCGAGCTGCTATAACCGCTGCCGTTTTGGATTTATAACTCCCGCACTGTAATGTGTCCTACACGTTCTCTTTCATCTAACTCAATGTCGGGAGTGATATTGAGGATTCGGGGAGGAAGGGAAAAAAAATCAGAGTCAGAGTAAAAGGAGGACAAATGAGCAAATACAGCTCTTAAAAAAAAAAAGTCATTTTTTGGGGGAGAAAAAAAAATCTCCTTGAGTACTAACATTTTTCTGGATCATCTGATTTGGCATTTTATTAAAGTAAAAAAACAAAACAAAAAAAAATTCAACCAAATTCCAGTTGACAGCTGTGAGGTGGGAGATTTGATTACTGTAATTTCAGAGAGACCATGCAGTGTGAGAGACCCATCAATAAGACAAAAAAAAAAAAACATTCAATATTCCATTTCACACAGGGTGCAGATTTCATACAGTACATGCAGAATTATAGATGTTATTCAGTTTGACATTAAATTGTGAAATTACCAATTTTCAGTCAGTCAAATACGTTTCATGAGATGACATACATCAATACTGGCACATTACAATAAATGTTAAAGGGACCCGATTTTTTTTTTTTCTCGAAAAAAAAAAAAAATCTCTCCTAAGAACCTTCCGTCATCCAATAGTTAGACACCAGATCATAATAATAATAATCATAATTGACGTGTGTAGCTTTTCAACAAACCGTGTCAGGTTTTAACCCTCTGAGTTTGGAGTGTGTTAGGAAGGTAAGACCGGCGGTACGTCATAGTCATACAGTAGGCGAACTAGTTAATTTGGGTTTAAAATGGTTTAAATCTGGTTAGTGGTGTGTTTAGGTGTGTGGAAACAATTATGATCATATTTATTAGATTTTTTTTTCTTCAAAGGTTATGTGTATTTAGAAATAGGTTTATGACTGAGAGCATGCCGGTTGACTGAAATCATTACAGAATTATTTTGAGGATTGGATGATTGGACTGGCAGCTCTCAGAGTTTAGATTGAGGTTGGATTTGATTTGCTGTCAGGTGGTTAAATTCTGTTTGTCCTCGTCTTACTCTTTTCTGGATATCTTTCTGGTTATCGCTATACGGCTTACGGCTTTAACCCTTTGAGTTGAAAGAAACCGATTAACAACACCCTCACTTCATGCCTCTCCCTTATTTATTCCTTATACAATAACATATACAATATTACATCCAACGCTACAGTGTTCCAACTGACCGATTAATGTACAAATGATTAAATTCTCTTTAGTCAGAGATAGAGATATCTAAATATCAAGTGTGCCTACAAAACAAATCATTCTCGTTAATGATTTCTAAGTAATATGTCGTCCGCTGCCTCGGTACATTGCATTTAAAGGAGGAATTACAAAGGAGTTTAAATAGCAGATAATTTAGATATCTTTTCAAATGCAATGCTTGACTCGGGGGGGAAAAATAGACAATTCCATTAAGATGACGAATGCGTCAGTGTGTCTAACTCACTAGCATTTCGAACAAATTCATACAATTTCATACCTGACTCGCCGCGTCATAATTAATAGCATCATGAAGATTGCTTGGAGCTTCACGAAATCACTTAAAAGTTAGGCTTCGTTTCTCTCATTATGTAAAATGACAAATCTAATCCTCCTACGTTTAATATATCTAGATTATTATTGACGGCTAGAGAAATGCAAAAAATAATAATAATACAAATAAAAACAAGAATAAAAAAAATGCTGACATTTGTTGCTTAGAAATTAACCACCTACGGCATCACCAACAACAGCACACGCGCAGGGCGGGGTGGGGTGGGGTGTCTGGCACTCAAAGGGTTAAAGTTGAGTCAGTTTGAATGGGCGAATCGTTAAAAAGTTCAGTCCCTTTAACTTTTAAAGATATTCATGATTCTGAGCGTCAGATTTCCATCGCTCGGAGGGGGCGGGGTGGGGAACAAGACCGTAATTGGCTTAACGCTAACATGAATGAGAGGAATTCACAACAGCCAAGTACACTGGGATGTAAAGTAAGAGTAGTAAGCAGTGGGAGGGGTTGTATGCTGGCTGGCTGTTTCTGGGAGGTTAGGGGGATGTTATGTGCGGGTTATTGGTGGGGTTAATACTCCGAAGAGGTGCAGTCCCATATCAAGTCGCATTTTCGGACACGGTATATACTGTAGATGTTGTGCAATCCAGTGTCCGGAGAAACTAGTAATGCATATATCAAGATAAACTAAGTAATTTGCACAGAAATAGCTCTACATGGTTTATCTATGGAGCAGTTATTTAAAAGAGGCTGATTAATTACCATTATTATTAGCACACATTAACAAACGAGATAGTTCATTAACTTTCTCATTTCGTCCCTTCTGTTGTCTGTTTGTCGCCAAATGCCTGGGAATTCCAGCAAGCACTCATGGGTCTGCCCCTCTTTCAGAGATGTGGTTAAGTCAATTAGACGATTAGCTCATTAAGTGGGATTAATGGAGTTTATTACCTTTGTCGAGTAGCCACTCGTCTACTACCCGACCAAGTCTGTATGGGATTCTTTGTCTGGCAATAGCCAGGCGCTCATTATCAAAGTTCCCTTTAGAGAATTTGGAGAAAACAAAAACAAAGCAAAAAAGGAAAAGAAAAAAAGAAAAAAAAATCAACAATCTTACAATCTCATAGGTCAAATAATTAAAAATCAAATGTTAGAAATCAACAGGAGTTTAGCAGGTTATTGACTTTAAAATCAGCTTTAGTGTTTGCGTTTAGTTTTGCTCTTGGTTAGGAAGTTAAAAAAAAGATTTAGTTAATACAGTATGTGTTTTTATAAATAGTAGTTTAGTTATGAAATAATGAGTTAAACATATTTATGAAGAATTTAGAAATTCAGTGTTTACTGTCTCATAGTTACAGGAAAGGCTCGTTTTTATCAATATCAACACATTCAAAATGTTCATCAATCATAATCAGCAATACAATTACATATACAATATAAGGTTGAGCATTTGTCATATATATATATATATATATTTAAGGAAGATATTTTCTGCCTCCTTAGAAATTAAAAGAGAGAGAGAGAGAGAGAGAGAGAGAAAAACACACACATTTCAATAAGCTTTGATCACTTAACCCAAAAGGAATAGCAGATTCCCTGCTGCTGTGAAGCTCATCAAACATAGATTGGATTTTAAATATTGATCGAGGTTTTACCACACCAAAACTGTTTAAATAAGGAGTATAGCTGTCAAGGAATAGGGATAAGAAAAATTGTGACAACAATTGTGACACAAACACACACACATTCTACAGCGCTCATATCATCATACCGTACTCCAAAGCTATACTATTAGGATACTAAACAGGCGCATTGTACCCTTATCAGCTTAAGTTGTAACACAAACAGCTTAATAAGTCCCATCTACTGTATATTTAATGAGGGAAAGTTATGCATATTTACAGTAGGATTAAGTGTAATGCGTTTGTAAGTATACTTTATTTGATCTGCCTTTCAACTCACTTAAGTTGTCAAATTGATTAAATTCACACTGTGCAAATATTTTCAGTAATTTCACATGCACATTCGGAAAGCAAACAAAGGATCAGCTGATAGAACTGATGAATTATTAACAATACTTGTATCATAGTTAAGTACATAACATTTGTTTAGATAGTAAGTCCTGTCTACATCCATAACCAAATACTATAGTCAAGCAAAAGACTTACTATCAAGGCCAAATGTTTAGTGACCTAAGAGAAAGCATATCATTATGCTTTATACTGTACATACTGTCCTCTTTACGGAAGAGATAGATAGATGAATAGATAGATCTACAGTATTCATCTATTCTAGAGCTAGCCTCTGTGGTCCAACTAGGGACCATGGAGGCCAATGGTAATTATTATTGTATGCATTCACACACTACAGGCAATTTGGGAATGCCAATTAGCCTAATTATTAGCCTAAAAAATAGTCTTTGGACTGTGGCAGGAAAACCTGGAGGAAACCCACCAAGCACAGGGAGAGCATGCAAACTCCATGCACAGAGATCTTTAGGTGGGAATCAAACTTGGAGCCTGGAGGTGCAAGGGCGACAGTGCTAACCACTACGCCAATGCTGTGCGGATGGATGGATGGATGGATGGATAATTTGTGAAATAAATTTAGCTTGCTCTAAAATGTAAAAAATGTGTAGATAGGGCCCCTTTTCAAAATGCTACCTAAATTACATATACATTTTTTTTAACACTATAAGAACCCATACACTAATCAGTCATTACATTAAAATCCCTAAAATATGACGTGAATAACATCTTTTTTGAATATAGTGGCACCTGTCAATGGGTGGGATATGGGCAAATGTAGGAATGTACTGTATGTAACCTATTAAGCATCCAATTGAGAAATTATAATAGCTAGACGACAGGGTCAGAGCATTTCTAAAACAGCAGGTCTTGTGGAGTGTTCCCAGCATACAGTGCTACTGTAGCACACATTGACAACAATGCTAGTCAATGATAACTATGATGGAAAGGTGTCTCTTGAAATGATGAATTACGTACATGTTCTTTCACATCAATACAATGACCAGGTGCAGGTATCCGGAGAAGAGACCCAAATGCACCCAAATGCACCCAAATGCACTATGGGAAGAAGTCAGGCGATGCTCTAGACAATGTTTTGCTGGGACACCTTGGGTCCTGGCATTCATGTGGATGTTATTTTGACATATACCACCTACCTAAAGGAACAAGACAAAGAGTTCAAGATGTTGACTTGGCCTTAAAAACCCCCAAATCTCTGTCTGATTGAGCATCTGTGCAATGATGTGCTGGATAAACAAGTCCAATCCATGGAGGCTTCACCTCATACACAAGGATCTGCTGCTAACATCTTGGTGCCACATACCACAGCACACATTCAGAGGACTTGTGAGTCCATGTCTCAAAAAGTTGAACCTGTCTTGGTACAATATTACACAGGTAACATCAGTGTAAATGCTATATAATGAAGAAACAGTATACATAGCCACTGGCGAATGTATCACTCCACACTTATTTTCCTTCTGTAGAACGGATCAGTTTAAAACTCAGCAATTAAATTTACACTCAGTTTGAATCGCTTTTCTATTTTCAGCCCCAAATCCAGATGATACGTCAAACATTTAATGATCTGTGTCTATATAGACAGAGAATTATTTCATTATTTTCTCTAATGACTGCAGTGTTGACTGTCCTTTAACCTCTATTATACTCGATCCATCTCTCTCACTTTCTTTTTCACTCTCACTGGCATTGAGAATGGGAGACGTCGGAAAATCAAAGTTGTCAGTTCTTTAATTAGTGGAAGCAATCTTTTCTTCTGTCTCCCTCTTTCCCTCTCTTCCTCTAATGAAGTCGCTCACTCCATTGCCACTGACTCCTTAACTGGTAGTACAACTTGACTGCAAACGAACTAATCAAAACGCCTCCAAGGAGCTAACCAGACTCCCTGGCTGACTTCCAGGAATGGCAGCCACATATGTCAATGCTGCATCATCTGTATCATCCTGGGTATGCGTACTTCATTAGTTGGTAATTACAACCTTGTAAAAACATTTGGTGTCCCGTCATGGAGACTACATTCACTGCATTTGGCTGCCAGCTGCTCTGTTAAGACTTGGTTATTCAGTGTTCTTTCTGAAACATACTTTTACATTAGTACATGTCTCAGGATTTACAGACTGTGGACCAGGGGATGTGACTTTTTGGGGAAGGCCTCCCCTCGCCTTATGAACATGAAACTCAAGTTGTGCACGTACAGATCACCACTGTCAGGTGAATTTAGCATCTTTGATTAATAATTATATACCAGGATTATGGGTACTCAAGGCATATCAATGCCCAATGGGACCAAAGGCCAGCCCGTCTAGCCTGATCCCAAAGAAAAGTAAAAACTGCCATAAAAAAGTCAATGCTGGCAATGACAGAAAGGTCAGAACACCCAGAGAATCACAGCTGGCTGTGTATGGGGCTTAACAGGCAAAAAGTTCAAGGTTATTGACCCAGACTCCAAATTCTCCAGATCCCAATCCAGTCGAGCACCCATGGGACAAACAAATCTGATCCACAGAGACCCCACAACCCACAGCACCCAAAGGATTCTCTGCCACGTCCCAGTGCCAGACACCACAGCAACCCCCCAGAGGTCCTGTGCAGCCTGAGGGGCCAAAGCTGCCCCAACAGTACAAGGGGAACATAAAATCTAAGTGATCTTAATATTAATGTTTTATATGTTAAGTCTGATTGGTATATATGGACTTTTCCAGCATGACATTGGGCTTAAGCAAAAGACAACACTTGGGTACAACATTAAAAACATTGGAACACTTTTGGTAGTGGCGACATACACACAACACAAGGCCTGCCATTTGGCAGATGGTCTGACCCAGTTGCCTAATATATCCCAACCCTCGACAGGTGCCACTGTATCAAGATGATAAATGTCATTTAGGTTACCTGTCAGTGATTTTAATGTCATGGCTCATGAGTGTAAACAATAGGTTTCACTGCAAAATTAGATAAATTCAGTCTGGCAGATTAAAAAAAAAGTTGCAAAAGGTTTTACAACTAATATGCATATACTGTAGACTCGCATATTTTCCTCATATTACAAGGACATTAAAAGGCACAAAGGCAACATTATTATGTCTAAATTGTTTTGGTTATATCATTTTTCATTATTTTTACAAAATTGAGGTGCCTATAAATAATTTAGTTTTAAAAAATTTACTAAATGACTAAAATTTTGGGTTAATCATTAGCGACCCAATATCAGCCACTTTGGTAGTTGACGATAGTGTTTTATCATAGTAGGCTATGACTGCTGGGGAAACTGCAATGGCAGTAACGACCTGTAAATATCCATCAGATGCTGTTCTGTTTTACCAAAAAAATATGTATATTTTAAGTTTCCAAATGAAGGTTATATCGCAGTTTGCAAACAGACGCTTGCAATGAGCCATAACATTAAAACCACCTGCCTAATATTGTGTAGGTCCCTCTTGTATTGCAACCCACAAAACCACAAACGTCCTGTTGCCCACCTCTAGTCTTTCTCTAAACACCGTCATCACCACCAACAGTAACAACCTCTGCTCTACAAAAAAAAAAGTCCCTGCAAACTATATAAAGTTGAGCCTTTGTGCCAAATTTAACAGAAGTCATCCACATACACTGGGCAGTAACTGTCCATGGTTCTGAAGAAATCAGCATTTATTAAGCTCATGGGAAAGCTGTACCTTACTGCTGAGAATACTGAAAGGGAAACAGGTGCTAAGGCCAGTGTGAAGTAGTGTGAAATAGAGTATTATTGTTGTTTGCCATGCCTTTTCAGATAACAGACTGTGCAGCAGCCTCAGAATGATGTTAAGCACAGACATTCCCACAGAGAGTAAAAACTGAATCTCACTCCCTCACTGAGCATCACACAGTTCTTTATGACTTTTCTAGCACTGATGGGTTTCTGAGATGGTAAGTATTATAAAGTAGTGAATTAAAAGCAGTGGCGTGTGAGCGGCACGCTGCTGGTCAGATTAATCCATGGATCTTTCTGCTGATTACCAAAACACTGCCAGCCATATTCATCCATCCTCACGGTCTCTGTGCTACCCAGCTTAGTTATATCTAATATATTCAGCTACACACACACACACACACACACTTTATTAGGAACACTGAACTAATACTGGGTAAAGCCTCCTTTTCCTCTGAAACCAGCCTCAATGCTTCATGACATAGATTCCACAAAATGGTTGACACGTTCCTTTTACATTCTGGCCCATATTGACATGATTGAATTACACAATTCTTGCAGATTTTCTTGCTGTGAATCTCCCACTCTACCACATGCCAGAGGTTTTCTATTAGATTCAGATCTAGTGACTGGGAAGGGGCCAATGGGGAACACTGAACTCAATCATGAAAGCATTTTGGGATGACTCTTGCTTTGTGGCATGGTGCAATATCATTCAGGAAGTAGCTATTATAAGAGCGGTTGTGAAGGGATTCACAAGATTAGCAGAAGTGTCATTAATTGATGATTGACTGATATTAACAGAGCCAAAGTATACTAATAAATCATTCCACACAACCAAAGGTGAGAGGAAACTGACTGCATGTACTTCAATACTGTAATTAAGTAGGAAATTAAGACCTTGCCCACCTTTGCCACCACATCACCCTTGACATCACCATGTCCACCAGCTTTGACTATTGAACCGAGGCAGTTAACATACATGGATTGATGCAGTTGGTCCCAAATGCTAACCATAATGTACCATCTGTGTGCATCAGCAGAAATAAGATTCATCAGACCAGGTTACGTTTTTTTTTCTTCTTCTCCCTTTTGGTGAGCCTTTGGCCACTGTAGCCTCAGCTTTCTGTTCTTGTTCTGAACTATTTGAAACTGATGTTGTCTTCTCCTGTTTTACCTCATCTGGCTCATACAGTAGTTTGACATGTTGCACACTCTGATATGTTTTTTCTGCTCACCACAACTATACAGTGTGGTTATATCATTTACTGTCAGTCCTTTCTGTCAGTCTGGCTATTCTTCATTGACCTTTCTCCACACTGTGTTTCCATTCACAGAACAGCCAGGATGTTGAACGCTGGATGTTTTTCTTTTCTTTATTGCACCATGCTGAGTAAACTCTAGAGACCGGTGTGCATTATAATCCCGGGAGATCAGCAGCTATAGAAATGCTTGAACAAGCCTGTCTGGCACCAACAATCATGGCACAGTCAAAATAACTAAGATATTTTTTTCCCTACTTCTAATGGTTGAGATATATATATATATATATATATATATACAGTCAGTACAGGCCAAAAGTTTGGACACAACTTCACTCATTCAATGTGTTTTCTTTATTTTCATGAGCATTTACATTGGTAGATTCTCACTGAAGGCATCAAAACTA
>JAQQZS010000013.1:12456058-12479575 GCA_030068045.1 Platyallabes tihoni | reverse complement strand
AATTGGGATATGCGAAGAAGATATTTCGCTGTGCTGTAAAAAGTACATGTGACAATAATTGAATATTCTTCTTCTTCTCTTTCTGGGGACATTGTGAAGTTGTGGCTGAGTTTTGGTCTGATTCCGGCATTAGTCTGGTTGACTTTCGGCAAACAGCATTTGGGCCAACCTTGGGCCGTAATTCCATGTGGCATGTGGGCCAGACTAATAGCCGAAACTCAGCCAGATCCGAGCCAGAGCCAATTTGCTATCTGGGGAGCAGATAGCAAATTGGCTCTGACACCTAGCAGTTTGACACCTGCAAAGTAGCTGTCCAAGCTAATATAAATTACCATACCATTGCCATATAAACGACCATTGCGATATATCTCCAGGGTGGGAAGTATCCATCACACGATGTCCAGGATGGCACGTGAACAGATCAAAATACAAAAAAATTAAATGTACACGTCAATCAAATTGGCCATGCCCATAATTCTGATTAATTAGTTACAGTTCTAGCTATGGAGACCAAAAAGTTTTTGTTCAAGGCTGCATTTCAGTCGTAAAGTTGGGCATTTTAACACGACGGTCTATGGGTTGGCTCACTTTTGGAGCCTAGTGGTCCACGCTGGCCTCATTTTTCAGAACCAGAGTACAACGTCTTAACCAGTGAGACACCCCAGCCCCAATTTTAAGGATCCCAAAGCAACACGCAAGGGTACCCATGCCAAGCTTTGGACCTGAAAACGTGCCAAACACTATTCCAGTTCTTTTTCCCAGTCCTAATCAAGTTAGTGAAACCTGGATGGCCGTGGCCACCTGGTAAGGCAGTTCAAGACCAGATGGGTTCTGTCACTGTTTGTCTCTGAGCTGTCTTTATTTCCCAGCATCCCATGCTTCAGGTCATGGCTCATTTTCTGTTTTATTCACCTGTCTGCTGTCTTTATCTTACAGTCATGTCTGATCTTGTCTTGTTTTTCAGTCGATTTTTTTTTACTTGTATTATCCCTGACATTTATATACCGTGCTAAATATTGTTTTAATTTCCATGTCCATAGCAAAGTTTTGAGTTTGTTTTTGTTTTGTTTATCCTTATGTAAGACACACTTTTATAAATGCTTCCCTGCAACTACTTCTTGCTCTTCATTACCCGACAGTTACATTATTAGATAAGGAGTGTTTTACTGTTTGTCAGAAGGAGAAAATAAAGGGAAAAAAAAACTGTTATGCTCTAGAAGTAGAGCTCAGCTTTATTTATTTCCTAGTTTTCCAGCTGTAGAAGTAAGACTGTCTTATCTGGAAGCTCAGAAGCTCAGTAAGCTTTATTGTATAAGAACAGATGGGTTTGTTGTGCCGTACCCCTATACTGTATGCGGCAGGAAAGCTCGGCTCTTACTCTCCCAAAAGCACACACCAAGTCTGGTTCATTAGATTTGCTTTTCCCTTTAGAGTTCCAACCCCACTATAGGACAGAGTGGGGTGCCGTATGACAGAGAGTGTTCTGTTTGAGACGGAAAAGTGAGGATGAAATAAAGAGAAAACAAAAGAAAAACAGATTTACATCATTCTCATTTGTGTTTTGTCGAATTAATAACATTTTCATCATGTTTCAGGGTTTGAAATCTGTTCTTACTACCATAACGATGACATTTTAACGCCTGTTTACCCTTGACTCCACTCAATCTGACCTTTTCAGTAGCAATACCACTGTGTCGAGACAAGGCAGTTTACCAAACACTAATGCTCATTAGCAAAGACCTTTAAACATTAACGTTCATAATTCAACAGAGGCATCACTTTTCTTTACACAAACTTTCTCCAACACTCACATTCTTTAAGCGCTTACTGAGCCTCATGCGAGAACAATATGTGATAAAACGTTCTTGTATTTTTGATCGGTTTTATTATTTTGTCGAAAACCCAGGGGGCATAGTGGTTAGCACAGTTGCCTCGCACCAGGTTCCGGGTTCGATTCCTGCCTCTGTATATGGAGTTTACACTTTCTCCTTGTGTTTGGTGGGTTTCCTCCGTGTACTCCGGTTTCCTCCCACGGTCTAAAGATGTACAGACTAGGCTAGTTGCCGTTTCCAAATTATCCGTAGTGTGTTGATGAGGGTGTGAGTGTGTGTGTGTCCTGAGATGGATTGGCAACACGTCCAGGGTGTACCCCACCTCATGCCATAAGTCTCCTGGGATAGGCTCCAGGCCCACGGCGACCCTGTATACAGGATAAACCGGTATAGACGATGTGTGAGTGAGTGTTTTTCTATGTTTTTTGCTCGTCTTGGGTTGAGGAAATTTTTACGAGTGGATGAGAGCACTGTTACAAACATAAGAACAAAATCCTCCCATTATACAGTAACATTCCGCAAATTGTTTGTCTGATGCACGGAAACATAGTTTCAAAATTGAGAAACATAAAAAATGCATTAAATTGTTGCACCTGATACTGTATGCACAGGGGACAGCATGCCTGTGCCCTTATATGGTGTTTAGGGGTGTTACCTACTGAATGCTAATTACATGCAAATCTTTTGCACCTCCAATATAAGATTATTTAGCTCATGTGGGTGAGAATAGATCAGGATAGTTAAGAACATTTGGTGTGTCTAGCTTTAACTTTAGTGTCAGAAAATTAAGATAATACAGTATTTAATGGAAAAAAAAGAGCTGGATGAGGCCCACTAAATAATACTGTTAATAAACAACATCCAACTTCTAACAGTGACATCCAACCAACACCTAAAATATAAAACATCATACAAACTAATCGTCCCCAAAGCTCACCGACATTCCTCTACTACAATATTCGAATAGCGGTACAACATTTAGGTGAAATTCAAATCCCAAAAGAAGCTCAAATAAATAAGTGTTTCTATTCTTCTTACTGTACTTTGGAAAAATTCCAATAATCAGAGACCGTCCATAGATTTTGAAGTCTACAGTATTACTCATTCACAGTCAAATAACGACAAAGGATTGGTTAGAAATGTTCTGGGGTTCAAGTAAAAAAACCTACAATTTACCCAGTGAGCGGTAATGAGGCGATGATGTTAAGCAAAATGTGTTTAATGGGGCGTGACCAAGGCGAACTCAGAGGCTGAAAGAATGCTTTTCATTCATTCATTCATTCATTTTGTCCAATGAAGAATTTACCTAACAGCTGTGACACATTAAAACCCAAATTTAAAGTGTTAAAGTGTGATTTGTGGGAAAATCTTTCTTTAACCATTTAACATCCCCACTAAGGAAAAAAAAAACAATGGAATATTATTATTTGCATTTCTTTCTGATGAGAATCAATGCGTTTTTTCACCCTCTTCCAAACGGTTGAGATGTAACTTCATGGTAAAATTACATAAAAAAATAAAATAAAATAAAACTTTTAAACATTTTTATTGTGGTGGTGCAACTACAGTAAATACGGTTTCTCAACCGTATTCCTGGAGGACCTATGCCATGTATATTTGAATGTTTTCCCCGCCTGTCAATTAAGGGCAGTCTGTTAATTTATTAAATCAGGTGTTCTGGGACAGCAAATGTTTTAGGGCATTAGATCCATTATATTTCGTATGATATGCTACTGTATAAAGCAATTAAAAAAGAACTGACATGCTGTAAAGTGTATTATTTTACCATAGTACTGTATACTGTACCTCAACCAAATGGTAGACATGGCTAAATCAGGTTACGTTTAAACCATTTTTTCCCAATATAATATAGTAACTAAAAATGTGCTCTAAAAAAAGTTGAGCAGGACATTAAGGGGTTAAGAGCATGTCTAGCTGTCTTATCCGCTTAATAAAATGTCTCTTTTGTTAAAAAAATACCATAACTCTGTTGAATTCTCAAATATCATTATTAACAAGGTGGTTAGATACTCATTTTTTATAACAGCTCATTATGTTTTTATTTCTTTTTCTGTTCACAATCCTTTATTATTTTTTTAACAATTGGTAATTTCTTTTAATGAATAATTTTTTTTCATGTTGTTCCATACTACCCCACCCAAATCACTGACCGTTTTCCCAGACCAGCGTACCCCTATAGGTGCTTTATGACTTACTTATTCCAAGTAATTTTTTTTCTGCTGACCTTTCAGAAAACCACTGAGTAGGAGGCGGTGTTTTCGAGATGGTGTGTGTGTGTGTGTGTGTGTGTACATGTGGAAAGAAGCAGCATCAGTCCATTAGACTGAGGAGCTTACTGAAAAAACTGTAAATGAGAAAGTTGGCGAGATGATGCAAAAAGGCTTTTAGGTAAGGGTTTATTTGACGATATGCGCCTCACTTAATTAATCTTGAAGGGTTTGTTGTGTTAAGTCAACATGCATTAAATCATTACACACAGGAAGGGGCCAGATGCTCCGCGAACGGGATCAGAGAGAAGGAGAAGGTTTGTGTAATGCCCCTCATGACAGTATAATCTACATTCATGACACAGCATTATGATTTATTATATCCTTGTATACTTGTATTACTCAAGCGCTTTCACTGTAGGCACCGCAGGAGTGCCATGCCCCTCCGTATCAGATGCTCTTACAAACACATACACACACACACACACACACACACAAAGACGGCCTGCAGCACCTACTTGAAGATAAGCCAGCTGTCGGTGAGGTGTGTGTGTGCGCATCTTATTTGTATGGAGCAGCGGTAATCTTGTAATCTTCAGCAGTCACCTTGGCAAACTTCCTACCATCGTCTCGTCCTAATAACACTTTATCTCTCTTTCTTCGCAACCCTTTTCTCTCCCCTTCTCACATCTATCTGTCCGTTCCCCTTTCTTCCTTTTCTCCAGTGTGATCTCACTGTGATCTTTTCCCCTATAGTCAACTTCTACCACATCCCCCATAATTTTTTTTTTTTTTAAAAAGTCTGTCAAAATTGTGTTTGTCTCCATGTTTGCAGCTCTGACGTGGACCAGTGAGTCATACTGAGCATGTTCAGAATGCCGACGGTCATTTTCTTTCCTTTTTTTTTTATGAGGCAAATTGTACTAATTAAGTGAGGATAAGTCCATAAATATGGATGTTTTGATGCCGTTCTTTAGTAATTACTTTTGGAGATCTCAGTCTTATTGACAACAGGCATTAAATTAAAGCGCTATTATTTGCACTCTTCACAGAAACCAATTAAGTAAAATCAACATTCACATCTTTTCTGTCAAACGGGGGAAAAAGGCGCAAGTCATTATTTCGTGTCACGAAGCACGAAGATGCAATTCGTACTCGATTGCTTTTACGGAAATGTTGAAAAAAAATCAGGTTATTCAAAACATACAGTAGGATGGAAGTGGAAAGGTGAAAACAGTGAGACAGGGAGAAAGAGATGGAAGGAAGAAGAGAAAGAATGACGGGCAGGAGGAGAGAATTAATGAAGTGGACAGAAAGTCAGAATGTCCTTCAGTTTTAGCATCATCTATGGTCCCCCCCCACCACACACACACACACACACACACACACACACTAGCATAGCATACCATAAAGTGGAATACTAGTACTTAGTATTTTCCACTTCAAGCACATGAATGGATGGATGGATGGATGGATGGATGGATGGATAAAGGGACATTTGTTCCATTTTTCTTCTCCAACGTCATTTGTCTGTTTTTGGTCTTCTGCCTCCTAACCAGTTGGCTCAGAAAGGGCAAAAAAAGTGATGAAGAAATGGGAGGTTGTCAGTTACCCTAAGGCATTTTTTGATTTTTCAGGAAGACTGCCATGTATCGATTCATGACATCCTATTCATCATATAGCTGCCCTTCACCCCATTTAGCGATTTCTTTCTCCTTCTTCCTCCTTTTTTTTCGGTTGCTCTGTCCCCATACACACTGTGTTCCCATATTTATTTTTAGTCCTTTCATTTGCATAGGGCTGACTCCATGCTACCGGCCAATCCGCTCCGATACGCAAGGGATTGAGCTATCGGCCTCGCTTTGTGTCAAGTGAGTGCAGTGCGAATTACCAACAGGAATTATTAAATTCATGGATTATTTTGTATTTCTACCACATTCGGATCAGAATGGTCAATCGTTCAGAGTGTGTGGATTGATTTTCTAGGACAGCGGCTCTGACAGTGGCTTCCTCTGCATATTAATGCGCTCGTACTTATACGTTATTGTTTCCATAGTAACAACTTACACTTGTTACATACCAAAGACTTGGCATGATATACTGTATATATAAATGGATTGAAAGCGTGTGTGTAATTAAGTTGTATCACACAAGAGGGAGTGCTGTTGTTTGTACTTTTATACAACAGTTCTACAAACGGCATTTATATTATTATTATGCAGATTATGACTAAACCAGTTATTTTGCTCTGCCAACAAATATCCTTTTACAAATGGAGGAACTAACTAATGGTGAGTGTAATTAACAGGGGGGAAAGTAATGTTAAATTCTAACTAGTGCTACTACTCAAATAAATCATGGAGGTGGTGGACAGTCCTAGGAAACCTAAGAGGTTTACTTTATATTTTCACTTATTCTTCTTTAGAATATCAGCTTAATCCTGGGTTTAATACCAAATAGCATAAGTTGGAAAGCTAATGCAGTCCTTTGTTCCACACACCAAGTAGTGGCCCCGATCAGGGTTTAGAAAGGGATTTGGGATTCAGCCTCGTGTTGGAAGCTAGTTAGCTTTGTAGCTCACGTTGGCCGTGAACAGAACACCACGGATGGTTCAGAGGCAATTCCGAACAACTTAGAAGCAATTACCAAGTAGAAGACAAAGTGTTGTTTAAGATGATATAACACAATCAGATGTCTTTTCATGCTGAAAGTGTTTTAAGTTTCAAATGTGAGTTTTGGCAGGCAGCTGCTCTCCACTCTTTCCAGTACTGTGGACCGTATTGGCCTACTTTCAACCATTCTGACGTTAAGTGTAACTAACGAATGTTAGACTGCCTGAGATGTGGAGTGATACATACAGTATAGTTAAATGTCCCAGTGCTGTTATGCTCTATATCACCACTCTTGGAATGCCTCTCATCCAATCAGATTACACGTGTTGGAACCAACTGTTATATAACTTTCAGTGTAAAAGTTTCCAATATCAGTACTTTGTAACAGATAAAATTAAAACTGTAACATTTTTTAGGTTTTCCAAACTGATAAAGTCTCAACTAGATACCTTTTTGGTTCATGGCAACTTGACCAAAGTTTGCTGAGTACCAATCTGGACAAACCAACTGCCTGACCGAAGACTGCAAAGAATCTGTTTGCATGGCGTTTCAATATGTGCCTCATCCACATACACTCTCATCAAGGTGGAGTTGTGGGAGTGGTGTGCTGGGAGCTCGATTTTGGACAAGCTAATCACCACAATTTTTCAGCCGTATCTGGGCCAGATGAATGTGTTAAGTGTGGGCCAACACTCCGCCATTACTCATTCGGTGTCATATGTTTTTCTTAGCACTGCTAAGATATTCTAGTCTGCCTGGCATATTTGCATTCGCTAAATATGTGTTTAAATCTGACCTGATAATTCGCTCTATTTCATCACTGTGTGCTGCTGATTCTGGTCTGAAATCTTTGCACACCCTGTAGACCAATGTAATGAATCCATCCAACATATATTGTTTATAATGCTTATGATGAGGAGGGGGTGCAGGGGGCCTGGAGATTCACACTCATGCCATACACTGTAGTCATTTTGGAAACAGCCATGTTTTTGGAATGTGGGAAGAAGGAAACCGGAGGAAACCCACCAAGCAATGGGAGAACATGCATACTCCATGCTTGTTGGGTTTCCTTAAGTTTCCTTCTTCCCACCTAGCATGTTCTCCCCATGCTTAGTTGGTTTCCTCCAATTTCTTTCTATCCACCAAGCATGGGGAGAACATGCTTATTCTAACTCACAACTCTGGAAGGACGAGGCCAAGTTCTTTTGCAAGCAGTGAGAACATTTTTGCTTTGGAAGTGCAGTTCTTTCAGGAAATGCAACTAGCCAATCGGTTCTCAGCTCTTTTAAACAATACCAGAGCGCCGTGCACTTGGATAAGGCCTGTGAAAACACATTAATTCTGGATAATGAGATCATTCTATAAACACTCCGAGGACAGTTTTGTTATTAATATTCTATGTCCAGAGTGGATCAGAGTGGAGTTATTTTAGACTGCATTTAATGAGAGCACAATTCCTTTAGAAAATTACAATGTACTGGACAAAAGGGCAGTTTTTGGAATAAAAAAAAAACACATATCTGGAAGGATTTATCTTTCCTTGTCTGGCATCAAATATCAATTCAAGTACAATGGTTTATAATAACGCTAAAAAAATTTAAGTAATTGCATTTGATGAATTGTGATTTTTCTTTTTAATTTATCTCTCACTTCAATGTGTTGCTGTCACTCAACTACTCATGCAATACAAACCTTTCTGTCACATCATCTGTCGTCTTCTGCCTAAGGCTTTCATGAGTATTCCACAGAGGAGAAGTGTGTGGGAGTAAGCACATGTGTGTGTTTTTGTATGTGTGTGTGTGTTTTGAAATGGAATAGACCCAGTGTGAGAGGGGAATGTTGATCACCGCAGCATCTGTGCCTGACCTTCAGAGAGAGCAAAGTGTTCCTTGTTTCTCTCTGTTCTCCATTTTATTTTTTTTCTTCACTATCAATTCTGCTCTTGTCAGATAAATAAAAGTAACAGATTTTCTCTCTGTGTCTTCACTTCTCCTCCCTCCTTGGAAAAAAAAAAATTCAGCTGTGCAGGTAATAGAGTTTTTTGTTTCGCACCGAGACGGTTTGATTTGATTTCAGACGGTACGCCACAGAAACATGTGTTCAACGCAATAACAATTATTTCACAGTACTGTTTGCGGAAATGTATTAATCATACATATACCAGGGGCGTTCAAGTCAAGTCAAACCAGGACCTGTGATGAATTGTCTGGTGAATAAAGGTGTATAAACTGAATGACATTTGATGAAACATTTAAACGATGCAAACATTTTAAAGAAGTCTGTACATTATGTTCGTGAGGTTCGGACCCGGCTTCAGTCGTTCATGTGAACATTCAACCAGTGGAAATGCCTGATTCTTGCAAATCTGTGGATCACTTGTTGGCAGTGCAGGAGAGGCGCATCTGTCTGCGTGAACTGCGTGATCATGTGATCATTCACCCGCACCACTTGCACATTACAGGACCTCGGCTGGGAGTTATCGCCACATCCCTATACAGTCCTGACATTTTCACATGTTCGGGCCATTAACCTTTGAAGTTTTGCATGCATTTAAAATTTTTCCTGTATATCTGAGATTAGTAGGACATGATACGTATAAAATCTAAAGCCTTTAGATGGAGTTTGACACCCTCTTGTGTTTCCACTAATTAGTGCACTATCGCTACCATTAGATGATGCTATAAAGTGTCTTCTAATGAGGACATGTTAGACAGAATGAAGTATAAACCCAAAAAGTAAGGAGGACGCAGGAGGTTAAAGGAGTTCTTGGAAGGCCAGCGTTTCAAACGTGAAGCACGCAGTCGGATCCTGGTTTCGGTGTACTGAGAAAATGTTCTACTTCCGTGGTGTCCTAGTGCTAGTGAAACACTTGGATGAGTGCAGCTGATTATATAAAGAGAAAAATAATGGCAGTTTTTTACTTTCATAACTGCGTTTACCTTTTGAAAAATCCTTTTTTGTCTTGAACTCCCATCATATTGGCGAACTTGCTAGTAGCATTTATTTTGATTTTGATTAGTTTTTTGATTTGTGGGAATCTTAACTAATTTGCACAAAAAAAAACAGCTTTTTTTTTTTTCAACTGCGGCTCTGTGATTAAATGAACACTCGTCTGTTGTTTGCTAGCGAGAGCGCTGCCGTAAAGGTTGTCGGATCTGTATCTGCCTGGGAGTTTCATTGTCCTCTGACATCGCACATGTTCCACAAGAAATTCAAATAAAGGCTTTATTTTTCATTACCATAAAATTCGACGGCCAGCTGTAGTACATAACGCGCGGCGTCTCGGCATTCGTTTATCCCTTCCTCGACCTCCTCTCCTCCATCTGTCTCGCTTTCTCTGTTTCTCTCTCCGCTCTCGTCCTACCTCTCACTTCGCAATCCCCCGGTCCCTCTGGCAGGTGGGTTGGGAAAGCGATGTGCCGCACTGTGATCACCTCTCGGTTAATTAAAGCTCCTGATGCCTGAAGCGAGCGTGGGAGGCTCTAATTAGAGTCTAATTACTGGAGTCCATTGTACAGGAAGGATATTACCATGTGTTTTTAAATAGAATATAAATAGAGGTTAAATAACATAACCAATATTTCTGGCCACATCGTAAGTCACATATTGCACACAATAACTTGTGTATAACAATGCACTTTCACATTTTACACATATCACAGTGAGGGTTGTTGAATTATTGAAGCTGAATCTATCATTCACAGGATCCCGTATTATCTAAGGCTAGTAATAAACTGATTAACAAAATGTTGTAGTGTAGAGGTTAGCGCGGTTGCCTTGCACCTTCAGCGTCTGGGTTCGATTCCTGCGCATGTTCTTCTCATGCTTGGCAGGTTTTCTCTGGTTATTCGGGTTTCCTCCAACAGTCCAAAGACATGCAGATTAGGTTAATTAGTGTTCCCAAATTGCCCATAGTGTGAAGAATCTCTGTTGTATTTGAAGAAACAAATCCTTGCCCAATATGAGGGAAAAGGTTATAACATCCGATGTTATGAAAAACAAAGTACAATTTTGTCATAAGACTGTATTCCTGAAATGTGATTATGCATACGTTTTTTTAATTTAATGTTTTTTTTTTAGATTTTTGGATTTTTTTTTTAAAAAACAGCAAAATATCAGATTTTACATGGCAATTTTCTGAAAATATAATTTCTTTAAATAGTAAGACTGTATTATTAAAATGTTGTATTTTTATTATTTCTAAACTGTAGCCTTTAAATGGCATCTACTTTTACCAGTTTATTTTATTTATTTAATCAATAAAATCTTTATATGTAAATAATATTATATTAATAAAAATATTAAATTAATTATTTTTAAATGCAATTTATATTATGATTATTTTTTAACCAGTTTACTTTTATTTACTTTTCATTTTTTACCAGCTAGGTTTTTTGTTTATTATTATTATTATTATTATTATTATTATTATTATTATGATTAATGTTGTTTTTATCTATTTAATTTTTTCCCCCAAGGGTCATAGAAACCTAAAGCCAGAAAGGAAAAAAGAGGCTGATAATCTGTTATAAGTAGTACAGTAAGTGTACGTGATAACAGGAATGTGTCTCACTGATGCTCTGTAAAGTTAATCATAGCTACAAACTGTTGAAAGCATGAAAGGTCAATCAAAGTGTAATAAAATACCCCCCCACACCCCCCAAAAAAATGCTCTGGTACAGTATATTACATGTTGTGTATGACATGTTATGCAATATACCATTACATGCACGTACAACTATTTTATTCCTAAACTAAGTAATAAAAAAAAATCAAGCAGTTGGTACGATAAAACATAGTACTATATACAAAATCATTATACTGTTTAAGAATTCTTCGTTTGGTATCAGCATGTTTGCATGACACCTGGCCACAAAAAAAGGTCAGAAGGGTCAAATTATTGGTGGCCAGCTTTAATCAAAGAAAACAACTAAGGAGATTTGAAATGAATGAAATTTGGGCTAAGACCATAAGAATATAAATGGAGATTGCGTAAACTTTTGATTGATTGCATTATATAAAAAAAAATAATAATGAAAAAATCAGAGCTGTGTTTTAAAAAATAGGCTATAATTACCTAGGGAGTATAAAGATTGAACCTTGAAGCTAAAGAAGATGTGGTGATTGAGTCCAGATCAGGGTATGAAGAGAAGCGTATGAAGCGATGCACACATTATGTGAAGTACTTATAATTAAAATGCAGTATATCAGCTGACTACCTAGAGTAAGTGCACTGAATGATCAGGCATAGCTAGTCAATATTTTGAAACCTGTACTGTATATGGTTGATATTTAGAACTCAGAAGTCAAAGAAACACCAGCCTTTTGAAATATGCTGAGTAGGATATGGGAGATTTTATCCCCTCCCACAAAAAAAAAAAAAAAAAGAGGAAGTCATGCCCATTACTACTGATTTAGTTCCTTTCCTATTGCTGTGAATATTGCAGTATTTCCATTCCTCTCAGACTGTTGAGCTAAATTATACATGCATATCTGACCCCATTTACTGACACTTTTCAAAGAGTTTTTCTTCTTATAATGATTTTTAGAATGATCTGGCCTCCCTTGCCAGTCTTCTCATATACTGTATGTGTGTTGGGAAATCTTCGTGATGGATTTTTCGAAAAACTAGGAGAATGGATATAAAAAGAAAAAGTGCATGAAGAGCAACTTTCATGTCTGTGTATTAATCTATTTGGTCTTCTGGTATTCAGTAATTAAGTTCACATGCAAAATATTTTCACAAATCCCTATCAATTTATTCGTAGTGCAGATTCGTAATGAGGTAAGGCACATACAAGAAGAGTGTAAAGAATCAGCTTTCTCAGGTCCTCCAAAAGCACTTATTAATAAAAGTTTCTCAAAAGTAATCATTAATCAGCTTAAAAAATGTTACGTAGCTGGATGCCAAACATTTATTCACTTGTAAACATTCTAACATTTTTAGAGGTCATTATAAAAGTCATGTCCTTAATTTGACTTAATAATTCATTACTTTATTTTTTTTTATTATTTCATGATTTGTCATTATTTTTGACTTGAGTATGTTGTTTTTTTGACTTAATAAAAATTTAAATTTTAGGAAATGTTTTGGATTTGGTTATTTTAAGTAATTATGATGCTAATAAGTTGTCATTAATATGACTCAATATCATGATATTTTGGGGTATTAATATTTTACTTTAAATTGATGGTTTCTTAAAATAATAAGTTATTAAGTCAAAAATAAAATTTAAAGGCAAAACAATGACATATTATTATTATTATTATTATTATTATTTTTCCACTTAATGTTTTCAGGGCTTCTTTATTAGGATATTCATTTTTGTCAAATCATATAAAAAGATATCGGTGTATTTTGCTTTAGATGTGCATATGAATTTGGTGGGTTTATTAAAGAATTGTTAATTTTTCTGTGACTTATTTTATGTACTTTGCACTAATGTACCTTCTTGTATGGTTCTTATTTCTTTAACTAATATATAGTTTAAGTTTCAGCAGTTAACTTTGTACTTCATTCATCAGCTGAAAATAATTTAAGAAATATTTGAAAAATATAGTTGCAAGAAATTACCAAACACTGAGACATAAAATAATTTCAACTATAATTAATTATTGTGATTATAGCTGATAATCCTTATAAAGATACTGTAGCTAAAAGCCAAGATTAAGGAACTAAGCACTATCCGACCCTATTCTTTGGTGATGAAGGAAAGATCAGATGTTTTTGAGACCATTGGTTCTTGTTCCTAAAAATGCATGATGTTGTAAATTTGAAGAAACATTTTTTTTGCTCTACTTGTTAATGCCAAGTCATGTTGCTGAACATATGTGATCCATAATATCGAGTCAGGTATATCAACACAGGTGCCATGGCTAAAAGAGTGTAGTAAGTGAAATGTATCAAAATCTTCAATTGCTCCGAATATTTTTTTAAATGTTGTGAAGTTTTTTGCATTTGGATTATGGGGAAATCACACTGCATGTCAAAAACCTGAGAAAAAAATCCAACTTAAAATTCAAAATAGTGTAAAATTGATCAAATTAAAACCATCATATCCAAAACCTCTATGACTTTGCATTATGTAGGTTATATTGCAAGAAAATGTCCCAAACTGTCCATGTTGGTGCAGTTAAGATTAAAATTAATTAATTAATTCATTTATTTGTCATATGTACCTTACAGCACAGTGAAATTATTATTATTATTAGTATTATTATTATTATTATTACTATTATTATTATTATTATTTTCACATATTCCAGTAAAGAAGTTGGTGTCAGAGCGAAGGGTTAGCCAGGATACGGCGCCCCCTAGAGCAGACAGGGCTCAAGGGCTCAACAGTGGCAGCTTGGTGGTGCTGGGGCTTGAACCCCCAACCTTCCGAACACATGCAATTGCTATCTGCTTTCTTTGCTTGATTCCTAATTATATACGTATACAGTAAGCCATATCAGTAAATGATGAATGTTAACTGATTAGAAATGTGTCCATTATTTCACAATTCACTTTAGATATGGTCTTATCAATCCACTTTTTACTACTACAAAAAATAAAAATACAAAAACGTTAAATGTTAAATCATAGTGTCAAGGAGAAATACATACGAAACTCCCCAAACAAAAAAAAAAAAGTCAAACCAAGTGGACACGCAAAGCTGAAACCAGTCTAGTGCTTTCCTATCTACTATAATGCAGAGCTGTCATACAAAGGAAGGAACAAGTAACAGCTGTGTGATTGGTGCTGGATCACTCCAGGAAAGACTAAAGTGTCTATATTGTCTGTATATATGTTGCTTTAACTGGCTTCCTGTCACAGGCTATACAATTTCAAGAAATATATCAAGCATGAAATAAGGTTAACGCTAACTGTGTGACTTTGCTAACACGGCTAAAAGTGACTGAACAACACATTTATAGGACTATTCTTTTCTTTGATTGTTAGTTACTGTATGTTTGGCGGTTTAACATTAGAGCTTAATATTAGAAAAAAACACAGTACTGCGTAAAAGTCTTGAGCCACACCTCATTTCATAATATTAAATAGAATTCAATGGTGTAGTCGTTAGCACTGTCGCCTTGCACCTCCAGGGTCCGGGTTCAATTCCCGGCCAGGGTCGATTCCCATCTCTGTGTGCATGGAGTTTGCATGTTCTCCCTGTGCTTGGTGGGTTTCCTCCGGCTACTCCGGTTTCCTCCCACAGTCCAAAGATATGCAGGTTAGGCTAACTGGTGTTCTCAAAATTGCCCATAGTGTGAATGTGTGTGCCCTGCGATGGATTGGCACTCTGTCCAGGGTGTACCCCGCCTTGTGCCCTAAGTCTCCTGGGATAGAGTCCAGGCCCCCGCGACCCTGAATACAGGATAAAGCGGTATAGAAGGTGAGTGATTAAACTTAAATTAATTTAATTACATTATTTATATTAAACTAAATAAATGGAAACAAATGTTTTACTGTAACTGGCTGCAAAGTGAATAAAGATACAGTCTAAAAAATTATTTGATTTACTGTAACAACCTCAGCAGCAACCTCATTTCCCCTCTCATATATTTTAACAACTCAGCATTCAGCATCACCAGTGTACTAATCGCCGGCCTGATCATCTGTCATCATCTGCACCAGTTTCTCACTGGTTCATACCTTACGTTAGATATTTTGTTATGCTTGAATGACTGGGCCGAAAACGAGAGGTAAAATCTTTCCAAAAACGAGAGCCATAAAAGTCCTTCAGGAAGACCAGAGAACTATTCCCCAAGACTACATTAAAAAATACAAGAATGTCTGACTCTTTGGAAGCAAATGAGGGGTGGCTCAAAACATTTGCACAGTACTGTACATTTTTCATGAAAAAGGAAATACTCTGAAAGAAAGAAAAAAAATAAGGTAATGAACAGTGGAGCAGCTTGAAAATGCAGGAAGCAGAGATGTAGGAGTGTATAAAAGATTTGTTTTCAGCCACCATGCTGTTAAAATAGAATGTTTTACACAAGTGTTAATATCCGTTATTACTTATATCCTCTATTCATCATACTTTGTGCTGTCTATAGTGAGCTGCTAGTAAATTGTAGAAAAAGCTAAGGTGTCTTATTTAGACATTCAGCCTTAGACTAGATGAGATGACCTAGATAAAGCAGCCCCTTTCCCACAGCTGTCATCGCACCTTGGAGTTCTTTATATAAGGAACGGTGACGGAATTAGAGACTCGTTGTTGTTACAGTAGGAGAACCCGGGGAGAACCCCCGTTGCGGATCAGGGGGCTGACGTTTTGAGACTTGTGATGTGGAGCAACAAAGGTCTCACACTGCAGGTGCCAAAAATGTAAAGCTACTTATTTATTTAAACTCCATTTAGGTCCCTGCATAAGTACTATAGAAAGAATAATATATTAGAATTCCAGCACCGATAGAAACCTGTAATTTGCTTTGCAGTAGACCCGTCGTTACAGAAAACGAACCGTAACCTTCTGACCGATCAGAATAAAGAGTTCAACAACGTTGAGAGAATAAAAGAGATGAGTGAAGCGTGCTGTAAGGCGACAACATGAGAAAAGCAGAGAAGTAAAGAGAGCAGGATACAACCATAAAGAACAGAAGATGAGTATATAAATGAATGAGCGCGCAGTGATTAGTGCTGATTATAGGCTTACAGAAACCGAGCAGATCTGTGAATGACTGCAAATTTCATTAAATCAAAATTAAAGTCTTTTTTTCTTTTCACTATGCCAGAGCCCACTGGGATCCGTTCTGGATCTGTTATTTCTCAATAAAAACGGATACAGCGAGGGTCTTTAAAGTGTGCCGAAATGATGAGAGAAATTATCTCTAATTGCCCGTCGAAGCCTGCTACTTACGCCGTATCATAAAAACTACTATCGCACTAGTGGGCTAATTTTAATCAATCATTTGAACTTTTTGGTTGAAGGATGTTGTTCATAGGGCTATATAGCACATACAGGACTTAACTCTGTAGGCTAATGACAACTGACATGAACATGGCACTTATACTGTATATCAATCCATCTAGGATCCTCGGCACCGTTGGGGGCCAATGGTGATTACCACCGTTTTCATTTCTATTTTATGACCGTGGTAGGATCAACATTCACACGTGCATTCACACACTACAATTTGGGAATGCCAGTTAGCCTAACGTGCATTTCTTTGGATTGTGGGAGAAAACTGGAGTACCAAACACAGGGGAGAACATGCAAACTCCATGCACACGGATTCCGAATAAAATAAACCACTAAGCCCTAACAATGTGACTCCATACTACGTATATATTTTACATAATACAGTATGTACTATGTTTTGTTATTTTCTAATAATATCAAGTAGTTATTATTAGAAAACCAATTTAAACCAAACAATCCAATTTGAAGTTTTACTTTTCATTTGACATCATTAGGTTTAGATTATATTATATTTTTTTATACAGCAGGTCATGTTTTTTTTGCTGATGTTCAACAATCATATACTGTACAGTGGGTTTGTAATCAATCATTGTATTAACAAATATAAAAAATAAAGGAACTCAGCCCACATACCTGCTGTTGCTATGGCTGAACTGTAAGCTTTTACAGTCCATTGTTCCACTGTATTGTGTGGTAGCTATGGGAACATATATTGTTATTATATACATTATGTACTACATGTTTTGGCTTTAGACCAATTATTAGAAACCACTGGGCTGAACTGTGTAAGAGAAAAGTAGGTGTGAGTTTTAAATGTGTCTGTGTCAGCTTGTCGAATTGTTCTTTAGTAGGTATCTGGCCTCCGTTGATTGGAGTCTTGACCCCAACCAATAGGGCAACTTTTTATCAGCCTGTCCCATCTGATGGGCTGCTTGGGAAAGCTGCTTGTGGGGGCAAATGAGGTTCATCAGGACAAGATGTAGCAACAGGCAGACTTCAGTTAATTTTATTCCTATCACTTAATACTTCCTATCACACTCTCTACTCTTGTCTTCCAGTCTAGCGGGAAACGAGTTGGGAGGGGAAGTGATAAATGAGATTAGGCTATAATGAGAAGAGGCTGTTCAAAAGGTTTAAACTTCTAAATTTTAAGATTCGCCACAAGAGGAAGACAAGGTCAGGAAAGACATAAATCAGGACACCACAGATCAGTGGATTCCTGGAGGGGCAGAGGTAGCTCAGTCGTTAATGCATTGGACTATGGTTCAGAAGATCCCAGGTTCAAACCCCACAACCAGCAAGTTGTCACTGTTGGGCCCTTGAGCAAGGCCCTTAACCCTCAATTGCTCAGATGTATAATGAGATAAAAATCTAAGTCGCTCTGGATAAGGGCGTCTGCCAAATGCCTAGATGTAGATGTAGGATTCCCTGTCCCGTATATTTTAGCTTGAAGAACACCAAGGGCCAAGATGTTTCAAAAGACCACAACCTGAAAGAGCCAGAACAAGGACATGATACCTAAGAAGACCATAGCCAGGAAATTCCCAAAGACCAAGACCGAGATGATCCAGGGCAAGTTGGGAATTTTCTAAAGACCAAGGAGAGAAAATCCAGAAAGACCATTTCACCATTAGTGAAACACTAAAGAGCAAGGCCAGGAAACCTCAAAAAAACAAGCCTAGGATAATTTAAAGTTAAGTCCAGGGAAAGAAAAAACTAAATGAAAAAAAAATTATCAGGCTAACCTATAAGACTTAGGCAAGATCTACCAAACAAAAATGTTGCCCAGATGTAGGTCTACTGGATTCTATCTTAACCCAACCATGCTTTAATGCTAAAGTAAAAGACAGAACATGGTTGAGCAAGTTGAAAGCCACAGCCCTGGCATGCAATGTGTACTACAAATTATATTAACCATATAGAATGTTCAATATTAAAACACTAAATACACATCTCTAGTTTGTATTGCTTTGTTGTCTTATCTTGACAGCTTCCTGCCCACGGTGTCATTGCTTGCTCCCGATCACATTTTTTTTTTCCATCCCCTCACTTTTTAAAATCCTCTCACATATTTTTTCTCTAAGGTAGATTCTGTCCAATTTTCTTCCCATCCCTCATACTGAATTTCAAGCTCCCCACCCGCCCCGTCGACACGTCTAGTTCAAACCCCTTTTTTGCCTCCCATTCCTTCTTTCTCTCTTCCGGAAAAAAAAAAGAAATCTGAGCACTCAGCATTTAACTGCATGGCTGTCATATCGCACAAGTGCAACAGTCAGTCAAAAGACGGGAGTACAAATGCATAACCACCAAGAGAATTACAGAGTGTGAGAGCTGGATACATTTAGAAAGGACAGCCCGAGGCACACAAACACATTTGAGTACCAAATATTGGGCTCAGATTTGTTAACAGTACCCTGGCAGGATGCAGGTCAGAAAACTCACTGCTGACTTGCTGCTGCACAGTTACTATGTAAACATTTATTTTGTGAATTTCTTTTTAAACGTGCTGCGTATGAATCTCTTTCATGTGATCACTGTTTGGACGAGTTAAATGCGCTGAGAAGCACACCGTTACTTATAAAGCATTATTTCTCTCTTACTCCTGTGCAACTAACCCTGTTACCATGACAACCATCTCACCTGGCTGAAGGATTTCTGGAGTGAGTGCACACACACACACACACACACACTCAATTAAACTAAACATTAGATAGGCAGTAAGAAAGGATTACTGTATAATTATTCGAACACACTCACTTAATGCTTCTGGTTTAAACAGGCCCTGTTAATCTATCTAATTACTTGTTTTGTGTTGAAATGTTTCTGTGCGATCAGTGCCAATGCTGTTTCTATAAGTTTCCACTCCAGGACAATGGACATTTTGCTTTGCAGTCTTTCCTTAAGACAGAGAGAGAGAGAAAGGTGTAAAGTAATAATGTTTACTGCTGTAATAATGTAAGGACCTAATGTTGTGTGAAACATTAAATGTCCTCAAATGGATAGGAAATATGTCATACTTTAAAAAAATAATAACAAAAAATGAGTCAGTTAATAAAGGAATAAAACACTTGGTCGAGTGCTGTTCTTGGAAAATAATCAATGTCAAGGTGCTGACAGTAATCCTATGCATTTATCCATTGTGTCTAAACCTGCACACATATATGATCCATGATTATCCTTGGATACAAATCTATGTACCACTGGTATACAAAACATAATAAATGAAGTTGATCTTAACTGCTTAGTCTTAGGCTGGTCTTGATAGATACTGTAGGCCAAAGTCAATCAAGACCATCCTTGGCTACGATTTTTTTTTCCAAAGACAGAAAAAGACATAAGCTATAAAAATAAAACGGTCGTTTATCAGACATCTATTTCCTACAGGGCTGAAGCCATCATTTAAAGCTTGCAGGCAGATAGTCGGTTATTAAAAAGCCTCTGTTCAGAGGCATCTGCTCAGCAGAAAAATGGATACTGATATGCGCAATTTTCTATCAATTGATTTATTTTCTAGACTTTCAGTCAGAAAGCAGTAGGTCTTTAATATCATGGCATTAACACTCAAACATAGGATTGTAAGAATTCAACTATTTTATTCTTTAAAAAAACATTTTTGCTTTATTTCGAAACAGTTTTTATGTTCTATAGTATCAGCCTGATCAACTGAAATAACACACACCCAGACACACAAAATATTGATTGCATGCTTCGTTGAAGAAAATGTGGAGCCTGGTAATTAATTGTGCTTATTGTTTTATTGAACTTTGTGAGCTGAGAGCAGAGCCCTTCGGATTTGATTAGGTTTTATAACAGCGGTAATTGCACGTAATTGTATAACTGTGATATAATCGAGTCTTCTTTATTAGCTTTGTTCAGTCTGACTCGTATTGTGTCTCACTTGCCAAGAAATTCTATGCAGTGGGAAGTCTGAAAGGGTGAATATGAACAGATGTTTGGGTGGAACTGTGTATAACTAACATGTCTGTACACTTTGATATTTTTATGTAGTTAAATATGTTAAATATGGTATAAATTATTCTTGGAAAAAGCAACAAACTGAACAAGAAAGTTACCTCAGATGTTTGCTTCTCCAGTGTTATGCAGTACAAAAGCTTATACCTAGAGCAATTCTTTAATTACATATGGCCCCGGTAATCAATCAGTGCCATTTGATGTCTTGATTTAGAGGAAGCAAGTTTATTGGACTGGTCAAATGAGTCTGTGGGAGTTGGCAAAACTGGTCAAACAAGTCTGTGTGAATAAGTGAAGACAGTATCAAGACAGTATGTTGGAATGAGTGGTCCTGATAAACAGAATCTTAGCGAGTGGGCAGGATTAGTCAAGTGTCTGTGGGACTGGTCAAGATAGTCTTAGGGTGCAGGCAGGACTAGGCAGAAGTCTGTGTGATTGGTCAAGAGAATCCATGGGAGAAGGCATGATTGACCAAGAGAGTCTGCAGGTGCATGCAAGATTGGTCAAGAAAGTCTTGTGGAGTGGGTGTGAAAGTTCTAGAGTCTGTGGGCATAGTTAAGAGAGTCTTAGGGATTTGGGGATTCTAGTCAAGAGTTTGAGGAATTGGTCCAGGGAGTCTGCAGGAGTAGGCAAGAATGGTCTAGAGAGTCTTAGGGAGGGGATGGGACGAGTCAGTCTATATTGATTGGTTAAGAGAGTCATTTGGAGCATATGGAGCTAGCGTAGAGTCTTGGGATAGGTTGAGAAAGTCTTGGGTAGTGGGCATGACTAGTCAAGAGTCCATAGGGATTGGTCAAGAGAGTTTAGAGGGTGGATGGGTATGGTCAAAAGAGTCTGTGGAAGTTGGTAAAAATTGGTAAAGTCTTCTGGAGTGGGCAGGACTAGTGAAGAGTCTTGGGATTGGTCAAGAGAATATTAGGGAGTGGGAAGACTAGTAAAAAAAAATGTGTATATTTGTTTAGGAGTGTTTGTAAAAAGGAAAGATTGGTCAAGAGAGTCATAGGAAGTGGGCTGAACTGTTCAATAATGGGTCAAGAGTGGGTATGACTTGTTAGAAGAGTCTGTGGGACTGCATGTGATAGGTCAATGAAATCTAGAGAAGTGGGTGTGATTGGCCAGGAGAGTCTAGGCCAACTGGCGAGGTAGTTTAAAATTCTTTAAGATTTGGTTGTGTGGGACTGAGGAAAACAATCCTGTGCATTTGTACTGATCTATGGCTCATTGCTTAAATGGACATTCATTCTCTCCTTCTTATCATATCTCATCTGTCCTGCATAGATATATGGTCTTTGTTACAAGCTTCAATTCTTTAGTTATCAGTCATGACTTTCGAATTCTGTGCCATGCTATTTATTTTAGCGAGATCTTTATCTCTAGTAGTGCCACTGCTGCTGAACCAGTTCCTTTGTCTCAGGAAAATGCAGACAATTTCATTGTGTTTCTTGATTTGCATTGTTATATTTACAGATTTTTAGAATTGAACAGAATCTACATTTGAACAACAGAATGTGCGAAGAGAGTGACAGATGAAAGTGGAGCAGATACTGAGCCAGTAGGAAACTGTCAGGATGAGACAACAAATCAAAAGAAGTGAGTTACCAGACAAGTAAATTTACTGTATGTATTCAAGACTTTCACTGACACTGGTGGATGTGCTGTGCTCTGGGAATTTGTTCACATCACTTCACAGGAACAAATGGCTCAATATTTGACGTAGAAAAGTGAATCCTCAGAGACTGTACAAGTGATCTACAGTATCTAACCACCAAGCTACATGGTAAACATTTATTTATTCCTTTTTTTTTCACATTCTTTATCCATTTCATGACGTTTTTGGTATTCTCTAAATCTTAGCGCTGAAAGAATGCACACTGCCTCCTGTAGGCCTACACTACACCAACACAGCACTAAATCAAACCAATGCATTTCTGTCTGAGTGTGTATTTGTGAGGGTTTGTTTTCCTTCCTGTGGTTCCATCTCTGATTATTTGTTCTGTCTGCAGGGCCTGCTGCAGATCTGCTAGATCTGCTTTCTATCAGCTGTAATGAATGCCTCTCTTCCTTATCTCTACATTGGGCCTTGAGCTGGCAGTCTTCTCTGGTTTGTGTGATTTAATCCCTTCTCTCTCATCTTCCCCAAGTCAAATATATTCTGGCTCAGCCCCAAATTCCTCACTATTTGACTTCAAACATCTTCCTCGAGGAACAGAAGTCAGGTTAATTAAGGAAAGATTTACAATCCTTAGGGAAATGGTGCTAGATTCTGGAGCTGAGGACCTTCCTGCATGGTGCTTTTAGGGAAGAAATTGCAATGAGTCTCATTTTATTTTTATATATATTCCTGCAAAATGAAAAGGGGTAAAAAGCTTTGGGAATAATTTTTTCTTCAGTGACGAGGTGGATACAGGCAAGCAAGCTCACTGATTAATTAGTACTTTTAGAGCAAGATGTAGTCCATTTGTAGTAAATCTCTTACTTTTCCAAAGTGGGCTGAAATTTTAGCACCCTTAAAGCCAAATTATAAGGTCCAAAGTGGGCTTAAATGTCAGCATCCTTAAAGGCCAAATGATAAGGTCCAAAGTCCTACACCTATACTTATACCTAAGTTAATCTCTTTCAAAAGGATTCCTCAGTGATTTATAGGATAAGTACCAGTTCAAAACCAATTTTGAAATAGTTTTCTGTATGTACTGTATGTGGAATGTGAACACTCTACTTTATCTAGGCACTGATCAGTATACTGTGTTTGAGTCCACCTGGGCTCCTTTCACACTAAGCATGATTGATTGCATGTCAGGAGTAGCTCAGTTGTATTAGACTACGGTTCGGAAGGCCACTTGCAAGGTCACTGTTGGGCTCTTGAGCAAGAACCTTAACCCTCAACTTCTCAGATGTATAATGAGAAAAATGTAAGTTGCTTTGGATAAGGGTGTCTGCCAAATATTTAAATGATTCATAC
>JAQQZS010000013.1:12443481-12455958 GCA_030068045.1 Platyallabes tihoni | reverse complement strand
ACTTCTCAGATGTATAATGAGAAAAATGTAAGTTGCTTTGGATAAGGGTGTCTGCCAAATATTTAAATGATTCATACCATTCTTGAGAATGATTGCTCACTCCAGCAATATTCAGGGTTCACATTATTATTATTATTATTATTGTCCGTACTCAAGTACACCTATTTACGCTCTCTGATACTGCAGGTGGCAGTATACACCTCAGGTAGTTTACTAGCTGCCAGTAAACACAAGGAGAAAAAGAGATTGAGGAAGTTAACCTTGGCACTACGCCTAATATTATTTATATGTTATGAAAAAAAAGTAATGTCAAAAGTAAGGACAGAGAATTAGAATAGTGCATCGTGTGCACACACAGATTTCAATGCAGACAGATGTCACTGATGACATCATATTTGGACCTTAAGAGGTCCATGTAAGTTTGGCTTTCACATTTGATTGGAGTATACCGTACTGAGTAAGGCCAATGTTTAAGGTGAACCAGAGCATGTTACACTGATCCTTGGTTACAGAGTGTTCATATTATGCATAAGTACCAATTTTGGGTTTAAGTGGACCATGATCTGTGCTTGGGCCCTTAGTGTGGAAGCACCCTTGACATGGTGGTCTTGGGTAGCATACAGCATACTTGAGCACAGATCAAATACTGACTCTTGGACTGCTGACTAGGAGGTCTCTGGTTCAAGCCCTGACGCCGTTGGGTTGGAACCTTGAGCAAGGTCCCTTACCCACAAGTGCTCTGATTCAATCGGGCTTTGAGCTGACAACCTGACTCTGTAAATAACTGCCACAGAAATTATAAATATATGTCCATTGCCAGACAGAATGTAGACAGGGTAAAGGATTTAGTTAGGATCAACATTAGGATCAACTAAAGGATTTAGTTTTAGTTTACTTAGATTTTGTCTTCTTCTCTTTGTGTCTCTTTACAGATTGCAATCCAACTGCCGCCTACTGTATCAGAGAGTGTAGACGTGCAAGCGTACTGTGGTACGGAACATTATTACTAATGTGAAATCTAGCCAGCGGGATAGTGCAAAGAAAGAGCAATCGTACCCAATCACAGGATGAAGTGATTCGAATGTGAAAGCAACCTAAATTACCTGTAGGTGTGAATACCGTATGTTTGCATGGTGACTGCTATCCTGCCACAGTTTCACTTGAGTGCTGAAAATTGAGGTTATACAGCCAAGGTTTTCGAGTGTGTATTTTTAGAGAAAGATGTCTACAAGGTCAGCAGTAGGTCATTTTCTTTTTTTCTATGTGTGGACTTTTCAAAACAACAACAAGGTACACAATGAAAAACTGATGCCTTTGCAAAAGCGCAGCATGACTTCCTATTTTCCGAGGAGACCTCATCTGACATAAAACCTTTTCCCATGTTTTCCTATTCGCCATTTCAAAGCTAACTTTAAAAAGTTTAATTCCTGGTTACCTGGTCATTTCCCCCCCACCATTTTAATGATATTTGTATTCTGCTGATTATAACCTGAAATCATGAACTCAGTGATTTAGGGGAAGGAGGCGAGCTCGTTCTCTGGCGTGCTGCATTCTTGCATGCAATTTCAACAGCGTTTTCATGGATTAATGAAATCAGTGGCAGGAATCTCCTACGCCACACCTCCACAATGAATGTAATTTCAGTAATATGCGCTACAGATTAGGCAAAGCTATCATTAACGTAACAGGTGGGCTGGGGAGTGAAGCCGAAATTGCATGTTGCATCATTTGTTTGAAAAGGGTCACTAATTAATCGAGGACAATTCCAGCATTTGGTATTTGAGAACACAAGCTTAGATTAGTCACTGAGTGTGAAACATTTCATTTCCTCTGCCTTTCTGGGACCTCCTTTAGAGGCACTTGGCACTATCTGGCTCTGCACGCCATCGCACCCACGCTGGCACTTCACAGAAACAGAGTTTAAGCCCTCTTTTGGATCCCTATCTCAGTGGACACACATTGGAAATCCGAACACACTCCGCAGGTGGAGCACAAACTTCGTTCTTAAATGTGCTTTGACCCAGCTTATTTCTCATTCCTAACATTCAGGGGAGTATAATTGCCAAATTTAATGGCAGAGCTAGGTGGGAACGGGCAGATTGCTTTTGACCTTCCACTACCTGATCTGAATAAGTCTTTTTAAATTGCTCATATAAAACTATTCTTTCCGTCGTTCTCGCTCGCTTCCTTTAAAATCAGAAAATAATGCAGTACTTAAAAGTGCCATACTCACTCACCATCCAGAATAAAAAAAATTTAAATCATATAATCAACTGGTTAAGAGAATTTACGCTTCTACTGACATTATATTACTGCAAGAGTTGTCTGTCGTGATGTGCTCATTTTCAGCCCTTTCATCCCGAGTCGTATACAGCCCCGTCATTAGTGCTCAGCTAATCAGTCCTTACAGGCTGACGCAGAATCATTTAGCTCATTAAACTGGCCAGGCTGAGTGCTGCGAGGATAACCTTTAATCCTGCCATCGGCTTTGCACGAATCCAAGTCTCAACTCAGCATCTTTAATCAGACTTATTGGTACAAGTGCAATAAACATCACTTGTATTTCATGAAGGAAACTACAGTTTGAATTAGTGAGCCCTAGTGAAAGACTGAATGGGGTTCCTGCGTGTAGCTCACATTATTGGATGTCATTATGCATGCATTTACACAAAACTGAGAAAAATGGCTTTTGAGGAACACAGTTATTATAAAAAAACACATTTTATTCAAAATGTTCCTGCAAATAATGTAAAATGTTTAGTTTTTATGCAGTTTCATAATTGGGATGCATATTTTCCCTGTTACAATTCAATAGCTCATGTTTTCTCTTTGTCCAGGTGGATTTTCTCTGTGTATTCTAATAATTGTATAAGATAGCATATTCTTTATACCCACTGTTTCCAGAATAAGCTTCCAATACGCTGTGACCTAACCAGGAGAAAATGGTAGCTGAAAATAAAATAAGTAGACCTATTATGTAAAAAGAACAACTTAGATGGGTCTCCAGTGTGAGTATCCAAAAAAAAAAGCCCAATCTCTACTACAACCCCTTATTTTGTATTAGCCTGGAGCCTATGCCAGGAGACGTAGGGCACAATTAAGGGTACACCGCGGACAAGATGCCAATCCATTGCTGAAAATCAGGCAATTTGGAAATGCCAATTAGCCTAATCTGCAAGTCTTTGGACTGTGGGAGAAAACTGGGGAACCTGAAGGATCCCACCAAACACAGGGAGAACATGCAAACTCCATGCACACAGACCTGAGGTGGGAATCAAACTCAGAACCTGAAGGTCCAATGCCACAGTGCTAACCACTAAGCCACCGTGCTGCCACTCCTAAATCTTTTTTTTTATTTATTTAATTTTTTTAATGTACATATGTTTGTGTTGTGGTGGTAATATGTTGCAGTTCCTCTATCATCCCACAGGTGGTGTTCTCCAAATGATTGGCAGGCAGCACAGCATCCTGTGTGGTGGAAGCAAAATATTTGCTAAGTAAGTTTGTTTAAACTTGTAACAAAATCCCAAAAGAAACTAACAAAATTCTGATCCAATCCAATACAAATCGGATCGCCATATAGGTATTGTGATAATATAGTATTGGGTCATCCCTGGTAATTCCCATCACTACAAAACACTCAAATAAAGTTAATAAAGTCTAAGTAAAGTTTGATAACCTAAATTGTATAATCCCAGTGATAAGCAATGACACACTTTACTACTGTCTATATAGGAAATAGAATATAACACCAAATGTTAAACCATGAAGGTTTCTGAACATTTCGGATTTCTTGACCTTCTATGTGGTTTCTGCATTTTAAAGATCAAACAAATGTGCACACCCTGATCCCCTTGGTCTGGCTTCACGTTGAAATCAGGGCTAGGAGAAAACTAATTCCATTTGTTTTAATCAAATAGAAATGAAGCCTTTGCCAATAGCTCTGGGAACGGTTCCAGCAAACACACTTTCCTCCTGCTTAAATCCATCTCTCTGAGCTGTATGAAGATGTGAACAGTATAAGTGCTTGTTAGCTGACTCTGAGTTTCAGGTAGTTTATGCTGAGCTGAAGTTTGTAACGGAAGCTTGCACAGGATGACACTCTCAACTCCCTTGTCTTAGTCATTTATCCATCAGCCTCCACCCCAAAGATCCTTTTAAGTCACTTTTTTTTTTCTCCTGCAGGCATAATCTATCCTTCTCACTCTAGTTTTGTGAGGCGGTACAGCAGAAGCTCAGATTCAAAATGTGTGTGTGAAGTCTGACTCAGCTCTAACCCTTGAGTCAGACAGAGGGTAAGGGGCAAGCTGATTTTCCCTAGCTAGTCGCAAACTTTTAAAAGAAGATGGATTCGGATTTAATGGACAAAGTTTCGAGCTGTGTGATGATACGCTGATTATCCTCCATTTTCCTGGACTTGTGGGTTCATTTCACTCACATAAGGACCTTAATTGCAAAGTCTGTTAATTTTCTATCCCCTCTTTTCACGGTCCTTTGAAAGTACAGGTGAGTGCTCTGTTCATTACTAGAGTCCATACAATGTCTCCATCCCAGACAATGTGAAGATGTTAATTACCTGTCTCAGATTCACATAAAAACCAGGACAAATGAGATCCCCAGTGGTGCAACAGTTTGGCCACTATTGCAGATTCGGTCCTGATGATGCCATAGTAATTCGTGACCAGGACTCCAAAAGAGTATAATTGGCTTTTCTTTCTGTGTGGGCAGAATGGTGTTACATTCTTTCCTGTCAATCATCAGAATACTAGCCAATCATAACTGTCTGTGGGCTCATGTCTCCGGAAGAATGTTTTTTTTCCTGTCTCGGTGACATACATCCATGACTGCATTTCACGAACATCTTCCTGCCTGCCCATTTATACCACCTTCCCTATGTCATCGATACTTCATGGACAAAACCTTGAAATCAGCTTCTTTAAAAGTTTACTGCTGTTGGAAGTTCACTACCACTGGAATTGGATGGTTCATGATCTGCACAAATATTGCAGCAGGTTCTTCTTTGTCTTCCGGATGCTCCGGTTATGGGTCGCCACAGCAAACTATCTGTCTCCATCTAACCCTGTCTACCACATCTTTCTTTGTGACTCCAACTTTCTGCATGTCCTCCCACAGCATTACCCATAAACCTCCTCTTGATCCTTCCTCTTCTTCAACATTTGTCCTTCAACATTCTTCTCCTCATCCCTCCTCTGCACCTGTCCAGATCATCTTAATATGGCCACTTTAACTTTGTCCCCAAATTGTTTCACCATGTTTCTGTTTTACGGTTAAAGCTTTCAGCTCTAGCATCAATATGTTCCAGTTCTTTTTATTTATTTATTTATGTTTATTTGAAGCATGTCTAAGTTTGTGTTTGTAGGCAACTGAGAAAGACCTTCGTTCTAACCAGACCAGTGTAGAAAGGATGTTCTTTTCCTCCTACTACTTTCATTGTGAACTTAAGTGCACTAGGTCCTGACTAGAAGATTGAAAAGCCTTTTGGCTGCTAACAGCAAAATGATGACTTTGAGCTCACGACTCACAGCTCCTGACCAACAACAATGACATATTGGAAGAAACCTATTTAAAATTACAGATGTCCTGAGAATCAGTTTGTGTGAATGGGATTTAAAAAAAGAGGAGGGGGGATTCTGCAAATGGGTTCTAGCAAGTGTCTGGGCAGGAGTTTAGAATTGTATGCACTTTTGCTACACAGAAAGTAAGGTAGTGTGACAGTTCGAGTTGTGAATGTGTGTTTGGGGCAGGGGTTGATGAGAAAAAGCATCCCAGAGGCACCCGTACTGCATAAATAGATCGCTGGTGTTACAGAGGGCTTGTCTCTGGATGACTGGAGCAAAGTTTAACATTTTGACCCCTTCTCTACAGTGGCTCTTTTCTCCTTGTGAAATATTTCCTTGCTTTTCTGTCATTGTTCCTTTCTTTCTGTTTATAATCTCCACGTCTCTCTAGCAAAAGCAACTCAAACCTTTCACCTAAGCTTGTAATTTCAAGGTAGTTCAATGTAAGTCAGGTTTACTATCCAATACAGACCAAGCATCCATAACATGAAGACCACAAAGCATTAACACATTAACATTGATCACCAACTATACTTTAACAAAATGGTGACAAAAGCACGGGCACCAAAGACTCACCCATGCCCACGGTGTCTAAAGCCTAGCCTGTCTAGTCCAATCCCAACAAGTTTCCAAAAGAAGTCAAAGCTAGCCATGACACAAAGGCACCAGAACACCTCACAGGGTCTACCAGACAAACAGTCCAGGGCCACCAACCTGGTCCCCAAACTCCCTAGATCCTAATCTGGTCAAACACCAGACAAATAAATCTGGTTCACTGAGGCCCCACCCCACAACCCACAGCACCAAAGGATCCTCTGCTAGCCTCCTGGCACAAGGGGAACCTACACAATACTGGGCATAATATTTTGTGTTCCTATGGTTCCTATTCCTATTCCTAAATTGTCCAGATTTGGTCATTTGGTCCCCTACAACATGATAGCTACTAATCAGGGTATACGAACGCTAGCACACAATTGCTCCGAGATGTAACATCAACTACTACATCCTTTGTCAAACTGCTGCTTATACTACTACAGTATACATCACAGGGTCACTGAACATACTTAAAGAAAAGAGCTACATTTTCCTCAAGCGCTCTACTCCAAAAGTACTGGAACTGCAAGGGCAAAACAATAGTTCTTGGTATAGCCTGAAGACATTTTGGTTTGAGGTCAAAAGGTAAATATAACACCTTAAAACATGGTATCTCTGGTACCATGAAGACCACACACTATTTAGATCAACACTAATGCTAATGGAACAAATGGCCTTACCATAAATATATTAATAATAAGGATGTCCTTAGGACATCATGATGCTACTCTCTTCTAACTCTTCTCCTAAATTCTTTTTGTTTTACCTCTCTATATGTGCATGAAGGTCAGCAGTGTCTGTCAATTGCCTGTCACACTTATCTCTTCCTACATGTGCCTTTGTATACAAATGCTCCTTCTAATCTTCAAATGCCCATACTCTGGAATTTGCACGAAAGACCAGGGCAGGCTGTAGGACGATTGTCTTCTCGAATGACCTGATAACTTGTGAGAGATTTGAAGTGTACAGTGGCTTTTACAGGGACTTGCTGCCGAGGTTTTTTACGGACTTGCCGTACAGTACCCACTTACAGTACTACTGTATGAAAGCCAACCAGAGTAATCTGCGGAACCCCATTGCTTTTTACTGATATATAATCTCAATCATTCATATCAGTGAAAGAAGGCAAGAAGAGACGCTGACAGATAAGGACTGAGGGATTTACCCAAGTAGAGTCTAAGGCTGAGAAATGGACAAGACATAAAAAAGGAACGATGCAATTTAAGACAAAGGAAGAGACAAACGTACGGTAGAAGTATGTAAGAAAAATGAATCCAATTCTACACCGTATGATTGGAGCTGTCTTTTAAGATTATTACTTGTCACTCTGTATAAAATGATCGTAATAAAATCCTGCCCGAGTGCTATAACTTATGTGATAATGTGCTTTTCATTTTATATTATACAATAAAGATGTTGTTAAGATAGATCTGTGATTAAAGAACATTACAGTTCTGCTTATGTCACTCAAACAGAAACCTTCTTGTGGTTGTTTAAATGGAGGGTTTTTAATTTTCTCTGCCTATTAGCATGTTTAGTTTATGGTTTGATATTGTACGAGGGGCGTTCAAGTCAAACCGGGACTTGCGATGAACTTTCTCGTGAATGAAGGCGCAAAACCGTTTGACATTTGCAGAAAGTGTCCAAGCACAGTACAGTGATAAGACTCAAAAATAAAAATATTTGAATGGTGCAAGTCACATTACATCTACTAGGACCACTGATCTCAACTCATGATCACATCATTCTTTTGTGATGAGCAATTTCTGGTCAACAATCATGCAACAGAAAACAGGAAAGCGGCTCTGATCGTTTCTGTTGATTACCAAACACCACTCTCCATAGAATCTCATCATTATTCATCATTTATTGACCAATCATGGGTTCTTATCCCAGGGACATCAGACATGAAGCGTAGACACAGAATTTTGAGTTTGTATTTTATGAATGTTTCTTAAGAGAGGTTATCAAGCATTAACTGTTGGACAGACCACTGTTTGTTCCTTCGAAATTGAGGTCGATCCATTATCGCCTGCTTTCCATTTGAGAACAATGAGACAAAAGTCCATTTTAACCACAATACACAAGCCAGACGTCCCAAAGAAGAGGACATTAGATAGACCTAGACTTCCATCAGGTTGTCTGATTACTCACTATTCACCATTAGACACATGTTGCAGCTTGACTGGCAATTCCATTGAGCACTGCTCGTAGTGAATGACTAGGAGTGTTAGTGTGTGTGCTTGTGCCGTATTTTATGATAGCTTGGCCCAGTGCCTTGTGTCCTGAGATAAGCGGTATAGCTAATGTATGGATGGATGTTCTTAATGTCAGTCAATGAGAACGTTATGCGCTGTCAATCAGTTTGACAACACAGAAATCCCACTGAACTGGCGCTCCTACTGTATGGGTACAGTCGAAGAGGGCTTGAAGACATGGTGAATAAACCAGTAGGGACATCCCAAGCACAAAATTCACTCGGAGTGGACAAGTTTATGTTAACAATTACTATCATGAATCATTTTCAATTAAACTAACTATAGCTTGCAAATAAAGGGTTTCGTTCAAAACCATGTGCTTTCTCATTGGAAACTAGAAAATATGAGGGTGAGTCAAAAATCTGCCCGTAATCTGACTGTAGATTTTTTTTTTTTTTTACTTTTAGAAAAAACTAATTTTTTCGACATAATCTACTTGCTTTTTGGTACACTTTGTCAATCTGCCAACAAGCTCTCATAGTTCCTCATTAAAAAATGTTTTAGGGTGAGCCACGAATGCACCGCTGTCTTCACTTCTTCATCAAAAGTGAATCTTCATCCTCATAGGTTTGCTTTCAGGAGCCCAAACAGATGAAAGTCCAATAGAGCAAAATCTGGACTATAGGGAAAATGCTTTAACAACTCAAAACAAGGTTTTTGCAGAGTGACAGCAGTGTAGGCAGAAGTATGCAGACATGCAACTCCATTGTATAGCATTCAGTCTTCAGCTCTTTAGTAAGCATCTCACTGTAACGAGCACTGTTGATTGTCAAACCTTTGTCCTGATAATGTTCCAATACTGGCCCTTGACAATCCCAGAAAACTGTAAGCGTTGACGAATCCAGCTGATGGTCGACTTTTTAATTTTTTCAGGGTAACTTTGTATATGAGGTAACAATAGGGAAAAAACTAATTGGCTTGTTTAAACCTTGGGCAATACAAAACTATTTTTTTTTTTGTATTTAGATAATAGGTCCACCCTTTAATATACTCCATTTTTCATCACGGTAATATAATGAAAAGATCAAAGAAAGAAAGCAAAGTCAAAGAAAGAAAAACCATCTGGAGCGTGCCACTGCCCAGGTTCAGAAACACTGCTTTAAGGAACTGTGTGCCAAAGAGCGGAGCATGTCTGCCAGTCAGACTGCTATGCGCTGTCAATCAACTTGATGCCAAGGCGACCCCACCAAACCGGTGCTCCTGAGGGTGCAGTCTCACAGCTGAAAGCTTAAACATGTGATCAATGAGCCAAGGGGAGATTTTCAATTGCAATGCTCGGCCAGTCATTTACAGGAACTGACAAGATGGTGTTAGCAAACATCGCCTTAGAAGCGAGTCAAGGGCGTGAGCAATAACAGCATGATTAAGACAAAGAAACTTGTCTTGTTAGCTGTAAATATTCTTAATGTGTCTCATGCGAAAAAGAAAATAAATGGAACAGAGTGAATAATGATAGTAAAAGCATGGTGGCATGCGCACAAGACTGAGGATGTTTCTGGAGCATATCTAGACAAATGCGTGTAAACCCACCCAACCACCCCCACACACACACACACAGTGGTAATAAATAACCATGTGTCCAAGAGCAAGCGTCCTGGTTGGGCCAGGAACTGTGCACTAAAGCCATCTATCTCACAACGACAGTGTTCTGCTCCAAAGAAGTTGGACTATTTATGCAGAACTGTGCCAGTAAATTACAGGCCAGTAGCAGAGATGATCCACTAACACCTAAGTCATATCACAAGCTGCTCCACATAGATAGAAAAGCACCAAAAATACAAATTGTTCATTCACCTTTTCAACAGGGTCTGAATTTTTAAAACATTTTCCCTCATAAGAGGGACAAAATTATTTCTATCAGGAGAGTCAATGAGAACGCATGCTCATTGTAGCTCTGACAAGCCTTGCAGATTGCCTCTTAGCTCAGCCAGCTGGGCCTTCAAGGCCAATGAAGACATTTTAATGCGACTCAGACAAGCGCAGTTTTACCAAGGCTCTTCTAAAGCTGCCGTTAAATATGCCCAGGTGATTTTTCATAGCTGTAGACTTTGTTGTGATCTCAGAAAATGTTGTCTTTCTTAAATGGAAGTCTATAGAATAGCCACAATATGCCCTTGCTATCTTACTCTATTTTTCTTCTTTCAGCTGCTCCCATCAAAGGGGTCGCCACGGCTGACCATCTGATCCAAACACAACTTGACACAGGTTTTTACATCATATGCCCTTCCTGATACAACCCTCCCATTTTTCAAACCAGGCCTGGGACCGGCATTGCATGGGTAGTATGGGGTGTGGCAACCACCAATGGCAGGACGTAAATCTGGATCCTCTTACACCCTGGATCTTAATACATGATAAATCCAATTTTCATACAGTAAGTATCATCTGAAACTAAAAATGTTGATGTCTTAGTGCAAAATAACTCTTGTGTTTTCCTCTTTCTGGCAACTGGACCCATAGAGTTGATTCCTTGCAGTACATCAAAGTACCCTAAGAGTGGGCAAGCATGAGCAGAATCCAGCTGGTTTGGGCGACTCAAACAGCAGGACACTGAAGGCTGCGGGCAGCTTTTAAGTACACTCAATGAAATTGTCTTGTAATGGATTTAAGCATGCCTGGGTAAGTAGTTCTGGGGAGCAGCACAGTAGCTTTATACAAGCTTTGGGAGGATGCTGGTGTGCATTGTGGGCACTATGATCAATCATAAACTGTGGGTAGTTTGGACATTAAAAGATACATTTGGTTGGTCTCCATAAAGTAAGGTTATTTTTTTAATGTTTAATATTAAAGGTAATAGTCTTTTTGTTTGTCTCATTTGTTTTTATAATATTGTCTGTAATTTCCATTAAATTCCAATCATGTACTTACTGTATTTCTATTTTATAGTCAACATGCATAGTTTCACCTTTCCGAAGAAACAGAGATAATCTGTTACAATCAAATACACTGATCGGCCATGACATTAACACAATCTCCAGGTGAATAACATTATTGTGATTATTAATTATACACCAGAAACTAGTGACAGAATCATGGACACTCAAGGTTCAACCATGCCAGCAGGGACCAAAGGCTAGCTTCTCTTGTCAAATCCCATAGAACAGGCAATGTAGCCTGTATATGTATGTAAAAAATAAATAAAATAAAATCAATGATGGTTTTTTCCAGCATAGAACGCATCAGCATAACCAGTGCACCCCAACCCACCGTATCCGCAAAAAGCTCCCAGGGCTGCCGACCAAGTCTACTCCCCAGACCCCGATTCGATCAAGCACACATGGGAGTCCGGATATAAAGAACCTGCTGCCAACATCCTAGTGACAGACACCACAGCACAACTGCCACACCCTAGTTCTAAGGGGTCAGAAACGCCCTGGTGGTGCAAGGAGAACCTGAAATTTATGCTGAATGTCTACATCAAGGATGTTTCCAATGGCTCCTTCATCCTCATAAGACACCAAAAGGGCAGAACTCTTTTAAGGGGTTAAGTCTGCCAAGGATAAGATTAGGTTTAGACTTGTTAGGGTTAAGATTACTGAGGTAGTGTGTAGGATCAGTGCTATTGAATTAAAGGTAAGAGTTATTAAGATTATGGTTTATTAAAACTACTAAGGGTAAATTTACTTAGGTTAAGGTTACTACAAAATATGACTAGGCACCACCTACCACCTTTACACTGCCGGCCCTTTGATTACAGCATTCAATGTGGTGATGTGCGAAAATGAGTCCTGGAGTAACTCTTTCACAGTTTGAGTCCTGAAATATGTCTGTGCCATCAGGGAAGAAAATTCAGTCATTCAGTACATTCAGGTCGTCAGCAGATTTTTCACATTGTATTGCCTCATAATGTTGCTGAGCATAACACTCCCTTCAAAGGCTTGTACGGTGGACACTACGCATGATGGGTGCATCGCTTCATGTGCTCCCCTTCTTACCCAGACATGCACATGACTGTGGTACTGGGTAACACAAGAATCTTGGGGTGATTCTGGAGACAGACCTTAGTTTCAGTAGTCATGTCAAAGCAGTAACTAAATCAGCATACT
>JAQQZS010000013.1:12426400-12440023 GCA_030068045.1 Platyallabes tihoni | reverse complement strand
GGTTTCCTCCGGGTACTCCGGTTTCCTCCCACAGTCCAAAGATATGCAGGTTAGGCTAACTGGTGTTCCCAAATTGCACGTAGTGTATGTGTGTGGTACCCTGGATTGGCACCCTGTCCAGGGTACCACACACATACACTATATACCACATACACACATTGGCACCCTGTCCAGTACCCTGCCTCGTGCCCTAAGTCTCCTGTGATAGGCTCCAGCGACCCTGAATACAGGATAAAATGGTATAGAAGATGAGTGAGTGAGTGAGATAATCTCACATTCTCACACATTTCATTAAAATTTTCTTTTGATTCTGTAAAGCTGCTTTGCAACAATGACCGTTGTTAAAAGCACTTTACAAATACATTTAAATTGAATTGGGAAACAAAAGTCCCAGATTTTAGTTGAACGCCCCAAGTAGATGTCTAAACTTGAAATGGAGCTGTATAAAGTTCTATAACAAATCAGAAGCTCTACTCAGACCTGTTGGTGTTTTTAAGCAACCTAAAAAAAAACCCTGATCTATGCAAACAACCAATAAGGAAGTCATCCCAGGTGCTATACCAAAAAAAAAAAAAAAAGATCTTAGTTATTCCAAGCACCAAAGCTCTTCTTCAGCCCCCGCAACCATGATGATATTTATTATGCCTTCTCTTCTGTTTCTTTCTCCAATGTTTGTCCTCTTAGCCAGACCACAATCTGTTCAGACTGTAAGCCGCTTCAAGCAATGGTAACATGTTTGACCCTGACACAGACCCAGAGATAGAGCCTTCCTAATATCATCTCAGATCCCTCAGAGCAGTCAGAGAGAAACAGATGCTTTTATTAGAGAGAGTGTAAAGAGAGTGCAAGCCCAGCTCTGACTGACTTTTTTTCCCTACATGCTATACTTAAATCGGTGTTAATCATTAAGAGGAACGTCTAAAATAAATTCTCACACCATGTGAAAAAGAGACGGTCAACTGGCATCTGCAGGTGACATCAGTATACAGTTAAAGTGTTTTACATTGACCTATTTAAATTTTAAATAAATATATATATATATATATATATATATATATATATATGTAGCATGCAAAAAGCAAAGAGTGTTTGAATGAGAGTGTAGGAGGCTTTCACTACAGCCAGCAGAAAAAGAAAAAAAGAAAAGAAAAAAAGAAAAGAAAAAAAAATCAATATTCTTTTTTATTCTCCACCATTGCTCTCTTCAGATTTAGACCTATGGCTTTGTCTTAGTCTCAGTCTCAGCGGTATATTCAAAACTGCTCAATAACATATTCAAATCATAACGAGGAAGGTCATGAACACTTACTCATTATTTCATTTCGTGCCTCTTTTTATATTCTCACTTGGGTTCTGACCCTAGACCCTCAGAACTGTTTTAGCATACCAAATATGGTGAGCAGTCACTCAACCATTGCTCTATTCCCTATCCTTCTTGACACATTTGCCAGGAAACAATATATGACAGAAGGTCATCCCACCATCAGCCTCTGGTAATTATTTAGTGTTTACGTCTCTCATCTTTCTAAACATTCATTCTTTTGCATTTGGTTAGTCATCAGGAGGAAAGTGATGGTTTCTCGTAGGATTAGTCGTGAATCCCGGGCAGAACGTAACATGACCAAGATCATTTTCATTCTACTAATCATTAACCTTATAGGCTACTGTTCTTAGACTTAAGTAGGTGAATCATCTGAAAAATGGAGGGTGGAGTGACTTTCATCACCCAAGAAGATTTCAAGTAGATACCAAGATCAAATGCATCAGTGCTTGTTGAAAGGTTACAATAACTGGAGTTGACTCTTGACAATCCAATTAATCTATTTTGCTCAAAGTTGCTTTATAACTTTATACAAGTATATAAAAAAAAAACAACAGTGGTAGAGTTTGGACTTGGACAATGCACATAGGTTGAACACTTATCTCTTAAAAAAACACAGTCGGTGCAATACTGTAGTATCTGTCTAATTTGGACAGTGACAAAAGCAGAAGAAAGCCACCAGATGGATGATAACTTAAAGTGTTCAGTTGTGGCTGTAATCTCAACCACACAGACCAACCATTTACTTTTGCAGTGGATAAAAACACATCAGCTTCTACTCTTTCAAGCTGCTTTTACCAGCAGTTTCTCAAGTACAGCTTTTGGCAATATCTGAAAGGATGAGCTAGAGTTCTGTAAGCTGTGCTAAAGGCAAATAATGACAGCTACAGTTACCAAACAGTCGGTGCGAATACTGTAAAGCGTGGAGCCTGGGATTGAGCGAACCCAATAGAATTTTAACCCAAACCTAGCTAAATCGAAATACATTTCCGGCTTGTACTTTAACCATCATGTCGTACTCCAAAGTCAAAGATTTGTAGGGACTTACTATGTGAAGCTCTAAGTAGTCTCCCAGTCCTTTGGCACTCTCCACCCGTAGCAGCACAGCCTCTTTAAGTTGCGTGCTAAAGCCTACAGCCAGTCGGTCTGCCCGCGTACTAGGCCTGTCATTGGGAGGCCACGTGTAGGTGATGAGGGCTCCTCCACGGCCAAAGATGTAGGTAGTCCCAGCTGTTGACGCGAAAAGAGAAGGAAGGAGGTGAGAAATTTCAAATTTCTAGAAAAGAGTAAAAGAAGATTTAGAAAGAAGATATTGCTTTCCTCCACAGGAAATAAAGAAAGTTATTATACATTGACAGTTATTATACAGTAGCAGTAAAATACCAAGAACAATCGATTCAGCGATGTAGCAATTCATGTATCGACATGCTGTTTGGATTTGAGATGATAAAATGATGCTGCAGTTCCCTTCTAATCCTACAGGTGGTGCACTCTAAACTATTCAGATATTGGTGGCAGCACAGTGTCCTGATTGGTAGGAGCAAATTCAACGCAAGTTTGCTTAGAATTGTAACGAAGTCTAAAAAAAGAAAATCAGGATTGCAATTCAAATCGAATCAGCACCTAGGTATCGTGATAATATCATATCGAGGGTGTATTCTGAATCACTTACTGTAAAGCCACATGGCTTGTTTTAAGGCACCTTCATGGACTTTCTAGGAACTTAAGGACCGATCCCGAGTCTGGAGTGTGTATAGGTGTACAGTATTACGCCCAGGTCAGCTTACATGCTCGAAATAAATTGATGGACACATTATGTATCAAAAATAGAGTCTGCTTGTCCCCGCTCTTTTCCGAGTACTCAAAGACAAAGTGCATTCACACAGATGTTAATACAGGAAGCTGACTCAGTGTAGCACTGATTTCACCATCTGGACGCAATACTGTCACAGTATGTGACTAACAACCTCCACCACTGACTGCTATCGGCAGGAAGTTTGGGCATAACAAGAGTCTAGGAAAAAAAAATTACTCGTAATTTCTGTGCTTTATAGAAAGCTTTACACTTTATAGCAAATTTTAAGAAGCAACAAATTATATGTACGGAATAAAAGATAAAAAGGCGTGCTGGTATACAAAAGCAGCACATCCCAAAGTGATGTATTCCCATTAAGGAGAATAGTTCTTTTATTTGTTTAGTTATACTTGATACTTCAGGTGTAAATATCATAAAAAAGAAATATTGGTCACAAAATATGATTTGGCTTATTAGTTACATTTGGGTTTCGTGTCATTTCATCTCAACCAAGTTGAGTTGTGTGAACACGGCTCCTCATAAAGATTCCTTCCCAGAACCACTCTATCACAGACTGAGTCTTTAGCTATTCAGGGAAGAAAAACTCCATAGTTAATTTTATTTTATTTTTATAGCCACATGATGCTGAGTCTAGACCTGACCAACTGATGCATCCCCCGATCCTAACACTGTCTCCAGAGGGTTGTACAGTGACCACTATGAGTGGTGGTTGCATCGCTTAATGTGCTTTTCCTTCTTACCCTCTTATCACGCATTACTCTGAAGCTGGACTCATCAATCTAAACCCAATTCTAGTAATTTAAACATCTCCTAAGTTGTTACTTTGCAGACCAATTATTTGACCATTATGGGACGTGATGAAGCTAATGTTTTTTTTCTTTTCTTTAAACTATTATTCATTCAACTTTCATAAATCTTTCGAGCTGCACCTGGTTGATCCCAGTGTCTCATGTCTTACATGCTAATCAACGATTTCATTATGATTTAGCACCAAGACTCCAGTTTGTATCCATCCATCTCATGCACCCTGTCTTCACCCCGTGTCTGCCTCTCAAGCTCTCTGGGGTCCAAATTGTTTCTCCAATCTGCTTCGCTACCATTCCTTATTCAAGAGGCTTTCTTTTTGTACAAATTGGATTTGCACATTGGGCGGCACACTGTGGCATCGGGACGCTGTCTCATCATTGTTGTATCGCACATACAGTACAGGGTTTGGTGCGGGGGGGGTGTTTGAACACCAGTATATTCTCCCCGTTCACATGCCTTGTATGCTGAGTTTCCAAACTGCCTGTAGTGCATGCTTGTGCGTGTGAACATGTGTGAGTGCACCTGTGCCCTGTGATGGGTTGGCATCTGTACCCCTGCCTTATACTGTACGCCGAGCTTCCTCAAAAAGTCTCCAACCCTACAAGGGATAAGCGGTACAGAATAAATAATAAATAGATGCGCTGTTCCCGTGAAACACTGTGAAGGTTAACATTTCTGTCTATATATAAAACCGTGAAATGAACCTGATTTTTGAAGAGCAGATAGATATTATTAGTCAATGGAGATAACTGTAACTGAGCTTCAAACCTCTGGATGGTTTTGTATGTTGCAACTTCGAAGGTGAAGGAACAAAAGCTCATAAGTTTAGATAGTATGTGTGTACAGTATCTGAGTGTTAGATCAACATCAAGCTGTTACCGGATGTTTGAATTTCACATGCTAACACCCACACATACTTTTAAAGCTCTCAGAGCTTTAATATTTTTAACACTGATTCCTCGCCTAAAATGAGAAAGATAAACAAGCTTCATGGTCATTTGGACTGATTACGGGTGACTTTAAGATCAAACGTTAGATAGACCGTCTATACTCTGCTAGCTAACTGTCATGGCTAATGCTAGTTAACAAATCCTGTTAAATAGTTTATGATCTAGAAGGGTTTGCTACTGAACATGTGGTATAATGTAAATCAAGGTTTAGATACAAAAATTTCACTTTTGACCTCTGCAAGTTTTGTAATAACTGTCTCACCCATAATTTTACTATGGAAGAGGTACCATGATATGTAGTACCATAGTATTTCGGACAGTACCATGGTACTATATACCATGGTACTATATGACATAGTAGATAGTACCATGGTACTTTCAGAAATACCATGGTACTAAATACCATTGTTCAGGTACCATGATAAAGTACCATGGTATTTGTTTGTTAATAATGTACAAGCATCTTTATCTTTTTATCTTTATCTTTTTGTAACACTCTATAGTACATAATTTGGTACAATAGTATATATACTATGGTATGGTACATGGTTCTACCATCTACTGTTGTCCCAAAGTAGTACCATTCTTTATCTACCATATTACCACATAGTGTATACTCCATATAACCATACAGTTATATATATACAGTACATAGTAGAACCATGTACCATACTATAGTTCATGTAGCATACTATGGTACATACTTTCATACAGTACAATACATGCACTATAGTGTGGTCCATGGTTCTACCATGTAGTATACATTGCTTATATGAAACACATATCAGGATAGAGTCAATAATATATTATACATATTTACGTACCATAATGGTAATACTGGTAATATACAATACTTTTGTTAATATCATAGTACTTATTATGGTACCATGATGTCTAATATACCAGTAGTATGAACGTACTAACATACCTAATATGATACTGTATATACAGTACAAACAAACCATATTGAATACCTGCAATATAGTGGTATTCACCAAAGTATTGCGGTACTACTATGGTACCCACTGAAATGCCACAGTATCTATCCTAGTAGTCTTAAAGTACCGTCTGCTACCATGGTAATGTCAGAAGTACTACATACTACTACTAATACTGTGATGTATTACGGTACATTAAGTATTGTGGTACACACCACCATAGTACTATTACAATATGCACTAGTACCTTAAATTGTACCATGTGTACCTTACATTACCATGGTAAGGTCCTATGGTAATGTCCAAGGTACCACGTTAATACTACGGTCTATGACAGTATTCACTATACCATGGTAATATTTCTTGAGGGTAGCTAAAGGTGGTTTTTAACTTAACTATGGTGTATAATTTGTTCATGTTTTGCTACTGCTGACTAAATCACTGAGCATTTTGTACCATGACTTGAGACTTATATACAGTACTGAAATCATGAAATCACATGACGTCTAGAGACATTAATATATACACAGTAGCATACAGTGTGTATTAATATATATAAAATACAGTATACAGTATATATATATATATATACATACTGTATTTTCTCATAATTTCACTATCTGCAATGGACATTTTAAGTTTTCAGTGGAGATACACTATATGGACAAAAGTAGGACTACAGTATAAAGACATGATTTGATGCGTTCAGTTAGGAAGAACTTGACCGGCCCTAACACAGAGCCCTGACCTCAACCCTATTCAGCACCTTTGGGATAAACTGGAACGAAGACTGCAAGCCAGGCCTTCTCGTCCAACATCAGTGCCTGCTGACCTCATAAACGCTCTACAGAATGAACGAGCAGGAATTCCCACAGAAATCTTGTGGACATCCTTCCATGAAGAGTGGAACCTGTTAAAGCTGCAAAACGGGGACCAACTCCATATTGAAGTCTATGCATTTGGATACAATCCCATTGCAGGTTTGGTCAAATTCTGCAATGGTGTAATTACTGCATTTTTGTTTTGGTTTGTTTTAGAATGAAAAAAAAAAGAAGTCATAACTGCCATTTAAAACATGTTTCCTTTACTACAACCCTCAACATGTCTGCTGTATAAATATTGCTTCTTTTATCTACAGTACTGAAACCTGTAGATTAAAAAAACAGCCTTAGGAGGTAAAATGACTTAGGGACTAAAGTATAAAATATATATTTACAATATATGATATACCAGATGCATCACGGTTAGCATTAACACTGTCGCCTCGCACCTCCAGGGTCCAGGTTCGATTTCCATCTCTGGGTCTGTGTGCTTGGAGTTTGCATGATCTCACCCCTCACAGCTTTGCTAGGTTAAAGTACCTAACAAGTAATTAATGCCAATAGCTACTTCTTGGACAAAAAAGACTTCAGAGAGATGAAAACAGGAATTAAAGCTACAGACGTGCAAGAATAATGTGAGGTGTGTGTGTTGGGTTAGTGTATGTGTCTGTGTGTGTTTCTGTCTGCCTTGGTAATGAAGAAGTGAGGAAAGCAATTCTCTCGGTCCTTAGCTAAGTCCTAATTAGTGTTAGTGAAAGCCAATAGGTGGACTGGCGTTAAATAAAGAGCATCTCTCTCTCTCATTCTCTTTTGCACAACCACAGCACCTGAAACTAAAAAGGTAGGACATCCAGACCCAATTAAAAGCTTTTTCTTTTCACACATACGGCGTACCACATGTTCCCACCCAAAAGATGCAAACATTCCCACTTCCAACCGGCACAAACGCAGAGCATAAGGCAAGCTCACACACTTCAGGCGCAGATCTGTCCCTACTCATGCACACACACACTTTCCTTCCGCTCCTCAAATGTGTTTCTGTCTTGCACTGATAGGCGTCTTATTAGCTATTTCTTTTTTCTCTCTCTTCTCTGTTGCTTTCTATAACTACATCCCTGATGACACGCCTAGATAAACCGAAAGCAACATGTGACAGACAACAAACAGCACTTTACGCTCTAGGATTTAAGATGAGATATTAGAATTATCAGCTGCAGCCATCGATCGGATTTTAGCTTTCTGTACCGGTGGAATCTGATTGGAAATAAAAGCAGAAACATCGCCTCGGTGGGTAAAATGTCTTAGGGATTAAAGTATAAAATATATATTTTTAATACATACTGTACCAGACGCAGCATGGTGGCGTAGTATTTAACGTTTGCATTGTCGACTCGCACCTCAAGGGTCAGGGTTCGAGTCCCGCCTCGGGATCTATGTGCATGTGCTTGGTGGGTTTCCTCCGGGTTCTCCGGTTTCCTCCCACAGTCCAAAGACATGCAGATTAGGCTAATTCGATTAAAAAGTCTATAATTCAATTTGAAATTCTGATGTTTCCATTAACAAGCAGTCGAGGTGTGGTTACAAAAAAGAAGAAAAAAAAAAGCTGCTATTCTCCACAGAGCGTGTTATGGTGTGATGGAAAAGACGATTGAGACAAGTGGTGTTAAGTAATTGTATGGAGGGGAAAGAAAGAAAAAAATATGTAGCTGCTTGCTGATTATTAATTTCCCAGCCTGCACTGACAGATAATGACATGGCTGTGAACGGGTTCCCGTGAGTAAATTACCCAGTATGCCATCCTGTAATATCACACACAACATGACAATTGAACAGCCTTGGAAATCTCCCGGAAACAAACAACGGATATAACGCAAAATAGTGGGGGGGTGGGGGGAGTCACTTTATTATATCATCAACACTACAACTGAGTGTTTAATCCTTTTAGTGTTTCGTTTTAATTAAAATACGGTCCGAAAAAGACTTCTCAGTTACAATCACCCTGATGGTCTGCTTATTACCGAATTCATTGGATAAATGATTTTAGATCCATATCATTTCTTTCTTTCTTTCTTTTAAGAGACGATGGCTCATCAGAATCAGAATAAGTGGAGTTGGGTATTTTATTACTGAACTTTCACTTCATCTGTCAGCCTTAACAGATCAGAGTGAGAATCCACATGGATCTTTAATACAAAGCGATAGTAATAATGTAGTAATGTAGAATGAATGGAGGAGTAATGGAGGCCAGGGTGACTTAGTGGCTCAGGCTCTAAGCCTGACTGATCCTACCCTTGAGCAAGGTTCTTGACCCTCAGTAGAATTACTCCATGGCCTGGGAATAAGAAAGAATGAGAAATTGTTTTGGTTCAGGGGGAAGAAAATTAAACTGGCTCAGAAAAAAATTAATCTGTGTAGATATTTTAATATTTGTAATATATTTTCTTCCATATTTTGTACTTTGGTGCACACATTTTTATACGACAGGGTTTTTATACAGAACGTACCAATGACAGGGGGATGTGATAGAGTGGTGTTTCTGTTACTACCATTAAATCTGTCAAAAAGCCAAAAGGTCAACGCTGGGCATGATAGAAAGGCACCAGAACACCGCCAAAATCCTTTCCCCTGCTTTTTCACCCATTAAAGGATCCACTGCCAACCTCCTGGTGCACACCCCCAGGGGCCCTGCTGAGTCCTTTCTACAGGGGCCAGAGCTACAACACTATATTTTAAATCTTTTATTGTTAATGGTTTTAATGTTATGGCTAATCGGTGTACATTTACATTATGTTTTAAGACGTCTCCAAAACAAAAACACTGCCTCATTTTCTTCTCTTTCTCTCTAAGCCAGATATACCTTTCTCTTTTTTTCTCTATATGTCTTTCAGGCTGACACAGTGGACCATCAGATCTGCACTCAACTTGCCACAGGTTTTACGACACAACCCCTTATATTTTATCCAGGTCTGCATCCAGTGGCTGGGGTTTGGGCATTAGCTGGGAATCAAACCTGCATGGCAAGCGAGAAACCTACCACTGGACCACCAATAGAGAGAATCAAGAAATTTTTATCCTACAATAGAGACTCCTTAAAAGCATCTAAGCTTTTCGAACTTCAGCATATCAATCATTACACATTTTGTTGGACGATGTTTGTTCAGTTTTTCTATTATTATGATTATTATTATGATTATTATTAGGATTATCATTATTATATACTCTATATCCATAATAATTACAAGTGACTTTTATCGGACTCTGAATGTGTCTGTCACATTCAGCAGCACGAGTGCACATCAATGTGTCTCCATTTGCTGCATCTGAGTTAAAAACACGTCATATTTGTCTGACCACTCATTCATTGCAAACGATGGATATGATTCCAGCTTGGGATTTTGCTGGCGGTTATGCAAGCAGTTAGTCGGCTGTATCAGTCGAGGTTCTGGTAGAAGAAGAAAGAAAGCCGCAGGCCTCGCTTTAGCTATTTTATCAGCTATTGCTACAGTAGCGCTGCTATGAAATCCTTGAAATGCTTCTGGAGGCAAAAATGTCAGATGTTCTCATTCAGGGTGCATGAATATTTATTGGATATATATATATATATATATATATATATTTGATTTAGGACCACATACAAAAGAGATGGTCTGATTTAGAAAAAAGAAATCAGATGTGTGTCACACTAGGAAGAAAAGAAATCAGAATTGAGGTTGGTAGTGTAAATGTAGCCATGATATTATCAGAAAATCACGATTTCTATGTGCATGACTTGGAATCAAGAAAGTGAAATGTTGAGCTCTTTGGGTGGAAAAGATGGGCGGTCAGTCAGAGCAATGCTATCCAGTTGTGGCTGCACTTATACTTGTCAAATACTTTGAGATCTACACTATAAGAAAAATCAAGGTATTTTTATTTATTTATGTCTTCTTGAGGTAGTTGAGAGCGCTCTTCACTTAACGTACCTCCTTTCTCTGATTTGATGTATAAGAACACTTTAGGGCTCTAGACTGAAAGTGCTTTTAAAAAGTCAATATAAAATAGAGAAAGTATCGCACACTGTTAGGCCAAAGCGTTTTTTTTTTTTTTTTTTTTTGCAGGACCAAAGATACAAGAAAGGTAAAAGTCAAGCAAAATCAGAGTACATAGTGATTTGCGATAAATACCAGCTTGCATGTCTCCTTGTTGATAATGAAAGGACAACAAATGTTTTCCTTCCATGTGGCAAAAAAAAAAGCACTAATTACATGCCCCTGGATATCGATTTGATATAGATACGCTCATCGCCTTCATCCGTACTAAATGACAAGCATTTTCCTTTTGAAGGTCATCTCTGTTGTTGGGAAAAGCTAAAACGTATCACATTCAGCACAACAAAATTTCAGCACGAGTGTCTCTTCTGCCTTGATCGATGGATAACTCTGTGGTGTCGAAGAAGAAGATAAAGATGACCTTTGTAGAGATGCATGTTGACCAAGAGCTCATGATGGGAGAAATAGAGAGATCAATGGTTAGTTTAGTTCGGTTTTCATTTAGACTTGGGTGTCCAAGATGAAAAACACACACACACACACAGAAAAAAAATAAATTGAAAAAGATGGAGGGTGGGAATAAAAAAAGAAAAAACAAAAAAAAGGATTGCTGGGAGAGTCAGTTTTTCTTTTCCTGTACATTCAGTACATGTATAAAGGTTACAGTCTACAAATTTAGAAATGTCACATCGACTACTTAACACTGACCTATACATCCTCCCCGAATAAACCTGTGTTAATGTAGTATAGCTAAAAATAAAATGCATACTGTACACAGTGTTTTTCTCCTCATACAGTATCTGGGCATATTTTTGAACTAAAACCACAGGGATAGCATTAACGAGAAGGAAAGAAGTTTTTTTTTTTTTTTATACTTTATAGCCTATCAAAAGTAAATTAAATGATATTTTAATATATTTTTTTCCTCTTGTAGTCATATCATATCCTTATGTTCAAACACCATCTGTGTCACCGGCTGCTGAACACATTGAGGTAGACGCTGGGGATGGTGGGTTTACCTTCGGAACAATGCGTGTAGAAGCAGTATTCAGAGGTCTATTTCTGTCGTTTCTACAGCTCGACAGACTATTCTCAAATAGCTCAACTTTATATAATCCATAGTGTTGGTGCGCTTAAAAAAAACACACACAAAAAAAAAAACAAAACTTAACGACTGCAAAGTGTCTGACTGCTATCTTTCCAAGAGACAAGCCTGTCTTTTTTTTTTCTTCTCGGCATGTTTAGATGCAAAGCAATGGCTTGGTTTCTCACTAAATTAAAATCACAGTGTTATAATTGGCACCGCTTCACAAACTCTACAGTGCACCCGGAAAGTATTCAAAGCGCTTCTCTTTTTCCATATTTTGCTATGTTACAGCCTTATTCCAAAATGGATTAAATTTGTTAATTTCCTATAAATTCTACAAAAAATACCTCATAAGGACATTGTGAAAGAAGTTTGTTTGAAATCTTCGCAAATGTATTAAAAAAAAAAGGAAAATTCACATATACATAAGTATTCACAAACTTTGCCATGACAGGTGCATCCTCTTTCCACTGATAATTCTTGAGATGTTTCTACAACTCGATCGGAGTCCACTTGTTGTCAATTCAGTTGATTGGTCATGATTTGGAAAGACACACACCTGTCTATATACTGTAAGGTTCCACAGTGAACAGTGCATGTCAGAGCACAAACCAAGCCATGAAGTCCAAGGAATTGTCTGTAGACCTCCGAGGCAGGATTATATCGAGGCATAGATCTAGGGGAGGGTACAGAAACATTTCTGCAGCATTGAAGGTCCAGATGAGCACAGTCCATAAATGAAAAAAGATTGAAACCACCTGGACTTTTTCTAGAGCAGGCTGCCTGGCCAAAGTGAGCCATTGGGGGAGATGGGCCCTAGTCAGCGAGGTGACCGTTGGTCACCATGGTCACTCTGAAAGAGCTCCAGTGTTTCTTCTTCCAGAAGAAAAACCATCTTGAACCATCATACTCAAAGACTTGAGGCTGTAATTGGTGCCAAAGGTGCATTAACAAAAAAAAAAAATGTTTCTCATGGTCTGAGAGTCCTCCAGGTGCCTTTTGGCAAACTCCAGGCGCCTGTCATGTGCCTTTTACTGAGGAGTGGCTGCTGTGGCCAATCTACCATGCAGGCCACACTGGTGGAGTGCTGCAGAAATAGTTGTTCTTCTGGAAGGTCGTTCTCTCTCCAAAGAGAAACACTGGGTTCTTGGTCACCTCCCTGACTAAGGCCCTTCTTCCCCAGTCATTCAGTTTGGCTCTAGGAAGAGTCCTGGTGGTTCCTAACTTCTTCCATATATGGTTGATGGAGGCCACTGTGCTCATCTGGACCTTCAATGCTGCAGAATATTTTCTGTACCCTTACCCAGACTACAGACAATTCCAATCAACTGAATTTACCAATCTAGTTGTAGAAACATCTCAAAGATGATCAGTGGAAACAGATGCACATGAACTCAATTTTGAGTGTCATGGCAAAGGCTGTGAATACTTATGTACATGGGATTTTTTTCGATTTTTATTTTTAATGAATTTGCAAAGATTTCAAACACACTTCTTTCACATTGTCATTATGGGGTATTGTTTGTAGAATTTTAAGAAAATAACGAATTGAATCCATTTCGGAATAAGGCTGTAACTTAGCAAAATGTGGAAAAAGTGAAGCGCTGTGAACACTTTTCCGGAGGCACTGTACACTAAACTCAATTTATCTAATGAGTGTTATTTGATTGTATACAGTACATACATTAACAGTGAATCTTTATAGAAAAAAGGACAGTACAGGCAATTTGCACAATATATTCACTTTCTCATAGTGAGGGCACAGAGACGGAGCTCTACCACTGCATGAAAAGAGCTGTATCCGGACAAATATGGTATGGGAAATCCCCGCTAAACTTTAAGTTTGCCAGATGTA
>JAQQZS010000013.1:12373883-12392963 GCA_030068045.1 Platyallabes tihoni | reverse complement strand
AGAACATGCAAACTCCATGCACACAGAGACGGGAATCAAGCCTGGCCAGGGAATCGAACCCAGACCCTGGAGGTGCAAGGCGACAGTGCTAACCACTACACCACCGCGCCGCCCAAACAGCTAATTAAGGACATAATTTAATCTCACAATGTTCATTACACACTAAACCTACAGTAGCTCGTGAATTGATACTCTGTACACAGGATGTAGACGTGATGATGTTTTATATCACATTTGTGCACAGATCCAGAAGGTTTACGCCCGATTGTACTGTATATCATATTGTAGATATACCTGGTAAAAAATATATGCATAGCCATATATTAAAGGTGCAACACACTCCTCGAGCTCTGCACCTCTCCTCTACCCCATTTTTGTCTCCCGCCAGCTGGCACATGTCATGGTGTAAAAGACTCGATCTGGCATCTCTGGTCTCCCGCTTCATAAATCACACCTGCAGCATGGTGGAAAATATTGCAGCACAGTAGCTCGCCCTCGTTCACACTTCTCCCACCCATCTGTCTTCATAAGCAGAAGGCCATAAAGCTCTAAAGCTTGTTTAAATACTTCCTGTTTCTCCCTGGAGTGTCCAGTAGACAGTCCTGCCACTCTCTCTCCATCTCTGCGCGGGACTAATCCTGAGACAGTCTAGGGATTAGACCATGCCAATCGTAAGAAGGGAAGATAATGTTTTCGAGAAAAACCTGGGGTGACTATAGCCGAGGAGAAATTATGATTTAAAAAGAAAAATTCCAATGAAGAAGCAATTCGATCGAAACCCTTCATTTGTTGAACAGCAAATGAATAGCTTCAATATAAACCTCTACTGGCAGAGCGAAACATCAGAAATATTAAGCAAAATTTCTATATCGTATCACACTGCAAGAACTTTGAAGATTTGTCATTTATATTTCTTCGATTTGGTTTTAAGCCTTAAATAAGCTTTTGTAAGACACAGTTGCATAGTATCAATCAGTAAGATAGCATATACTCTACAGTGGTACCTCGGTATACGAATGCCACGCCAACAAGGATTGTTTAGTGTTGGAACTTGGTAATATAAAATAGTGGTAATATAATTTTTCTTGGTAATATTTCCTATGGGAAGATATAATTCACAATATGAATTTTTTTTATGTTAAGAACTACAGCAGGTATAGCCTTGCCGTCTGTCATGGTAAATAAAGATTGCTTTCCATCTATCCATCCATCTAGGAACCTCTGTAGTCCAACTACTATTTATTCACATTTTTACAACTGTGGTAGGACATTCACATGCGCATTCACACACTACGGGTAATTTGGGAATGCCAGTTTGCCTAATCTGCAGGTCTTTGGACTGTGGGAGGAAACCGGATTACCCGCAGGAAACTCACCAAGAACATGCAAACTCCATGCACACAGACCCTGAGGCAGGAATCGAACCCGAACCGTTGAGGTGCAAGACGACAGTGCTAACCACTATGCCGCCAAAAACATGTCTAAAATTACATTTCTGAATGTCTATTTTAAATCATTTACCCATATTTACACTTATAGTTTCTATTTTACAAAAAGTGATTAGTGGATAATCTGTTAAAAATTATTATTATTTTTTTACTGTATCTGTAGATCTTTTTTTCCCCCTATGGACGTTCAGATCACACAATCTTTCTCAGCCCCATTTCCTTCATTCTCCCTTGCTCTGTCTTTTGTGTTAAAAAAAAACAGGCATGTTGGGGATTAATTAAACTCGGTACAAGTGCTCCTCTCCAAACCGGCTGCCCAGATTAGCTCTCAGAATAATGATGGCTCTTCGCACCATGTGGAGTCCCTCACTTCTCCACTTATTCATTAATCTGTCTATTCTCTCAGGCCCTGAGTGGGTCATGAGCATTCTCCCCGGCTGTTAGACTGCCTGAGGTCCGAACATAAATCAGGAGGGCTGCGCCCAAATAACCGTTGTTTCCTTTTAATCATTTATTATTTAATTTTTTTTTAAGATCGAATGCACACATATACAGTATAGAACTTCTTTTTATATAACACGAAGCTCTCAGCTAGCTGTTTTTCGGATGTTAGGACAAACAGCTCATTAAAAGCTCGGCACACATTAATGGATATTTATTTATTTATTTAAATAATAATAACAGTGTTGCTAGTCTTCGGTAAGTGATTATCCAACAAATGAGCACCCTAGGGACCTGGAATAAGAATAGCATTAATAAACAATATACTGTATATTTGTGCTCCCAAGTTTTTTTTTTAGAAGTCCCTATATGGTTTAACTCACCTAAAGAGTCATTTAAGTTAAAGTGGAAGGAACAAATTGTCTTAATGACTTGCTTGTGTAATGCAAGGATGGTCAAAGAAAGAAAAGCACAAGTTTCAGGTGTAGTTTTTAGAGTAATTAAGAGTGAAGAGTTGAGCTAATGAGTTTGAAAAATCAGTGGCTCTCGCGCTATTCCCTTGTCCCATCACCTGCCTTTGTGCCTCACTAGTGCTTTTTTTTTTTTTTTTCTCGCCACGCCGTAATGAAGTTGCTCTTTCCAATCAGTTCTGCCTGTTATGAATAATTACTTTCGCCGACGTTAGCACGCTTTCCCAGCTGCCGCTCGTCCTCCGAGCATGGGCAAACACTTTGGTATGGCTCCTTTACAAAACCACTCTTAATCCGGACGCGTTCGTTTCTCCGTGTGCTCACGTTCTCGTTTACGGGAACCGGTCCCACGTGTCCTGCATCATATTTTAGCCCAGCGATACCCATAAATTCCGCAGCCATACGATTAGCGGTAATGGCTTTGAAAGCTAGTGATTAGCACCATGGCTAGCAGCTTAACAGGTTGTGATGAAAAGATGGGAGGCTTGGAGGAACTTGCTGCCTGGAACCCCCAGCGTCTTCTGCTGTAATGAGCAAGACAGGATGTAAATGCCATTTTAATGTCACATGAAAGGCCAGAGGGAAAGTCAATGTTTAATTTTGTTGTCCATTTGGGGGACAGGAGAGAGCTTATGCAGTCAGTGTGCGTGTTTTTGTAGAGTGGCCGCTCTTTAGTTCCGGCATTAGTTCTGGTGGAGAACTATGTCAACATCGTAGGACTTAAACCTCTGCTCTTGACAAAATGACACTTGGAGGTGATAGTAAAACCCGAGACATCGGATGGTAGTTTCTGTAGAGATCTGAATCTTGTAAGCTCTACAAGATCTCCCAGATTTAGGGGTTAGGGGTTGAAAAGCTGTATAACTTGTTGAAGACAAAAGTCAGAGGGATAGGATGTCCTGGGAGAGGTTCTAGGCCCCCTGTGACCCTGAATACAGGATAACAGCGTTATAGATGATGAGTGTGAGTGAGTAAGTAAATTCAAGTCCAAGCTCAAATCCAAACCATAAATAATTCTAGAAATTATTGCAGTAGTTATTTATAGTAGTTAATTTTTATGCTCATTGTGGGGGACAGGGTGCAACTCCATTACATTCTTAGACTCTACAGGCAATTTGGGAACATCAATTAACCTAATCTGCATGTCTTTGGACTGCTGGAGGAAACCGGAGTACCCAGAGGTAACCCAACAAGAACAGGGAGAGCATACAAAACTCCATGCACACAGACCTGAGGGGGGAATCGAACTCTTGCTCTGGAGCTGAGAGTGCTGACCACTATGCTACCATGTTACCTAGTAGTTAATTATACTAGCTAATCTCATGTCTTAATATTAAAAGAATAAGACTGAGTAGGACGAATAAATTGGCAAAGCTCAAACCAACCAAAAGTGGCAAAGTCATCCCGCACTTGAGGACTCACAATGAATACTTATGAAGCTACAATTAAATAGAGTGTGCAGCGCCGTCAAAGCTTGCCGAATGGATTTTTTCGCTCACAACTACACGTTTTCTTTAAAAGAAATCTATTGGTCAAAGTGTTTCAATTACCATAGCACAATTCCTTAATCAAATCTCTTCCAAGCCTCCAAAGTACCTGCAGCATTCGCTGTAGCGTAATCCTGTGGAAATAGATTTCCATGTAAAGTCTATTAGGACCAATTCTAAGCTGGTCTAGTGGCTCTTGGAGGTGAATTGACATCCTCTCTCTTTTTGAGAGATGCAGAAGCTTACCTAAATGATTGTCCCTTACGCTCGGCTAGTTTCCTATTTAATGCGCTGCTGGGTTGTTAAGTCCTGATGCAGGGGCCCTGACACCTCTGCCATTTTTTCCCCACACTCCAACTCTCCTCGCACAAAGCCACCATCAGCCGTGGCATGTCTTACTGAAGACTGAGAGGCATGTATAATATATATGGGGGTTACAGATAAAAGACAGAGTTATAGAAGGATGATTGAGATTGAATACCGCGAACGTCTGAAGCCTGGACCATGAAAAAGATGGAATTTCAGTTCAATCTTGCAGCTGAAATAATGCACGCCTCTGTGGTTCTCATATGTTATTTGAAGAAATGCGGAAATCAAGCCAAATCGAAATGCAAGACTTTGTTTTTATACTAGAGGAAGAAAAATATTGTAGATACCAACGTATAGGACGATAATGACATGTGGTCATCATTGTCTATACCATTTAATCCTTAATTGTGGGGGACCTGGAGCCTATCTCAGGAGACTTAGGGCACGAGGCGGGGTACACCCTTGACAGCATGCCAGTCTATCAGGGCACATTCACACACACACACACACACACACACACACACACATATTCATTCACAAAGTGCTGGCAATTTGGGAACTCCAATTAGCCTAATCTGCATGTCTTTGGACTGTTGGAGGAAACCGGAGTACCCGGAGGAAACCCACCAAGCACGGGGAGAACATGCACAAACCTGGCTGAGACTTTAACCCAGATCCTGTGGGTCTATCAAAATGTTTTATTCCTCTTCTACAGCAATTTACCAAATCGGCCGTGTCAGGGTCGTTGGTGAAAAAGTACGTAAAAGGTCACAAGAGCCAAGACAGAAGAGAGAGAAAGGAAGCATGTGGCTTCAATCGAACAAGTTAAAAAGCGTGCTGAAGCTTTGCTTAAAACTCAGAGAGCCCGCTGATAAAGAGGTGAGGTTGCTGGACTCCTGACAGAACAACCAGGGGCATCAATCACAAGACAAGCTAAGTAGGAAGGATAGATACCGGAAGGGGGAAAAAACAATAGCACACGTTGACTTTTTCCAGAATCAATACTCTGACCTAGCGCATACAAAATACAACATTTATGGCAGCTGTTACACTGGACACTCTAAAGTAGATTTTCACCTGTCACTTTCAGTTTCTTGTTTTTTTTTTTTTTTTTAATTCCCACTCTTGTCTATCCCTCTTCTGCGCACTTTCCTGTAAGAGGCCCCTATTGTGTATAGCACAGTTGGACGAGAGGCCGCTAAACGAGGTCCCCTTGACTCAGAGGGCCCATAAAAGAGCATTTACTCGCTCATTTAGAAGTTCTTCACCTGATGAAATTGGCTCTCCGGTTTCCCTGAGCTCTCTTTATTACTTGACAGAAACATTAACAGGGTAGAATTTCCGGCTGAAAGTAAGTACTGCTTCATTAGCATTTGATGTCTAGAGTGACGTGATGGCTTGCCATGAAAGTAAATGGTGTGTTGTGGGGGTGTTAAAATTTCTACTACGTATCAATACGAATATTATAAAAACCACTACGCTTGAGCAATATATGAGGTTTGACTACTTATGCATACATAATATATTTTTTGAATGGTTCAGATTTAGTTCACTGCGCTTTGCATAAGAATGTACGACAGGTGTTGAAGATAAATCGGGACTTTTGATTGCATAGAATAACAGAACACAGTTATGAGAGTAAAAACTACATTTATTTCTCTTTATTATCCCCTACTACACTAATGGACTTATTCCAGCGTTTCACTAGTGCATGGATTCCATCAAGATAGAACGTTTTCTCAGTACGCTAGAGTCACCCAGTGCTCACGCTTGCCTCCCAGGAACTCTGTTAATGGCCAAATCATGTGGAAATGGCAACTCAAAAGACCTTGTGCTTATTGACTGTATACATGATGCTTCTGGATGTACTCAGGTAGACCATTTTCACACAAATATACTGTTTAATCAGCATACAGTTAATGAGAGTATGTTTAATTCCACAGTCAGATCCAGAAAGAAATCATCCCCAGCTTTGCTTGTTGTACCAATACTGGTGCTGTTGATCTTAGTTCCACAAAAGTCAGGACCAACATTTAGTCTCATGAAAGAGGTACGACTTGGAGGACGCCCTTTGAGCCTATTTACACTAACCAGCTCAAATGGTATTTATTATTTAATCAATATCACTATCACTTTGCGAGGGGTGCTGTTGTGCTGGATATCGTCACAACCGTACAACCTCAAAACAATGTATTATCAGCAGATTATGATTTGTTGTTTATTTAACCAGTTATTTTGCTCTGCCAACACATACCCTCCTTCCCCAACTGATGGAACTATAGTATCTAACCGCGACTGTAGTAGCTGGCGACTGTCAATTAGTGTAACTAACAGACGTGAAAGTAATTAAAAATTCTTCCTGGTACTACGTAGCCCAAGGGTGAGGGAAATAAACCATGGAAGTGGTGGACAGACCTGGTCGTTTAAATATTTCCACTTTTTCTGCTGTTAACTTCTGGGTTCTGGGGTTAAGTGCGAATAGCATTGAATGCAAAGCTAGTGCGGAATGTAGGGTGCACAATCCCTTATTCCATACAGCTCAATTGTTTAAGGCTGTGGGTTACTGCATTAGTGGTCGGTGGGTTCAAGTTCCAGTACCAGGAAATTGCCACTGCGGAGTCCTTGAGCAAAGCCCTTAACCCTAACTGCTCTAGGGGCACTGTATTCTGGCTGACCCTGCCGTCTGACACCATCTTCCTAACTGGGATATGCAAAAAATATAAAATAAAAAAATTCGCTTTACTGTAAGGTACATGTGACAAATAATTTAATTTCTTCAGCCTTGAATTATACAGGCTTGTTTTTGAAGCTAGTTAGATTTGTAGCTCTCCTTAGGCGTAAAGTAATCAGGTTCAGAGACAATTCAGAATAACTGTAAAGTAATCACTAAGAAGGAGACAAAGTGTTAAGATGAGTGTTAAGAGATGTGTTTCCGTGACTGGTTTTGAGTGTGGGTTTTGGCAGGCAGCTGCTCTCACCGTAGTATGACGGTCCACATAAACCTACTATAATTTCCACCATGCCGGTGACTGACAGGGTAATTAACGATTATCAGTACACCCTTAATTCGCTCTATATCACCACACATGTAATATCTCTCGTTCAATCGGATTACTCATTCTTGTATAATTCGAGTTATTTTTGAGACTTGGGTGGTTGTTATCTAACTCAGATATTTCCAGCTCATCTGGAAGACACCCCTCTTGGAAATGTCAAGAGGCTCATCTGATTCAAGACAGTGTAAGAAGAACTAGGTGTGTTCCACTGGGTAAGTAAAAAAAAAAATACAGTAAGGGGCAGAAATGCAGGAAGTGAAAAGAGGTGAAGGAAAGTGAGAGAGAGAGACAGGTTGGTTTTAGGAAGCGAGGGAGCGCTGAATTATTGAAAGGACCAGGCCATGTATAAAATGAAAGTTTGCAAAGGAGGAGGGACCCCTTCCAAAATCTCCTGGACACTTGAATTATTCAATCAGCCACAAAAAAAAATCTGAAACGTCAATGAATAGAGGAATGAAGGCATGAAGAAAGGAGGAAGAAAGGGAGATAAGTGGATGGCAGAAATCATAGAAGCCAACTGGAGACTGAAACACTGTAATAATAGAAGAGGAAAATGGGCAGAGAGACAGAGAGAGTGTGTGTGTATGTGTGTGTGTGTGTGTGTGAAGAAGGTTTCCTGCAGGGGTTTGCAGTGTAGTGAGGTGTGTCAGATGTAAATGGTGCTTCTACAGGCTCCAGTGAAAACGATTACGTCTCAGTGAATCACACTCCAGTCTGTTCTCTGACAGATGATAGTCATCACTCTATCACTACTCACACACAGCGAGCTCAGAGTCACGTGTACGGGAATGGACAAGAAAAAAAAAGCACTCTCTTGTACGCTCACGCAGTGATACAGTACATGCATGGTTCGGTGACTTTTTTTTAATGATAGAATATTTCACTGCTAAAGCGTACACACACAAGGAAATGTTGTTTACTTTTGAGGTAAGCATGCTGGACAGGGCCAATAATTACGAGCCACACACACACACACACACTAATGAGAGCTCAGGAAACAACAAGCTGTCAGGACTTCAATCAGTGGCAGACGAGGCGGCCATCTTGGCTCCATGCCTTGCAGACGCTTTGTAGTGAACGTCAGAGCTCGGGTTCGGTATCCTAGTGCATTCCGTCTCGACTACTCTTTATACCGCAGGAAGTGATGAATTTGCTCCATCATACAGTTAATAAAAAATGAAGTCAGAGAGACTTTTATGAATATGATTCACACATTAAAGCAGGATTACACACCTGATGCCGATGCCGTTTACAACAACGTGCCCTCCCGCTACGAATGAAACATTAAAAAAGTAATACGAGTCCAAAAGGTTAATTAAGAGTTAATTCCTGATTGGCCATCACGCTGCGTTTGCTTTAGGAGATAACAGAAGTGCGATGATTCATGCATAATAATACCCTATAAGCTGAGGTGCTTCAGCCAACGATGCGTATCAAAGCCGGGTCCTGATTAGGGACGAACTGTTCCTTCACTGAAATGTTACAGCTTAAGTGGACGGTTTGAGAGAACATAAAACAGCACACAAAGACATGAACACACAAAACTCGCTTCAAGGGCTTCATGACGAAATATTTTATACATTTTTATCAATTCTTTTGACTTTTTACTTCCTTACTTGCTGTGAAATCATATATTTTCAGCATCATGCAATTTCAATGATCTGTTCATAATTTGTGATAAATCTAAACTTTAACAGATTTAACAACAAGAATAAGACTAATGAAAAAAATATACTGTATCCTGTTGCTATGTACTGTACCTTATAGAGATGGGGTTAAAAAAAAAGCGATTCAGTTACAAATTGAAATTCACGTATCAGCACACTCACTCAAAAATCGATTTTTAAAAAAAATAATTTTTATGATCATAATAGAGATGAACCGATCTTTTGGTCAGTGACCAGAATTGGCTGGTTTTCAGATCTGAACTGAGTGCAGAAGATTCCTGAGTGGTGACAACAGAAAAGTACTTTCATGGTGTTACAGTACATTATTAAAAATTCTGTCTGTTAAAAGGCTCCCATCTGCCCTTTTCTCCAAATTAGTCTTGAACCCACCTATTACACACACTTACCCCAGTCCCAAAACATTGCAAGAGCAAGTAAGCCAAAAATCACACGCGAGATGCGAGAGGGTGTCACTGTCAAGCATTGTCAAGTTGATTTGACTTTGAAAACATTTGAGGTTAAACAGCTTTACAGGTTCTTTATAATCCTACAGGTGGTACACTCAGAACTATTCACACATTTTCATCCCGTGTGTTAGGAGTAAATTAAAGGTTTTTTTTTTAGAAATAGTAATTATGGCTGATGACACAGCATTTTTTGTTTCATTTAATTTTAAGTTAAATGTTAAACTCTTGTATTTGAAGTTATTTTGTTTTGTATACTGTAAATGCTGCATTAAACTTTTTTTAAGGTTTAAAATTGTAACAATGCCAGAGGAAAATGTAATATCAAACCTGGATATTTATAAAATATCAAATCAAATAAAAAATGTATTTGTCACATACACAGTCATACACAGTATAATATGCAGCGAAATGCTTATTCGAATAAGAAATAAATTATAGAATAAGAATTAAAATATAGAAAAACTTTAGCTATAGAAAATATAGCTACAGAAAATAAAAACAAAGTATAAAATATATTTTAAAAAAAACCTCCGCTATACAAATATAAAAAACTTTGCTGTAGATTTAAACTATGTACAGTGAAAAAAATTAAGTTTAACTAAATAGAAATGTCTAAGCAGCGTATTGTGATAATGTTATATCAGGAGGTGGCTGCAATATGTGCATGTGAGTTTGTATTCTGAACATTTAGGTAGTTTATATCATGTTAGCTAACATTTAAAAACCAAGCTAATGTTTTCTCACACAATAAACATTTAACTGTAAGTGTAAATGTAAAATATTTAATATTTTACATTTTTATGTTAAAGTTTATACTTTTCTACGAATGGCATTCATGACAAACTGGGACTTGTGATGAAGTTTCTTGTCAATGAAGGCGTGAAACTGATTGAAGACTCTGTAAACACAGGACAGTTATGAGACTCCCAATCATTCACAAACACCTTGAACATTAAAGGATCTCAGGTGGGAGTTTGCTCAAAGTCATTTCCACATGTTTGGGTCACTAAAGGAGTTCCTGGGAGGCCAGAGAAAACTTTCTACCTTAATAGCTACGTAGGGATAAGTGCATTAGTGTCGCAGGGGAATATAAAGATAAATAAAGGGAGTTTTTACTCACATAACTGTGTTCTGTTATTCTGTGCCATTAAAAGTCCCGGTTTGACTTGAACCCCGCTCATACTTTAATTAGTACCTAATAGACTGTTTTGATTATTTTTGCCATGACTATAATGACGACAGTAGATTAAAATCCAATCATCCAAGCCTAAAAATGAATTCCAGAGAATAAAACAGTGAAACCCAGGTCTGCGATCATGATATCCACAAAGCAACACTAAAACAAACATTTTGAACATTACACATGCCAGGCTGATTAAGGCAAATGAAAAGACCAGGACTGTGAGGCGCTAAAGAGTCTGGATGTGTGACACTGCTTTAATTTCCGCAGTTGTGGATTGTAGCAGATGAGCAAACAGACGTGCGCACACACACACACACAAAGAGGCAAAGTGTGGTGCATTATCATGGTCAATGATTAAGAAATTACCATGATGTGGCAGTACTTGACACCTTAATTGCATAAATGTTGAATTGGTTTAATTCTCATACCTCTCCGTTTCTCTTTCTCTCTCTCTGTCTCTATCTCATTTAGCACAATGTTTTTATATATCATAGATTAAAACATGGAAAAGGAGGCCACCCACTTTTCTCCTGATCGTACCTCCTTCATGCCTCCTGAGAGCGCATTTCACAGCACAGCAGTACGATAGAGGGAGAAAGAGAAGGGAGGATTCTCAAAAAACAAAAATGGAAAAGGAAATAACAAATAAACAGGAATTGTGGAGATTTCCCTCTTCCACTCCATCCATCTAGGAACCTCTGTAGTCCAACTAGGCACCGTGGACTCTGTATTTATTCCCATTTTTAATCACTGTGGCTGGATCTCTTGCAATTTGGGAAAGCCAATAAGACTAATCTGTATGTCTTGTGAATTGTGGGAGGAACCTGGAGAAACCCCATCCGAGCACAGGAATCAAATCCGGACCCTGGAGGTGCAAGGCGACAGTGCTAACCACCAAGCCACTGTGCCACCATTATGGACAAACAGGGTCATTAACATTGCAAGCATGTTGTTCTGCTAGCAATCAAGAGAGAAGGCTATGATCAGACTCTCTGCCCACACAGGTTCTGTATTTCGCATGCAGTAAAACCATTTACTGTAAAAGTCAGATCGACAATGCCCCTCATAATGTTGCCTCTATATGTCTTTGCTCCCCTCCCTCCCTCCCTCCCTGGATTAGCCTTCATCTCGCTCACCATCATCATAACTGGAATTTCTCCCCCTGCCTTTAATACAGGATTAACAGAACACAAGCTTGATGTGTGTATGTGTGGAAAATCGATTCTCATTTCGAGGGGAAACATTTCTCTTTCCATGCCAGAGGCAGCATCACTTCTGACAACCCGGGAGTAGTATATGTTTACAGGTAGGTAAAGATGGTATACCGTAGCTGTACGAATCGGCGTGTGGTAACGGTGTGTGTCTGACTGTGGGTTGGTGTTATCCTGAATGACCTTGCATTTCTACATCACACTCGTAGGAATGGACCCCAGAGTAGAGTCAACCCTTGTGCCAAGACTAAAATCGAGTGATATATGAGGAGATCGAAAAAGAGAATATGAGACTTATGCCTTGAGGATTGTATATATATATATATATATATATATATATATATATAGAGAGAGAGAGAGAGAGAGAGAGAGAGAAGGTTGGAAGTAATTGGAACACTTTATATTTAGCTATTTTAGGGTCTGTCCTTATAGCAGCATTAGGCATATAATGTTATATAAAACATTATTCAGAATGGTACAAGGCGGCACAGTGGTATAGTGGTTAGTACTGTCGCCTTGCACCTCCAGGGTCCGTGTTCGATTCCCGTCTCTGTGTGCATGGAGTTTGCATGTTCTTCCTGTGATTGGTGGGTTTCCTTCGGGTACTCCGGTTTCCTCCCACAGTCCAAAGACATGCAGGTTAAGATAATTAGAGTTCCCAAATTGCCTGTAGTGTGCGAATGAGTGTGTGTGTGTGTGTGTGTGTGTGTGTGCGCCCTGCGATAGATTGGCACCCTGTCCAGGGTGTACCCTGCCTCATGCCCGAAGCCTCCTGGGATAGGCTCCAGGTCCCCACCACCCTGAATACAGGATAAAGCGGTATAGAAGATGAGTGAGTGAGTGAGTGAGTGAGAATGGTACAATATGAGTGATGTAGCCGAGGTTAAAGTAAACCAGAATTCACAAACGCTGACATTTATACTTTTTTTCCTACAGGCATAGAGGAAATAAAACTAGTTCTGATTTAGGTCAAGATATGGATACTTGAAGCATTACACAGACACAAATGCTGTTGCCTTTCAGCTTTAAAAATGTCATCAGTCTCAGGCAATTTGCAATGTTCATGATGATGCTATCAAACCATACTGCCATCATTTCAGGACATGCAGCATTTTCCTTCGCTTTTACTTGTATAATATAACCAATGGCCCTTTTATATTTTATAAGGTAAAAAAAGAAGGAGCTAGAAATATGATAAAAATAGGCTAACAGGGCAGCCTCAACCACTATGCCACTGTGGCCCACCATGAGTCCCACTACTGGGAGTTTGCCTGTTCTCCCCGTGCTTGGTGTGTTCCCTACGGGTAATCCAGTCTCCTCCCACAGTCTAAGGACACGCAGATTAGGCTAACAGGCGTGTGAGTATATGTGTGCTTGTTTCCCGCGATAGACTGGCACCCGGTCCAGAGGGTACCCCGTCTAGTGCCCCAAGTCCCCTGGGATACGTCCAGGCCTCTCCGCGACCATGTACGGGATAAGGGTAGAGAAGACCTTTTTGTACCTTTTGGATGTTTAAAGATCATCACCATTTTTACAGAATGGTTTGAAGTAGTTTTTGGGACCTCTGGTGCAATGCAAGCAATGCTACCTCTGGTGTTCCTTTGATTATTCTTGGCCTCACCCTGAAGTGTAATTGGAAGTGTGAAGTGAAGCCTCCTAGAAGGTGTGAAAACTCCTCTCCTTTCAAACCTCCACCATGTCTCTCACCAGCTTGTTCCATTCTCAGCTCTTTCACTCCGCTCTGTTCTGCTTCATCACCTACTCCCCTATATCATTCTGTTACTCTCAATCCTCTCACCTGTTCTTTTTTTGCTCCCTCAGAGATCAAAGGGGACTGTGACATCTTTCACGCCTGCCCGTACACATGCACACACATCCAGTTAGTCTGGCCCCTCCAGACCCTTGCTGCCAGGTGGCCTTGCTCTCTTTGTTGGCACAGTAGAATAAAAAGTCTCTTCTTCAATATTCATGGGCATGCTCAGTCCTGCTGTTATCTCCAATTCATTGCTTTTTTTTTTCCTGCTCTGGAGACCTGTCAGTGTTAAACAAACTAAGCCAAAGCAGAGTGTGGAAAATGAATACAGAAAAAGAGAAGATGGAGAGGAAATATGAGAAGGAATCAGAAGAGTCTAAACAATATACCATGCTTCCAAAGTCTGAGCCCCTATTCAGAAAGTTCTTTGCTTACTAAACTCTGAGAAAGAAAAGTATTCCTGTAAGTAAGTGGAATAAATCTTCTTCATCAGTACCCTTCCAGGACAATAAAAGTGAACAGAAGACTCTTAGAAAAATGATTTCTCAAGGGTTCTTTGGATAGTTGCTGGTTCTTAATTTCCCAAAGCCTCTACTTGGTATAATCTTTCACAGATTAACCATCTGTCCCGAGACAGGACTAAAGAAAAAGCAACTTCTTGTAATACTGTAATCTTGGACTTTTTGGCATTTGGCCTTTGACCTTGACTCACTCTTGGACAATGGTCTTGCAAACTATGTTATGATCTCAAAATATATAATGTTTATGTAGTCCTTACTTTTGGCATGAACAAAGTTTGAAAAATTACCTTCTCCTTCTAGAAAACTTAAACAAACTTTTGGTACAGTGCATAATGGAAGCCAGCTAGTTGATGTAAAGTGTTGGCCTGCAAAACAATTTGATGGTTTTAGGTCATGATCTTGAGATGGACTCAATCTTGATTTGGCATTAACATTAAGATTTGGTTTTTATTTCGTCCAATCTCATCTTGGTCTTATCTCAAACTTGACAATGGTTACATGTCATCTCTAGTTGTATTGTGTTAAATACAAACTTGTTTAATAATGAGTTTTGTTGAAGATGGATGATACATTTGGATCGTTTTGCTCAATACCATGACTTTCTTTACAATTATCTTTCCCCTTAGCAGTTTGGAAGCTTCTCTCTTCAAGCTGGGGTAGAGTTGTTTGATTACTGTCAACTTTTTCATTCCTTTTCAGTTCTCACTAAAATTGCATTGTCTGCACAATTCTGCTTCAATGTTCCTGATTATACAGTACCTTTAATTTTAAAGGTTTTAAAGCCTCAATTGCTAAATCCAGTGTGTTACAGCTTCTGAAACTGCTGAATTGTATAGTGTATAGGCTCAGCATAGCGCTCGCCTGAAGTGCCCCTACCTACAAATATAACTACACATTGCAGCAATGCAGACTCACCTGTGATTGGTCCACCTGCTAGCATCACATTTCTGGTTTCTTCTTCTATGCTTTATGTTTTGAATTGAGTAAAAAGTTGAATTAATATGGACGAGGATGAACATGGAAAGAATAACCAAGTTTGTAAATATGTACCTTTGTATGGTATGTCTTCTTGACATGTCTTCTTTCATTCGCCATTGCTTGTAGCACACCAAAAACTCATCCAAGGGTGGTGAAGATACTGAACCATTGGACTAGTGGTTTGGTGGTGGAATTGCAGAGTAATGCAGACACCCCAGTGCACAAGTAATGTATAAATGCTTACAATGCCAGTGGTATAAGGTCTGCGTAGACTTGATGCAGAAGCATAATTCAGCCATAAGTAGAGCCATGAATGTGGATAAAATAAGCCAAAGTGGCCGGATGGTCACTTTAAGAAATCACTATTATCCCTCGAGAATTATGACCTATTTTATGCTATTTTTTGTTTGTTTTTTTGCAAGATAATTTGTGAATTGCCTTAATATGTGACATAATTTGAGATGCCAATATACTGTAGCAGTTACCACGAGAATCAATATATTGGAGATAAAATGATTGAAAGAAAATACACTAGATAGAAGTAGTAAGGTTTGCATCTTCCGGTGTTTTATTTAAGGTATAAAGAACCTTTTGCATTAGCTGTGAATTCTTGCTTTCTTGTAATAGAACTTTCATGGTTTTCTGACAGCTTGTTAAGCACAACGTTCTTCTCTCGACCGAGTTCCTTCAATAAATACTTTATTAGGATCCCTTGCACTGATAGCCTTTATTTAAATCCTGTCTGTCTGGCGGGTGGCAGGTCTGGGAAATGTACATGCACTTCACTCCGATTTTCACACTTTGGCATCTCTGTAAATTTAGAATGTAAGAATGGAGTGATATGCCACAATGGTCTTTCGTGTCTGTTAGAAACTGATAAATAAACAGAAACCAATGAAAATAGCTCAGTGTTAATGAGAAAAGACATTCTAGAAACTTTCTAATAGGAGTATAAAAGGTAACTTTTGGGGGTTCGGGTAGCTTAGCGGTTAAGGTGTTGGACTGCTGATTAAAGGGTCCGTGATTCAACACCACCAACAAACAAATTTCCACTGTTGGGCCTTTGAGCATGGGTTTTTACCCTCCACTGTTTAGATGAATAACAAGACATAAAAATGCAGTCTAGTCCAGTCCAGATAAGGATGTTTGCCAAATTCAATAAATGTAAATTGTAAGAAAGTATGTAAAATGTAAAAAAAAAAAGTTTAAAATAATTCCCAACACAGGGAACTATACACATACATTCACACACGTATTCAGTTGTAGGGGCACTTCAGAGTTGAGAAAAAACTCATGTAAAAACTGTGAAACATTTACATTTCACCATTTGGCAGACGCCCTTATTCAGAGCGACTTACATTTTGATCTCATTATTCATCTGAGAAGTTGAGTGCTAAGGGCCTTGCTCAAGGGCCCAACAGGGGCAACTTGGTGGTGTTGGGTTTTGGCCCCAAGACCTTCCAGACTGTAGTCCAATTACTACTGAGCTAACCCTGACCCCAGTAAACTCAATATGTATGTAATTTTGTTTGTTCAATCAATGAACCAATGGAATACTTTATGACACCCATTACCTAATTCTGGACCAGTGGCCAATCAAATAAGCCAGTTCATTGCACCAGTGGGTACGCTCTCTACTGTGGGCTAATATTCAATAACCCTTTCTGACCTTTCCAGATATTTAACCTATGATTATTCCACACATGAATTGGTGCTCAGTTTTCTAACAACCATAATTAACAGAATCAACATTATTCAAATTGCTGGTAATTAAAACACCAACTTGTACCAAACCCAAATGACAAGAGAAATTAACATGAATGGTCCAAATAAAGTGAGATAAAATAATCTGCATCAAAATGAACAAGCACGATGTAAGAACCACAGTAGCTGGAACACCTGCCTGCAAGGCATGGATATTACATTTGCATCATAAACCCAGGAATGCGATATAATACCAACTAGATCCATAAATTTTTTTTTTTTTTTTTTTTACTATTTTATTCTTTGCATGGATAACTGATGAATATAGATGATTAAAGAGGTATGGGCATGTTGCTTTTATAGATAGACACTGTGTTTAATTTTCTTTTATATATGCTCTTGGGCTTTTGGTGTATACATATATCATAACACAATACAACATGCTTTGCATTTCAAGGAATTTGCCCGCAGCGAGTTTTTTAAAAATTTTAATTTGTTCATGCTTTGAAGAAAATTTAAAAGGATTTTATGGGGAGAACAAGCACTGATTTAATTCATGGCTAGCATACAAATTTGTCTGGGGGGAACTCAGGACTAAATTTAGTAAAGCAGATTACACATGTTAAAACATGTGCAATCGCGGAAACATTCCTTCCAGTCTAGATTATAAGCTTGGAGCTTGTATTAATGTACATAAAAATGGATAATCCTTATTTCGTCAAAGCTACACCTTGATGTTAAAATTTTTGTGTGCATTTATGAAATCATGTACAGTGGTGGCCACAAGTATTAAAACAACATATGCCATGTGTTATAGTTAACATATTACATGTATTCCTTTATACCTGAAATAAAACACCGTCTATCCATCTAGTAACCATGGAGGCCAGTAGTGAAGGTCTTTTTGACTCTGTGCCCAACTTGATGGATCTAAGATGTTTTGACAAATAAAGGACTGCATTTATTATTGTATTAATGTATGAATTTTACTATTGTCTCAATATTTTTAGCCATTAATGAAAGTTTATTTATTAGGAAATATTTAGACGCTGATTATGAATGAGCAATCTGGTAAATGGCAGGAGATATAAATCTCTCTTACTAGTTCAATCCGCCTACGCATATTCTCCCAGGCACTCACACAGCATTATTATTCGTAGCTGCCAGGTAAGAAAGCTGCACTAGCTCTACCATGTGCCAGAGCTGCTCTGTTGTCGACTGTAGTACAGAGTATCCATCAATCTTTCTGCCATCAGCTTGCTCGAGGCACACTGCCAAGCACTGTGCTGCTCTGATTCCATGGAGTCCACAGCCACCAAAAGTCCATTTTTTTAATCAAATATCCCACACACATGTCAGATGACATATTTAGCCTCCAGGACCATTGCACAACACAGAAGTCAATAAGAAGTCAAGGGCACTGCACTCAAGCACTACAAACTATAAAGTGCAAATATTAAAACCAGCACAGCACAATTCCAACCTGTTGGAAACCTTAACCAGAAATCGATGAAATTAAGAACATGAGTATAAGCTATGGGGAAGTGTAAATGTGGTGATCAAATCTACGGAGTGTTTCATTTTGTTTAACCACTTGACGTAAGATTGTATTAATCTACAGTCTGGGCTAGAAAGATATCAGGCCTTTGTGTCTTCATACAGTACCATTTGCCTTGGTGGAGCTCAGTTTGACAAAAATTCCTAATAATCCAATGAATCCAAAGATATTTGTTTGGGGGGGTGGGGGAGGGGGGGGGGGAGGGCAAGGGCTGACTAATGTGTGTAAATCCTGGTTACCCATTTGTAGCAATCACTCACTATACAGTTTTCACTTTTTAACCAAAACTGTAATTTTTAAACCAAAACTGTAATTTGACCTCTAGAACCATATTAGAGAGTTGGAACCAATCAAAACCTCTTAAAAAAGAGTAAATGCACTATGTTAAACCTTAGAATCCCATTCAGAGAGGGTTCCAATTAGATATTCTAAGAATAGAAGCGTTCACATTGTTTTTTTTTTTGTGCTTGGTTCTCGGGTACGCTTGCACCCTATTGCAGTATGCACCTACTTGGTTTGTGAGCCACTATTAAACATAAGAGAAGAATATACTGTACTTTCGCTCTATGCCCAACATTATTGATTTTTCTGGGAAAAAATGTCAACAGCAAATGCTCTTGCTTGCCATCCTATTTTATTAGCTATGGCTTTTCAGGTCAGAGGGTGAGTTTGCCACATGCTATCTGTACACAGAGATTTCAATTTGATTCAATTTGTGCCCAAATACGCTGTACTGTGCCCGATGCCAACTGTTACGTCCCGTAGTATTTTCGGCATTGCGCATGCATTTTGGTGCCTATGTCTTTCAGGTCCTGGGATTGGACATC
>JAQQZS010000013.1:12330965-12373783 GCA_030068045.1 Platyallabes tihoni | reverse complement strand
TTTCTTATGTCGGCTTCCTATCCCCCTTAGACATTAAGAGCAAACATAACAGCTAAATAGGAAACCGTAACACCAACTCTTCAGGCGGACTTGGGCATGGTGTGTCCTCACTGAGTAAAATGTGTTCTTGGAAATGATCCAAAGCCCTAATGTGAAAACACCCTTAAAAAACTAAAGGAACCCATTAAGGTACATTACCCTGATGTGTTGGATTGCTGGGGAATGGATTTGGGAATGCATTAATGAGCATCCTCAGTGGATTGTTAATCAAGGATTGGGAATTCCATGTCATGAGCTAAGCTGGTCTTATATTAAACTTAATAGATATACTTTTTTTCTCTGTTCTGGCTTCTGTACTCTTTCCACATCAACAGAGACATGATGGAAGGAGTCTCCAGTGTCAGAGCTTTGTGGATGAAGGTCTTTGACTTGTTTGCTCTTGGATCGTTTCTTTCATTGCCTTTTAGAGAAGAAAAGGCAGACTGGTTAGAAAATGAATGTTTATAGCTGCTATAATGTCAGTAATAAAATTACCTAATGACTTGAGCACTGGGAATCAATATGGGGTAAGAGGAATATAGTAGTTATTAGGGAAAAATCCATGAAAGCTGGTTTGAACATGGATCAGACCACTACTCTTGCATGCACCCCCTTCCAACAATGACTATTTTGCTTCAAAAGCAGGATCTGTTTTATTCTCTACATTGAATATTGGATTGTTTACAAAAAAAAAAGGGAGGAAAGCTTCCTGTCTTGCTGTGCATATTAACACGCCTGGATTATGTAAAAGACCCCCCTCTGCCCCTACCTTTTCCCATCCTCATTTTCTCTCTCCCTCTGCTCCCTCTTTCTGTCTCTATGGCTATTTCTGCTCTTCCATCACTAAGACACAGAGGAGTAGTGTCTGGGGAAGCGTGGTTTAATCACCCGTTTGGCCACAATCAGCAAATCATTAAAGGGCTTCTTTTGTCCTTTAGTCTTGTACTGAATGGGTTCTGTGATTTCCTGGGGAACAGGCCAGGTGATTAGAAGCAAGGCGGCTAGGCGATGGACCAACATTGGCGGAGAGAATTGGCGGTGCTCTTTCGGGAGGACGAGAATGACACTTCTACCACTCTGTCGACTCTAAAGCTTGAGAAATGTCTAAGATGGAAAAACAAGGTGTCAAATGATTATGGAGTCCATGGTGTGAGTAGGTTGGTACAGTAAAAACTCCACACAGGTGCATACAGTATGTGTGTGTGTGGGTGTGTGTACTGTATGTTTTTTTTTTTTATTCAAGCCGGTCTTTAAGAAGTGCCCTTTTGGCACTCCACTGTCCAATGAATGAACAGAAACAAGCACCACTGCAAAAACAACTGACAAAATACGTTAAAGGTCAATCACCTCATTCTCTCCCGACTCCAATTATGCATGCACTAAAATGTCACAGAGTTTCTACATACAGTACAGCGTGCAAAATGGCCGGTCCACTATCGAATTATAAACCCACACCAAAGAAGGCTGCTCATTACTTCTGCTTGTTATTGATGGCTAATGCCTTGACAGTGAAAACTTCCTTTAATATTTCATGGAGTATGTTTTCATAAGGAATGCATTACTTTTATTGCATTTATATGCCCTATTCATTTATAGGAAAGATAAACGATAAGGTTTACTACCAGCTCCGAATCTCCAGCACTTGCACCGGACTTTGGTGAACAGTCCAACATGAAAAGATCGAGCGCATTCTGAGGTCTATATCATGGGTGATTGGGTAGCCATTCTTAACGCTGCTTTGAGTTATCAGAGTACAAGCGGTAATTGTAAACCCGGGGAAAAAACATGCACAAATGAATAACCTGCTAAAACAACAGATGACTCATGCAGAAAAACCAGACGACACATCTTGGCCAAGACACAACAAAACAGAGATGTTTACAGACGGAGTATATTAAGCAACAAAGTGCAGGTGTCAATACTAAAGAAATGATACCACAGAATTAAGGACAGTTTGGGCACAGGCAAGTTACTGTATGAATGGGTTATCAGTAATTCTTTAAAAAAAAAACATGTATAAAAACAAGTTAATGATCCAACCAATGACTCTAAACATGCAGGGAAACCAGACAACACAAGTTTCTCAAGACACACCTATTACAAGGGAGGTGAAAAGTCAATTAAACTCTAATGAAGCAAGTAAACAAATCAAATACATTTTATTAAAATGAATATTCAATTAATATGAATTATGATCTTAGGGCACAGAGTGGGGTACACTCTGGATGGGGTGCCAAACCATCACAGGGCTTACACATACACACAATGACACACTTGTTCACATAATATGGGCATTTTGGAAACGGCAATTAGCCTAATTTGGAGGTTTTTGGACTGTGGGAGGAAACCGGAGTACTTGGAGGAAACCCACCAAGCAAGAGGAGAACATGCAAACTCCACGCAAACAGACCCGAGGTGGGAACTGAACCCAGAGCCTGGAAGTGCAAGGTAACAGTATTGAGAGACATGTAGACTATCGATTAAACTTTTTGAATAAATTACATTTACTCATGATATGATTAGATATATAATTATCACTGGCTTCACGATGGCTCAGTGGTTAGAACTGTCACCTTGCAGCACCAGGGTTCAGGTTCGAATTCCGTCTTAGGTCTGTATGTATGGAGTTTACATGGGCTTCTCATTCTTGATGGGTTTTCTCTAGGTTCTCTGTGGTTTCCTCCCACAGTCCAAAGACATGCTGATTAGGCTAATTGGTGTTTCCTAAATTGCTTGTAGATTGTTAATGTGAATGCTGACATGAGGTCCTACCGTGGTTGTAAAAATGGAAATAATTACAATGGTCACCATTGGCCTCAACAATCTCTGGTTTGAGTACCAGATTCCAAGATGGATAGACGGAAATAATCACTATAAGATATAAACCTGACCACATACAGTGAACTAAAACTTAATCAAACTGAATGCCTCCAAGGTTACCATTGAATATCAGTAACTCAACCTTGGGTGCCTGCCCGCTTTCAGAAGAACTGAGCAGTATAATTAATGAACAAATAGGATTAGAACACCAAGAGTCCCTAAACAGTTCAGCCAGGGTACAGAATATAATATAATCACTAATATAATCATTTCCCAAGATTGCATAAGAGAAAAGAAAGACCCTGCAAGGATGTGAAGAAGTCCCTGCACTTGATGCTACCGGCAGGAATTGTTTTGAAAGGGGACAGAGGGGGAACAAGTGTGGAAGTTGACTTAAGAGAAGTAGAAGGGGAGACTGGGGAGGTTTATCTTGAAATTTCTCTTGAAATTCTATTCCAAGAGAAAATGAGCAATGTGAAGAAGGGAGAAGGAGAAGAAACGGATGTGACAGGTTGCATAATGATATGGTAATTCACATGTGTGGAAATACTGCAATGGCATTCAGGCTTGTTGGTGAAAAATAACATTTGGTGTTTAAAGACATTTCGAGTTTCTTGAACTGATTGAGAATTTTCTGTAACAAAAAACAGCATGCTGGCCATCATGGGATATCTGAAAGAATGGCATCAGGCATCTAAAAGCAATGTCTATTCATTTAGATAAAAAACTGTGCTTTGAAGGTGCATAAAAGCAGCACAAGATGTTCCTATCAAGGTTGAGAGAGAAAAAGAAAAGAAAGTTTTTGGCATGTGATGTATTTGTTGGTTATTTGTGCTGCTCCAGTCTTGGCAGTGTCTGGCACTGATGGAGAAGTTATTCTGCATTTTCTGTAGAGGCCTGGCAGGCCGAGTGTCTTGATGCTCTTGCACTAAGCCTTAGGGAATTAATTAGATGTTCGGAAGGCAGCATAGTGAAAGCTGCTGCAGACATGCTTGACCTAAACTAAACCAATCATTCTGTAGCTCTTTAACTATATGAATGGAAAAGAAAATGAATTGATGAGATCGGAGAACCAGATCTAGTGGTTCCAGCAAACATCTTTCGCATTGCGAAAGAGAATTCCCTTGAATAAGGGATGGCCAGGATTTAAAGTAAGCTGCAACAAGCCAGCTGGGATGGGACACTAGGCACCGTTTTATTTTCCTGTTTAAAAATGAGATGGACAGCAGGAACCAAGAGCCAATTGGATTTCAAGTTTAACAGACTATGTCAAGTTTTCTCTTTGTAGTTATTTGACAAAACGTGCCAACAATGAAAAATACCTCATCATGTCCAATTTCTTGACTGGTTATTGTTCAGGTTTAAATATCCAGTAGCTAGTTTGTTGGCTTAGGTTGGGTAGGTTAGCTCCCTACCGAGTCCATGATGTAATACCGCCTTGTGAACACAGATTTGATACTAGATGCCGGAAATTTGCTAGCAAACAGTAATGTATTGAAATGTTTCATTTGTTCCTATTAATATTCCCAATTGCATTACATTTGGCGGATCCAAATGTCACCAGTGTATGTTAATTTTATGCTAATGTTTAGTCAGGTCATTGGTCATTGGCACAAGATGTACCGTAACTGAAACTAAAGCTATCTAGAAACTATTGTAGAGTTCCACCACATTCCCCAGCCATAGCTATCTGTTCTAAGTTCCTATTTGGCGGCAGAGCCTTTTGTTAATTTGTAGAAAGGATTGAAAACAGGGCTTTTTTTTTAAACGAAGGTCAATTTGATAGGTCATCTGTCTTTTGCTTTCGCTCTCCTCCTTCTATTGATAGAGCGATATTCATTATTCATTCCATTTTCCTTAAACTGCTTTATCTTTCCCCTGACAAATAAAGAAGGAAGGTCTTCTTTACATAACCCAAGCATGTTTCAGTGACAAGACCAAGAAAGTTTTAATTGGCTCAGCAACTCTAGTGATGTTGAGTGACTCAGGGAACTTGCTGGAACCACCCAGATGTGTTTTCCTCATTTCTCATTTTCCCTCCTTCCCTCCTAAGCTTTAGCCCACTTCTTCTTCATGTCTGACTCCACAACATGATTGATCCTGAAACTATAGTCACAGCTTGACAAAGCACTCAAGGGAGAGTGTCTGGGAGAGAGAGAGAGAGAGAGAGAGAGAGAGTCACCTCATCTGGTGGTTTGGGGTTTTTAATCACTCCTAAATTACTTCTTCGATCCAACTGCACAGTGTGCTTAAATAATTGCTGAGCGCTGTCCTTGATTGGGTCACAATATAGGAATTGAGGAAACTTTCCTGATTGCTCTAGATGGATGGCTCCTAAAGACCAAGGTTTATCCTTAGTGTAAACTGTTATGTTGTAGAAACTGCAGAGCCTACAAATTCTCGTTTAAAAAAATATTATACCTAATCAATTTTACAGCTTCGCTCAAATTAAAGATGCATTTGGGTGGAACAGGATCTCTAGCGTTCTCAACTAACTTTTACGTCTTCTTGTCCTACTTTGTCAGTTTCAGCATGAACAAGAAAAATAAAGAAACGCCAGAAAAAGGATAATTTGCTGCATCGGTCACTGATTCAATCAGTTCATAACAACGTTCTATCTGTCCAGGAGACATGGACCTACAGTAATAAGGCATTTGACTTCATTCTTTTTTTGGTTACTAGGTTTTTCAATAATAATAAAAAAAAAAACTAACAGGTAATGATGAATTGTCTATTGTTTTGTGTGTTTTGGAGGCATTGAGTAATTGGGGAGCATTTCTTTTTCCATTTTTTTTTTAATTCACCCACACCACTTGCACATTAGAATAACTCGGCTGGGAGTTATTGTCACATCAACTGTACAGTCCTGACCTTGTTCCAAACCATTTCCACATGTTTGGCCATTAAAGGAGTTCCTGGGAGGCCAGCATTTCAGATGTGAAGCAGGCAGATGGTATCCAAGCTCTAATTGAACGATGGGTTAAGTGCATTAGTCTAGCAGCGGATTACATAGAGGAATAAAAGTAGTTTTCACTCTCATAATTGTTCTGTTTTTTTGCACATTCAAAATAATTGCAGCAGATCAATGATCCAAATCATACCAGCGAATCAATTGAATCATGGAAGTAGTTAGTATTGCACATGTGATTTTTTCTTTTTGGCGGAATTTTTTATTAAGCAAGTAATGGCACGATGAACAGCAGTTATACTGTATATTGTTGTTCATTTGAGGTTGTAGATGATTTTTTATTATGTTTTTATTAGAGGTGTCAATATTAACGTGCTAACGATGTGATTAATCTAGAAATCTAATAGCTTCCCATAATCACAACACAAATACCCATCTTAGTGTAATAATCAGACATTTAAATGCAGATAATAAGATGACTGAGGAAACATCACTGGGTGTGCTGAATGGGTAAGTTTCATTATAAAAAGCTTCTAGATGAAAGTTTGAATAAAACCCTAAGTTGTGTGTTCGAGCTACCTTCAAGAGGAACTATTTTTACAAGAACACATCAAATGTAAGATGTGGGAGTGGTAGCTCAGGCAGCTAAGGCTCTAGGTTGTTGATTTTCGGGTCTGAGGATCCATGTTCAAGCCCTGAAGTTGGTGGGTTGCCACACCCTGTACTACCCATCCCCTGAATGCATTTCTGGTCCCATTCAAGAGATTTGAATTTAACATCTGTTAAATGAAACACTTGATCTGATCTTTTCTCTAGTGTTGAATTAAATATATTATTTCTGTGCATGTTTACCTCACTTGTGGGTAACATTATGTGAAGTGATGAGTTTCAAACAAGTGCTCTGTACACCTCTTGAGAGCAACTCTCTCTTTACTTCAGACTTTTATCCACTGGGTCTCTGGCTAAGGAAGGGCTCACATTTCATAAGCATCTAACCCATCACTGAGACTGAATTCTTGTAACCAATCATAATGCTTATATAACGTATTATATGGTAAGATTTATTGGGAAAGATGGGAAGCCTGACTTCACCTCAAAGTTGGAGAAAAAAAGGATTTCTGTTTTATTAGTGGCAAATTAAATGCCTCACATCAGGCAGAACCACCTTGTGCATTTCAAAAATGTTACATTCTGATTAAATGCTTTGGACCAGTGTCCGTGTAAAAAATTGGAATGTGTAATCAAAATGATTTCAATCAGACTGGAGAAATATTGTCCATGTAAATGTGGCTACTGTGGTATAACTGGATTTACAGTACACAGGGTCGCGGGGGGCCTGGAGACTACCCCAGGAGACTTAGGGCATGAAGTGGGGTACAACCTGGATGGGGGAACGAATCCATCACAGGGCACACACATCTCACATGAAGCAGCCCATGCTTGCACAAGCAGGTCAGGTTTAAGGGACAATTGTGGGGCACAAGAGAAACCTCCCAATGTTACAAGCCAGACTCTTAAACAGTAATCTTCCTTTGCTGTGTTTTGGTTCAGAATTCACCCGGTTACTGTTGACTGACTTTTCCTGGCAGGCAGTCAAACAGGACTCAGGCAACATGACAAACAAGAACAAAAACATGACCAAAAAAAAAATGTGCACTGCATCATGACCATGTTGTGGTTTGATCTGAGCACAGCCCACTGTGTGGCTACTTACTTGACTAGAGGCCACAATACCCGGGCCGGGACTTTAAGCATTAAGCACTGTTGCTTGCCAGTTAATTACCTGGCATTTCCCAGGAGTGTTCGACCTAGACCCCTGAAAGGCCTTGAATGACTAAGTCATACTAAGTTGCATCAGGAAATTCAAGAAAAATTATACAATTTCAAAGGATATACAGTCGAGATAAACTGTCATAATCTATTATACTGTGGCTTTAGTTGACAATTACATTAAATGTATGCAAAGAGTCAATATTTGCAGTGTTGCACCTTCTTTTTCAAGACCTCTACAATTCGCCCTGGCATGCAGTCAATCAACTTCTGGGCCACATCCTGACTGATGGCAGCCCATTCTTGCATAATCAGTGCTTGGAGTTTGTCAGAATTTGTGTTTTTTCGTTTGTTCACCTGCTTCTTATGGATTGACCAGAAGTTCTCAATAAGATTAAGGTCTTGAGAGTTTCCTGGAAATGGACCTGGAAACTGTTCTTGGATGGTTGGGAAAAGTTGTCTTGTACCTTTTACAGAATATGAGTGAAGTGGCTTCTTTGCTGCCGTATGAAGGTGAGCGTTAATTGCAGAGGTCTTGAAAAAGAAGGGGCAACCCTGCAAATATTGACTCTTTGCATAAATTCAATGGGAAAAAAATCCTTTGGGATTGTAATTATACTCCAGTATACCATACATTAGACAAAAAGATCTAAAAACAATGGTGCAGCAGATGTTGTGAAAATTAATATTTGTTTTATTCTCAAAACTTTTGGCCATGGCTGTAAAGTATTAATTGTTAAAAGAAACTTATTATTAAATATTCTGAGAACAATGAACTATGCAATATGGCATTTTATATGCCCTTTACTTTATGTGGCTATACTGCCAGTCTAAAGTTTAGACACATCTTCTAATTACAATGGTCTTTCCTGATTTTAATTTCTTTCTACCTTGTAAAACAATGCTGGAAGCATCCAAAAATATGCGATAATCTCTTTTAAACAGTTGATATTGAGATGTACAGTATCTGCCACTTGCTCTTTAAATCCTTCATAACGCCTAAAATCTGAGGTGCTGTTTGTTAATTGTGGATGTTTGAAGCTGGTAACTCTAAATGGACTGCAATATGGATTAACAATAATATTTATTCATGAGAACAAATCAATAAATTAAATACAGGATATAAACTCAGGTCGAGCTAACAACAGTAAAAGGCCATTATTATGAACTTTTAGCTGGGCATAGAAAAATTACTCTCCAATTTCTTTGACACTACCATGGCTTAAGGGTCACAAGAAGCCATGCTTAATGGAAAAAAAAAACAATAATAATGGCACACGGCACACTACTGTAGCACACGCCTCCATGTTCCCTAATTAGACTCTTGCCAATGAGGCACGTGCTAATGTAGTAACTTTAAAACCCACTGTTATGACTCTAAAGGTCTAGGGGACATGCTGTTAGCCTGCTCTTTCTAGATACTTGGTGGGCTTTTGGTGCTCACTGGGCATCACAACTGGATAGCAATGGCACTAATCAGTCTTTAGCTCATTGTCTGTACTAAAGGAGCATTAGTATGCACAGAGATGGGGCTTGCCTGGGCATCCTGTTCATGACAGTAATGATGGAAAATCTTCTCCTCTAGTCACATTTATTTATTATTTAATAACAAGGAATATGCTAAATGAAAATGCCGCTAACTGTACATATGCTGAGGCACTTCCCACATTTACATGATTTACACAAAGCCACTATACAGTACAATTAATACAATAATGACATAATTACACCATTCTCCAAAGCTGTAGTGCACAACTAAAAAGAATTGCTGCCCGAGGGGAAAAAAAGAAAAAGAAAAGAAAAAAAGATTGAAATCGTTGTTTAAATCACATTTGTTTTTCATGATTTAAAGTATGTGATGCTACAGTAATCAGAAGCTATTTCCCACTGTTCAGTCTTGCTTTCACACTCTCTGGTTTCCTACCACCATACACTCTCTCTCTCTCTCTCTCTTTCTCTACAGCTCATGCTGAATCTTTGTCTACTTCTACTCCTTGAATGGCATGCAAATTGTGCGTAGCCAAGCAGGCATCAGCAGAAATAAAGCAATTTAAGACGTGGGACATGGTTGTATAATAGGTTTGGCAAACAGCGATGGTGTGTGCAAACATCACCAAACGGCCTGCCTTAAACTCACGCACACACACAAAGGTAGAGAGAGAGAGAGAGAGAGAGAGAATGTGTGCAAGAGAAAGAGACGCACGGCTAGGAAAGCCCTAATTATCCAACTACAGCCTAATTGTCTGGTAGATGATCTCCGCCTTTTAACCAGCTAAGCTATAATATATTTTCATCTAAATTACAAAGGACAACTGGTGTAACTCTATTAAGTTCAAAATCTATAAAGAACATACGTATAATTATCTAGGAGTATATTCTTTGACATTTGTACCTTATGACCTACTGTATAACTATGGTCATAAGTTAAACGGCCATTTCACACTTGAGCCTATCGTAGGAGACCTTTTTTTTTGGTCCATCATTGGGATTTTGGTCCATCCATGTGCCATTCGGCAGATCAAGCGAAGGTATATCCGTCGAATTGCCAGCTGGACGCCTATTTGCCATTCACCCGCTACGGGTAATTTGGGAACGGCAATTAACATAATCTGCATGTCTTTGGTCTATCGGAGGAAACCAGAGTACCTGGAGGAAGCCCACCAAACACGGGAAGAACATTATACATATAAACTTCATGCACACAGACCTGGGTTGGGAATCGAACCCTTGACCCTGGAGGTGTGAGGCCACAGTGTTTCCATAAATTCGTGATAGATTCCCAACTTTTCATGATGCATTATAACCACAGCTATAAATTACAGTAATCGAGTTGCATTACATCAATAATCATAACAATGCATGGCATATGAATGAATGCCTGTATGACCCTTGAATGTTGTCATAGTTAATAATAACATGGTTATACATTATATAATTATAATAAGACCATTATAGAAAACATTGCCAAATTAAAACCCTGATGAGTTCGACTTTATCATGAGAATAGTGATGGGTCATTCATGAACGTCTTCATGACGTTCATGAGTCTTTAACGTGACTCAGAAGAACGAGTAGTCTCAGAGAGTGATTCATAGGTTATGTACAGGAAACAGAAATGAGTAGTTACCTCTCGAGTCTTTTGGTCCGAATCGTTTGTTCGTTTGTCACGTAACTCCCATTACTGTGCATTACACAGTAAACAGAATTGAGCGTTTCTTCTCATGAGTCTTCCAGTTCGAGTCATTCATTCTTTTGTCACATGACTCCCATAGATGCTATGCTAGTGCAATAGATTCATAAGAACGAACGACTTGGACTAGAAGACTCATGAGAACCGTTCAATCCTGTTTCCTGTGTAATGCACTGCATAGCGTCTATGAGTCACGTGACAAAAGAATAAATGATTCAGACCAGAAGATATGAGCGGTAACCTACTCATTCTGTTTATCATAATATGTCCTTAGCTGCATTGTAATATTTTCATTACTGGAAATTTAGACAGTATTTGTGGGGGTCTGTTTATTGAAAATGTAACATTTTATTTTATTTCTGATCAAAAGAACCAAAGAAACTAAATGACAAAAAAAGATTTGTTTATTTTTGATGACCGAGATTCAAAGAACTGAATCACTAAAATGATCCAAACTTCCCATCACTAAATGAACCCTCTGGTAGCTCTCATGTGAATACAAATCTCTAAGGCGATCCCATAACGCATAATAGTGTACCAGTCCCTAAGGACCTCAGGCGGCTGTACATACTTATACACTAGTATGTATGCACCAAGTATTTAGTGTTTCCAGTAGTTGAACGATGTATATGAACGATGGGGGAAAATTGGCACGGATTTACAAAACTATACACTTGTTCTTGATTTTCTTTTGTTTATTTTATCTATTCATCTCCCTCTCCGCTCGGGCTGCTGTATTACGCCAGCTCCTCGAAAAATTCCGACAATGTCTTCCACCATCTACTCCTATTAAAGCACCGAGGTCACGTCTGGTGCCCCTTTGACTGCGTCCACTTCACTGCCGCCATTCAGCAACCTTTATCTGGCAAATTTCAACAGACTCTCTAATGAGTCTGACAGGTAATTATGGAGAAAGGGCTGTGTCGTGGTCAGGTCATAGCCAACAATAATTAAGATGCAGGTACAAGCTGCTTTAAAAATTTTTTTTTAACTAATTCAGGATCAGTGTTGTGTACAGACGTGCTGACCAGGTATGATTGAAAAAAAAAAAAAAAAGCTGATTTCAGATGAGACTGAAAAAATGTGACATTAATGTATTCAGTTCTATGAAGGCGACGTTCACAATCTGCAGTATGCCGTGAGAACTTTAATCTTAATTTGGTAATGCTCCCTTATAAGCATTTCATAATCTCTAATAATGCCTCATAAAGCTTAGAAACTGGACACTATTCTTATGAAGGCAATATGTACAGTACAGCATAATGGTCAATGACTACCTTCATAACATGAATTTTATAGGACATTTTACACATTGTTATGTCTACTTGCATTACAGGTGATTTATAAATAGTTTACTCATGGTACCGCATTGCCAGCAGTTTATGATTATAGCTTTTTAGTCTTTTTTAAGGCTATATGTTTAATGACTTATGAAAACATTTCTAACATTATAAGGGGGTCATCAGGCATTATGAACATCATTATAAGGATTTATGAAACATTATTACTGGTTGTGGCATTGTTTAAAATGCATTAAACATGTTACAATTATGAATTACTTTATAAGTAATGCCTACTGTATAAGACATTATATCAGCATTAGAATGTCTCACTATGCAAAGTGGGATTTGGTTATATAAAGTGTTATGAACACTATTTATAATGTCATGTTAAGAATTTACTGTATATGTAATAAAGATAATAATCCATAATTAGAGTAAAATCTAATTCCTAATAAAGCATTATAACATGATATGAATGCGTCCAAAGTTTATTATACTGTAGATATAACTTCGATTCAGTGCTAACAAAAATATTAAACACGTGTTTAATTTTCTGATAAAATCCCAGAAACAGGTCATAATGCATTATGCAACGTTGGGTTGTGCATGTTATAATGCCTCACAAACACTACTTACTAACTACAGTCATGATGATTTATGAGTGCGTTATAACTTGTTAAGAAAGTCTTTGTATGTAGATGTTGCCTTCAGAGAAATTGTTACCTTAGTGTTACGTATACTGTAACATATAATTGACAAACATCAAAGTAATGATAAGCAGAGTTATAATGATTTATAAATATGAATATGGGATTCATAGAAACCGGCGCCTTTATTTTTATTTAAATCCTGGAACTTTTAAAAAATTTTTTGCAATATCAGCAGCAGATCATTTATTAGAAACAACAACTGAGACATCAATATTGATCGAACAATAACAAGAAATATCTTAATATAACCTCTATTCCACGAAATGACATCATAACATAACATATAACATATCATGACATCAATATCAACATCACATCATACACATAATAACACTATGGGACTTATGTCAGCTTCAGGCAGCCTTATTAACACAATGTTACGAAATATTCTCCAAGTTGACATTTGGCAGAGAAATGAAGCAGCGGGAAAGTAACCCAATCAAATTCCACTTAGCAAAGGAGTTCTTAAGAGCAACAAACTCTCTCATGTTGGAATTTAATTAACATTTACTATTAAGGAAGTCAATCACGTAGCGGCCATTAGGCAGAAACGAACAGCCAAGTGGCTTGTTATTCCCTCGGGATTCGGCCTGATAGATATTCCGCAGAGCTCGATTTCGCAATTCTAGGGTCAAGCAAGCGAAAGAAAGTCTGAAAGTGCCATTTTTTAAAGGGGTCGGGTGGGGGTGTCTTTGTCTGATGAAATAGTAATCAAGCCCTGAGCCCGAGGGAACGATTTCAGAGATCGGGCCAAAATTTCAGGCTTTTAGTAGGAGACTCTCTGATGACATAATCTCACTGTATTGTTACAGCTGTTTTTTTTTGTTTTTGGCTTGTAAGAAGATCTTTTATCCCAAAACTTCTATATTTGAGATAGCTCAAACTGCTATAAGAACGAAAATGATACCATACAGTACATCGCAATCTACAGTACAGTATAGTGCATTCTCCTAATGATGGTTGGAGTACACTATAGGAAATTCAATTAGCACTGCTGTTTTTTGCGCTTTCCTTTTGGACAACTCTAGGAGCGCCGGTTTAATGGTGTGATTGATATACCGATACCACAACTCATGAAACTGTTTAAATGTGTCTCACACCACTCCCTGGCAGGAAGCTGTATGAAACATTTTCCCAAGGCCAGACCAGTGAAAGTGTTTACCCCAATGTGTAAAAAGCGATACACAGCAATGGAGGACGAGTGAGAGAGAGAACGAGAGTTAGATGATAGATCCAGACCAGACGTCCACGTGATTCCCTGATGCAGATATATGAGTCCCAGAGGTACGAAGGCTGCTACAGTAATATGAAGTAAAGTATAATTAGCTTTGGAGAAAAGCATTTATTAGATTTGTGCCGAATACGTCAGTAGTGAACTCCACGACGGAGCTGTGGTCCCTTTTGGCGGTTCTGAAGTTCAGGGCTCGGTTTGATATTCCGCTCGAGATTTTATATTGCAAATCATCGTGGAAACATATTATGTCATGCAAAGAGAGAAAGACAAACAACACAAGCAAACCGCGTCTCACGAAGCGAGATGGACGCTTACAGTAGAGGAACAGGAAATGCAGAAGAAGTTCTGAGTTCTCCATTTCATTCATCACATTAATTTAGAGAGTGGATTTAAAAAGGTTACTGTAGCAACCAGCTTGGAAAAAAAGAAAAAATCCATCAAAGATCCGCTCGAATTGCAGGAGAGCACGCTGATCATGCCTCCCGAGGAGAGGATAACTTCTGAACCCATTATGGAGAGAGGCATATTCGAGAGAGTAGGAGAACAAACAAACAGTTTAGATGTAATTTCATATCTCCACTGCCCTGCTAATGAAAGAATAATGTGCTGCAGCATCAGGTTTTCGCCTCCAGCGCTGTACACGAGAAATAACACGCGGACTCGTATTATTCGAAGGAACTCAACAAATAATTAATGCGAGCAAATCTTAACAGCTTAATTTCCGCAGCAGGTCAAATGCCAAACTAAATTTTCTAATTATAACACAAACACCGGAAGCTGGATTCTGGTCAGAAAATGGACGATTTGTATGTAAGTGAAAAGGGAGAGGAGTCGCCGTTGTCAGAGGTAACAGAACTAAAGCTTTCCACGGGAAATGTTCAGGATTGACGGATTTGCACCAATTGCACTATGCTTAGCTATTTTAGCTACATTCAAAATTATGCCAATTGGCACATGGCCTTATCCAGAGCTACTTACAATTTTTTTGTTGAAATTTCATTGCACACATGAGCAGTTGATGGTTAATGGCCTGGCAACGGCGAAAGCTGGGTGGAGCCATGGTTTGAACCTGGGACCTTCTGACTAGTAACTGCCTAACCACTGAGTTACCCCAAAAAGGACAAACTAGAGACTGGACAGGAATGACTTTTTTTATAGCTACCATAGTGTAAGTGATAACATGAACTTCCATGAAGTTCCCAGCTTTTTTTGAGGGAAAATTATTATATAGTCGATTCATAATAAAGTAGCATAAGTTTTCTAGAACATGTGGTTAAGTGGAAAAAACATACTGTATATATTGCAGCTTAACATAGTTATTAGGTTAGCTACCATGCTGTGCTTTAAACAATCTATGACAATATTGAATTCTTGCTCGTACTACAGTATGTAGCTAAAATTTGAGACTTGTAAGGACTCCAGTTCTCCTGTTGTGAATCCCAAATAGCATTGAATGGAAATCTAAAACGGTTTTTATAGCGTGTACTAGAATCCCTTGTTCCATACAGCAAGTAAGTGCCCTTGTTCCGGGGGGTCGAGAGGGATTTACGATCCAGCTTTGTACTAGAAGCTAATTAGCTTCGCAGCTTATGTTACAGTATCTGTGAGCAAACTTAGTGAGGTGAGTCTTGAACCTATTCAAGGGTGGGGTCAGTGGTTAAGGCATTGGGCCACGGTTCAGAAGGTCCCAGGTTTGAATCCCACAACCACCAAGTTGTCCATGTTGGGTAAACTAGGGTAATGAAAGTTCGAACCACAACACGAGCAATTCAGAGGCGATTTCAGAAGCGATTACTGTGGAGAAAGTGTTGTACAAGATGACACAGATGAGTTTTCTTGGTGAAAGCACTTCTGTGACTGGATTTGAATGTGGGTTTTGGCAGGCAGCTGCTCTCCGCTCTTACCATCACTACATATTGTCACTGAATCACTCGTGTCTATCCCCCAGTTATGACTGGTCATGTTAGTGTATGTGCTATAGTTATTAATTGTACAGCAATAATACTTTATGATGATAAACAATTGGCATAAATGACATATTATACATGCACATTTGATTAGTCTTACATAATAAGCTCAACACAAGGGAAAAAAAAAACATTATGTGTCTACAACCTTTCCTGCTCCATTCTCCTCTTAACCACACACATATTGCTTACCCTAGGCAAGGTCAGCTGCAGAGCCTTGTAACTACTGAGCAAATATTGACCTTCTCTGAGCCTCCTTCCGCTCTGAGGCGAGACAGTAGACACAGCCATGGTATTTTCTAGGAAAGAAATATGATGAAGACATAGATGGCTACACTATGCAGCAATTTCCCACATAACAGTTATAGTCAAATGCCAGCTAGACGGTCAGGAAGTGTACGGCCAAAATTGAAGTTCATGCTCAGGGCAATGCTGCATTGTTTTTTTTTTTTTGGACAGCTATTTTTTCCTCTTCCCTATAGCAGACGTCTAGCGAATATAGGATCTATGTGGCTGATGACATTCTTATACATTGTGGAGCAGTGGACTGGAAACCACCACCCCGAACCTGCACCTTGCAGTGTACGTAAATGCGTTCTGATAGGTTCAGAGTAATGTTCTGAAACATAGCCATCTTCAGAAAGTCTATTACTCAGTAATCAGTTGTTATGAAAGAAAGAAGCAGAAGAAAAAAAGTCTTTTCTTGAATTTATGAGATCTGAAGTGTTATGCTTGGGATAATGCGGTCGAGGGAAACGAGGGGGAAACAGAATGTAATAGAGGAGTTTTTTTTTTTTTTTAAACAGAAATGCTGGCGCAGATACATCATGGAAAGAGTAATGGCTCTGATTTTCACTTTCTTTAAATATGTGTGCACGCACACAACAACACGCACACACATATAGGTATTTTGGTCTGCCCATGTGCCATCCAACAAATTGGGTGACAGATACTCCCCTGGAGATATATCCATTGTATCTAAGGCAGATACTTAAGGAGTTGGGTTACCAACTCGACGCCTGATTGTCATTCACATACTACAGGCAATTTGGGAACGCCAGTTAGTCTAACCTGCATGTCTTTGAACTGTGGAAGGAAACCCACCAAGCGTGGACTTGAGAGAACATGCAAACTGACCCGATGTGGGGATCGAACCCCAACCCCTAAGCCACGTACCACCATATATATGTATATATGGTGGCAAGGTGGCTTAAGGGTTACCACTGTTGCCTTGCACCTCTAAGCTAATTGGCATTCCCAAATTGCCTGTAGTTTGTGAACCATAGCTGGGAACCATATATCTATGCATATAATAAAACTGTAAAGTTGGTGTGTCTGTACATTTGCGAAAAAATAATTTGGCGGGACGTAAGATAGAGTAATAGAACACATCAAGATGTTTTTAGAAATTTTTGTCTGTCTGTTTGTTTGTGCATGCATCACATAAAAACTACTAAACATATTTTAATGAGGGTTGCACAGATGTATTTGGTCGAGTTTGAGATAACATATAGGCTTTGTTTCATCGCAATCGGCCCACGGGAAGAGAAGATATGCTGCTTTGAAATTAAAATGTAATTGAAAAACGTCATAATCATAATTCCTCTCACAATCCAACAGATGGCGCTGTATATTTTTAATAACTGCTTACAAGCGCGCAATTGAAATCTACTTAATAAACGCAATCTCACATCTTCATTCCGCACACTTCGCGGTAGCACATAAAAAATTTTGTTAATTCCATTTTATTTTATTTACAATATAATGTTAAACATGTCACCATAACAAGGCTAAGTTTTGTATTTAAAAACAAGGTGTGTAGCCAGGCAAAGAGAAAATTTTTTTTTTTGCTTTTCAAACCTCTGTTTAGTCAGCTACGCTGCTAGTTAACTATCTGCTAGGCATCTACAGTCATGGTTAAAAGTTAGTGCCCCCTCTTATTTATTTTTTATTGTAAAAACGTAATACAAAATCGTCTGATTTTAGCGGGTCTTAGTCTAATGGCAGATACAACCTCAGACGAAGAACTTTTCATCGTGCCATTATTTAACTAACAAAAATGACACCAAAAAAAAACATGACGGAAACATGTCTAGCAGTACAAAGAGGAAAAGTAGAATGTTCCATGTTTACGCAGTTCTACTTGCTGTAGCCTGTAATCTGCACCTTGCTCTCCAACCGAGTATGTGAATTACACGAGATCGCAAGGAAAATCCTCTGCACCTGTTTCCAGTGACGATCAACAACGAGACAAGTTGCTGTGCCAACAAGAAAGCGAGGCCAAGCTGATATTCCCACAAGGCGCCATCTGTAACAACACCTCGATTTTACACGGAGGAACAAAGGAAGGAATGAGACGAATAAACATAATTACGATTGTAATCACAAGTTGTTTTACAGGTGAATTCTCAGCACATATTAATCCCTGCCTGTTTCGGCGCGTGGGCAGATTGTGTTATTTAAAATTACATGTTAAACTTTGTTCGTTCCTGAATGTTTAATGAATAATAACCAGTTTGCCCCGAGCTCAAAGGTCAATAGCTGACCCATCCGCCCTGCAGACGACACCGTTATTATTTCTCATATGCGCTTGTTTGTGTTGCACCCGACGTGCTCATAATCGCTGAATCATCCTATTGAGACTTTCCTAAATGGCGACAGCCAGTGGGACCAGAGACGCATCTCACCAGCTGAGCCATGCACATAAGAGAATACATCGATGTAAACTCGAACCGTGTCATATTTTCTCCTCTTCCACTCTATCATCTCGAAATCCCAATACAAAACAAACCAAAGCATGAATATTCAAAAGGCAGAAACAGAAATCTTTTTTTTTTTTATTTACATTTACCCTAAGACAGTGCTAAACCCATGCATAATCTAATAGGCCTTGTTTATTAATGTGTGCGGCTTCCACAAGCAGCAGGAATCAGTGTGCAGCCTCGCAGAGCGGCACTTTAATATCAACCCTAATTAATAATTAACACCGAGCTTGCATCAGCCGTACTCTCAGTCACTCTAAAGCTCTGCAAACTCTGCAAAGTCTCATGAGCTGTCACGTCGGCTCATCTTTCAACACAGGAAGGGGAGAAGAAAAAAAACATGCAGGACAAAAGGTCTGTCTTTGCAATATATCTCTTTGAATAATATAGTGTGTACAAACATGTTCAAGGGAAAAATCAGATCATGTCCGTCAGAAGTCACAATCATTTTTTTTTTGTCGAGTTGATTCAATTAATCAGAAATATCAAGTTATTTTCATAACCTGATATTCCTACCTTCCTGAGTGATCATTTTATTTACATAATAGTTGCTGACATGAGTATGATTATATACTGTATGTGTATGTACAACCATGTATGTATACACATAAATGTGTTAAGAATCAAAAGCCTACAGCATGCCGTAACAAATAATAATGCACTTGTGAACAGATATTGTAATGCGTGATGCAGTCTACTTAACTTATGAAGTCGTATATTGCTCGAAAAAAATGTTGTGTACAGTATATAGAGGTATGCTTTGTGGCATGCTATAAATTCAAGAATGAATTTCATAAATACATGCATGCTGTAAGAGAATCAAATTGCATTTTCAGGTCAGAATCTTGCTTAAGTAAATAAGTAATCAATTACAACGACATCAAATTATGGGAAGTCCCCTACATACAAACATTTCAAAGATACGAACATGCATTCGCACATGATGTCTGGTGTACATCATCACGTACGTGCAGCGTGTATCCCAGGATATCCGGATGCAAGCATAGCAGCAGCGGCGATGAAGCCTGTACTGCTACGAAGCGCCGAGCAATAACGATGAAGACAAAAGTAAAAATAATTGAGAGAATGGAGCGAGGTGAAATGATGGCCATTGCTCATTCTTCTTTTAACATGAATCGTACCAATCAAGTCATTGGTACGATTCTAAAGGACAAGGACAAGATCACTGAACATAAAACTAACATGATACTGTGTATTGACAATTTTGTTAGTATCCTAAAATACTTATACGATGTTTGTTTGACTTACGAACACATTGGACTTACGAACGGGCTTCCGGAATGTGTGGTGAGGGCACAAATTTAGTTCATTATGTAGGTTTTCATTCATTATGTAAAGTATGCATCATGTAACTAGTAATGGGTTGAACCATTTTTTGCCATCAGTACTGCCTTAATTTTTCATGGCATAGATTGTATAGTATACATCCACAAGGTGCTGGAAACATTCCTTTTTGAGATTTTGGTCCATATTGACATGATATCAACACGCACTCCTTGCAGATTTATTGGCTGCACGTCCATGATTCAAGTCTACCATTCAACCAAATCCTAAAGGTGCTCTATTGGATTGAGATCTGTGACTGTGAGTGTGATTGTGGAGGCCATTTGAGATGATTTCGGCTTTGTGACAACAATACTCAGATGAGCTTCGACATTTAAGCAATGCTCACGTGGTAAAGTACCAAAATATCCCCCACACCATTATACCACCAACAACCTGAACTTTTGATACAAGGCAGGATGGATCAATGCTTTCATGTTGTTTATGCCAAGTTCTGACCCCCACTGTTCAAATGTCACGAAGTCGAGACTCAACGGTTTTCCAATCTTTTTTGTCTATTGTCCATGGGGTCCGTGTGAATTGTAGCCTCGGTTTCCTGCCTGTTCTTAGCTAACACGGTGTACTGCAGTCATCTACTGCTGTAGCCCTTCTGCTTCAAGGTTTGATCTGTTGTGCATTCAGAGATGCTATTTGGCTTATATTTGTTATAACAAGATGTTGTTACATCATTTGAGTTACCATTGCCTTTCCTTTCAGCTCAAACCAGTCTGGCGATTCTCCTCTGACCTCTGGCATCAATAACGCATTTTTACCCAGAGAAATGCTGCTCACTGGATAGTTTTCTCTTTTACAGACTATTCTCTGTAAACCCTATAGATGGTTGTTTGTGGAAATCCCAGTAGACCAGCAGTTTCGGAATTTCTCAGATCGACTTGCCAGGCACCAACAAACATGAAACGTGGAAAGTCATTTAACTTGCCTGTGGACTATCTTGGCCGTGTCTACACACCTAAATGCGTTGAGTTCCTACCATGTGATTGGCTGATTGGATATTCGCGATAATGAGCAGTTGAACAGGTGTAGCTAATGTGTATAGGTTTGGGATATTTTCCCATATCAGCACAGTGCTTAATTTCTCAATATTTGTTCCCAAAATATTACTTACTTACCCACTCACTCATTGCACATGCTGCTTTATCCTGTACATATCGTCGTGGGGGGCCTGGAACCTATCCCAGGAGATTTAGCGCACGAGGCGGGGTGCCAATCCATCGCAGGGCACACACACTCACACTCACACTCACTCATGCTCATTCACATATTACGGGTAATTTAGGAACGCCAATTAGCCTACTCCGCATGTCTTTGGACAGTAGGAGGAAACCGAAGTACCTGGTGGAAACCCACCAAGCACGGGGAGAACATACACACAGATCCGTACCCTGGAGGTGTTAAAGTGTTAAAGTAAATATTACTATTTTTAGGATGCTGATGTAAAAAACAAGTCTAACTTCAAGAATGACTTCATGTTATCAAGTTTCCAGATGTTTTTCTCTTGATGTTAAAATCAAAGAATAGGATTGAAAATAGTTTTAAGGAATATACTTGAAGAATTTCTGGCATAAATCATCTCCGTATTTTGGAGTAATTAATCCGTATCTGTATATTTTAGCCTTCCCGTATCGCTTATTGCTATTAGATGCATGAGCTCCCATGCTTTTAATGCAAATTCCCAGTGTACATTTGCACCTGACAAACCAACTGAACTATTCTAGTATGTGTATAATCTATATGGAACCAACCCCTTATCTGCGCATTGCACCGACTCTGTCAGTAAAAGAGGTGGTAATTTGAGATATGGTGATTTTGCGGCAACATAGTGCCCGGGAGGAGGAGGATGATGAGAGAGTGATGAATCCTTGACACTGCTATAATTATCGTTTGATAAAGCTAGGGACTGCAGAAGGAGGCATTGGCAAACACGGCTTGAGTAATGATTCAGTCTATTTCAATATGCCACCCCGTCTTTCACACATCACTCACGCTGCCTATTGATGGAGCAGACCATTATAATATTTTCATAGCAGATTGTGCGTGTGTGTGTGTGTGTGTGTGTGGTATTTGAACGAGTGTGTATGTGCCATCAGTCAAAGAAATGTACTTTCCAACAGAAAGCCAGGGCGGAAAGACTAATATGTTAGTCGGAAAATATTAATCAGCTTGCTACTTCCTTGACGGCCGGGACACTGTGAAGATTTTTTCCTTATAGCGTTGCACTATTTGATTAAAAAAAAGTGCGATTTATCACTCACTCACTCATCGTTTATACCGCTTTAGCCTGTATACAGGATCGCGAGGACCTGGAATCTAGCCGAGGATACTGTCACTTTAAGTTTTACAAAGTTGCATGATCTTAGTTATCAGACTCGTCTTTAAATCCATTTCATAAGGTCCCCTGGTTTTCTTCCTTCCCACTTTCATCTCTGGTTTATTGAAAGCGCTATACAAATAAAACAAAACTGAACCGAATTTAACCTGACTTTCATGTAACCGACTTATTAAACATTAAATATAACCCTGTTATCATATACACCGTTTCCCCACTTATTACCGCTCGCATCAATTCGTTATCTTTCTCCCGCCCCGCTCTGCCTTTAAGCGTTGCTACAATGCAGTTTCTTTTAAGCGATCGATAGCACCTTCACCAGAAACCAGTAGCGAGTTCACCTGCGCTGCAGAAACACACAAAACACCCTCGCTGCCTTGCTTCGATCCCTGTACTGACTGGACAGCTGCTCAGGAAGGCGTTAGACAAGCACGTCCTCTGGAGTGGAACAGCATGGCGGTAAATCAGTGGCGACGGAGAGGGAGGGCTGAGAGGTCGCGCAGGACGTTTCGAGCGCCGAGAACAAGACAGCGGGTGATTTCGGTCTCTGATACACGGCAAGACTTATTTCTGCATGCTAATGATTTCCTCACACGTTGGCCAAGACGAGTCAGTGGTCCCCCTGGGAGACGGTGACCTGGACTCTCATATCGCTGATGCTACACAAGGACCGTTCAGAAACACGGCTCATTACCAGTCCTCGTGGGAGCCAGGCTATCTTGGGGGACAGAGAGATAGAAAACATAATGAGTAAATTCTCTGAATTTGACTGCGGCACTGGCTGCTGCGAGGTCGGAGTAATCATCATTAGATTACACTTTTTGTAAGTCGCTCTGGATAAGAGCGTCTGCCAAATGCCTAAATGTTAATGTAAATGTAATGTTTTCGCTGGTTGTAGCTGTGAAAGTCAGTGAATTACTGCTATTTAGGAATGTGAGAAAGCTTTTTTTTTTTTTGAAAGGAGATGATGATTAGCAGCCTTAAATGTTCAACGCACAGGCCTTCCCATTGGAAATAAAGTGCTTATACTGAAATATTAATAATGTGCTCAGTTATTCTGGATTGTTCATGTTGTATTTCTGTTATATCTGGAAGAAAGTAAGTCGTGCATTCCCGTTTGACATAACAGGTCACTTTGTTAGTGCCATTAATACGAGGAGGAAAAAAAATCAATATTAAATATTAGTGATAATAGTTCAATTTTGCTGTTTTCTCATGCGAAATCCAACATCGAAATATTGCAGACAGAAAAAGGTTTATGGAAATGATGTTGAGCACTAGGGATGAGAATCAATACTATATTATCCCGATACATATACTGTAGATGTCGACTGAATTAAAATTGCGATTCTATAACTATCATGATTTTTCTAAAATATCCCGATACGATATTGCATTTTCCCCAGATTTTGTTACAAGTTTAAACCTTATTACAACCAAAAAAGTTGTAATAAGTAATTAAATGTAACATATATAATATAAAACATTAGTTTTCTTACTTAAAACCAAGCAGAGCATTTAAACAATACAAACCAACTTTAAATACAAGAGTTTAACATTTAACTTCGAATTAAATTAAGCAAAAAAGGATAAAATCGCTGTCAACGGCGATAATTATTATTTCTAAAAACAAGTACATGTAATTCATTCACTCCTACTATATGGGATAAAACTGTGTAAATAGTTCAGAGTGCACCACCTGTAGGATTATTAAGAAACGGCAACATTTTACCACCTCAAATGTCTGCAAAGTGTTAATTGTGTGTAGATTTTCGACTGATTTGCACTCAGGATCATTAGAGACAGGTATTATCATGATATAAAGTGCATTTGAGGTACAGAGTTTGAAGAAAAATGCAGATCGGAGGCTTTTACTCATTTATATCTGAGGCTGAACAGCCGATCATCAATTGGTCACCACCTGTCAGACTGAAAAAACAGCCATTTCTGGTCACTGGCCAATCGACCAGTCCATCTCTATTATAAATGTAAAAGTAGCTGATTTTGGAGTCAGTGTGAGTTACTTGGAAAATTGTTAGAAAGTTAGAAGTAGTTAGTTTGAAAGTCAGTGAGAAAGTTGAGTTTTTGAAGCTACTCCGTCACTTTCTTTAGTTAGAGATAAATTCTCAAATTTCCACTGGCATCACTACAACATTTAACACCAGTATAGTTATAGCTATACCAAAAATCCAAGTTCTAGGATTACATTATTAAATCTTTATTACGAACATCATGCGACTCATTCATGGATTATTAGTTTTCCAAAGAGTCAACGGGGAAACCCTTCATCTCATCACGAGGGAGGTTTTTATCTACTAAACAAAAATATTTTACAGGGGACATATTTGTCAGTTTTCTAGAAAATTGCTTAACCCACTAACTTTGCCAGTTGAGTCAAAAATTATTCGCACTCTGGCAGTAGCATTTACTTTAATTTACTATTAAAAAAGACAAATACATTTTATTTTTTTTTGACATAATCTCTTTGCTTTTCGGAACAATTTGTCCATCAGTTAACAAGCTTTCATATAGACTCATTAAATCTTCTTCTCAAAAAGAAGTCTGACAGTGTGGGCAGAAGAGTGTATGCAAGATCACGACGCTCTTAGAGAGCAGTCCTCCGTTTAGGCGTCGTTGATTGTTGAACCATTTTCCTGATAATGTCCCGATACTGGCCCTTGAGAATCCCAGAACACACATCCATTTTTTCTCGCACTGCAGTTACAAATGAACTGATGTAACACATTCACACCTGCACAGCATCGACTGGGGAGAAAGAAGCCTTGAACTTTGGAAAGCGCTGGCAACACGCAGATGATTTTTGACTCAAATTCATATGTGAGTTGCCAACTTTGCAATTATGCACTGGGTGTTGCCAAAGGAATCAATCAAATAAAGAAAGTGAGGAGAAGTATAACCGTGAAGATGATACAAGGCGTGCAGGGGAATAACAGAACGCATGGAAATAATATTAATAGAAAAAAAGAGACATGATGGAAAAGTTGCTGCAGGAGGGGAACAGAGGATCAGAGTCATGTAGGAAGATCTCCAGAGACACAACTTTGATGGTGAGGTCATGAAGCATTGTGGCCCTGAACCGCGGAGCATGCTCGGTTCGGAGACGCTGCACCACACCTGACGCATAGTTGCTATGGGCAACCAAGGTAGGGATATACTGTATGTGCCTGTGTGTGTTTATATATGTAGGTGGATGTGTACAGTTCGGAAAGCTGAGAGAGCTGAAAGGATTTCTGTGTGTGTGTGTGTGTGTGTGTGTGTGCGTGCGTGTGCGTGTGTGCGTGTGTGCGTGTACATGTGTGTGTGTGCACTGTGACCACTGACATCGACAAAATATGTACAGTACCGTTGAAATGCAGCATAGAATGTCTGTGTTAGTGCACAAACACACACACACACACACACGTCTATCATCAATTCCAGAGTGTGAGACATTTTATACACCTAATTGCTGGAGCTGTCCTTATAATTAATATAGCCTGATGTGTGAAGTGACACAAACCATATCCTGTTCCATTCATGGAGCGACAAAAAATAGAAGAGACCTTACTAGTATCTGATAAAAACAATATTCTTTTTTAGAAATAAGTGCATTATGCATTATGACATCATGCATGTCTTTTACTATTATAATTGCTCACAATTAAATACACATGCATAACACATTATGTTTTGCAGAATGTATTATGCATAAATTATCATTAAAAATGTTTAAATACCACATTACTGTATAAGTAGTCCTTACAACACATTGTACAACAGTTAGTTCAGATCGAGAGGCATCTAATGAGAGTGCTGTTAATAGAGCATAACAGCACTGGGACGCTGCTTGTGATTAACTCTCAGTTGTTAGCATGGACAGAGGAGAGAGCGGCTGCCTGTCAAAAGCCACGTTCAAAACCAGTCACGGATACACTTTCAGCATTAAAACATTTAGCAATCTGATATCATTACATCATCTTAAACAACACTTTTGTCTCCATAGTAATCGCTTCTAAGTCTATCCGAATTGCCTCTGAACCATCCGTGTTGCTCATGACTTTTTCACCGCTAACATGAGCTACGTGGGACGTGGGAACCTGGAAGTTAGCTAATCAGTTAAAATCTAAATCTAAAAACAACAAAAAGTGGAAAGATAAAGTAAATCTCGTAAGTTTTTCAGTCAGGACTGTCCACCACCGCCATAGGTTATTCTCTTCACGTTTTGTCACCAGACCAACGCTAGTTTCGCCAAACGCGGAAGGATATGTATTTGGCGGAGCAAGATAACTGATTAAATAAGCAAACAAATCATAATCTGTTAATAATGAATAGTGAAAAAAATTGTTATACTGTTGTACAGTATATCAGCATGACCGCATCTTATCCGGGCTGATATTCAGCACAACAGCACAACCTTGAGTTTGATACTGCTGTTAAAAAGTATCCTTTTTATACCCTTTTGCAAAGAAGATATATTTCTGTCAATATATTAAATGATTTAGTGTTCTGATCTACTGGTAAATTGAAAAGATTTTATAATGTTTATATTCCTTTCTATTTTTCTACATAACTGATACTAACAAATAATTAACAGAAAAAAAAGATATTCATATTCAAAAATATATTCATAATATACAGAATGACATATTGTATGTTACAATATATTGAAATATATCATATAAATATATTAAAATGTTTATTTTAATGGATCTATTATGTAATACAACAATATACTTCATAATATATTATTTGATTATACTTTTTTTTTTACAATATGCTTATATATTAATGTAGTTCGAACAAACTTTATAGGCAGATAATAAATATATAATAAATATAATCAAAGCCACCAACAAACCATATATATATACATTAAAGTCTACAATGTTATGATTTTATAATATGTTATTCATCCTGTTATACTGAAGTAATATATATGCTTAATAAGGATGTTATGCAGTGTAACTGTCTGAACCATTATATAGACGTTTGTCTAAAATTAGAAGATATGTGTATATAAAATGTGAATAAATTAATTTATTAATCATTATAGTTGTATGATTCGAATGGAAAACGTACAACACATCAATCTGAGCAAGAGCAAGAGTGAAAAGCCAAGTAAAATTACATCGAGAAGGAATGTTCTTTCACTGCATCCCTGAGCAATAAATTTCCCATGAACCTTTTTATTTACACAGCAGACTGATTTTTGCTAAGTTTTGCTGACAAATACTTCTTTCTATTTTTCCTGAGACACATCACATTTCAAATATTAACCTATACAATTTTAACTTTCAAAAGTGATCCTTGGTCAGGCGTGATCCTAATAGATTTTCATACAGTACCATTGAACTTGACTGTATATCAATAATAGTTTCGATGGAGCAATCTGCTTCTTTGCTCAGCCATTTTAAAGATTTTATACAACCTGGTATTTACAACACATTTGGGGGGGGGACCTTCTCTCAAATGAGGGACAATTAACCTTAACAGCTTTTATTGTGACCAAAAGATAAACAAGGCTATGCTGGGAGAACTATATAATATAAACAATAAAATCCTGAGCCACCCCTCATTTTTAGGCTGCAATGTGCTTAAATATTAAATTTACAAATTGGCTGTTTATGTAACAACCTCAGCAGCGACCTCATTTCCCCTCTCGTCTGGTCCAACCGCTCAGCATTCAGCATCTCCAGTGGACTAATCTTTGAACAATAGGAGGAAACCAACCAAGCACAGTCCCGAGGCAGAACTCGAACCCTCAACCCTGGAGGTGCAGGTCCAAAGTACTAACCACTAAGCCACTATACCCACCTGGAAAATTTAATCATCATTATTATTTTTTTCAATTCTACAAATGTCTTTTAAATATATCGATATCAAATTTATTTTATTCCTCCAACTCACCTCTGAAGGAATATCGAAGCTTGCAACAGTCCTTGAAAGTCAAATAGAATAAAAGGCCATGTTGATTCTATATTCAGAAACAGCAGTACTATGCAGAAAGTCATTGTAGGGATGCTATATTGAGCAGCTCATACACACACAGACAGAGTTCTCTAATATTTTCGAAACAAATGACAGCATTGTTAGCGTGACTCATTGCGGAAAGTCGACAGAATAATGCAGAATAGAGCACAGTGATTTTCTTTTTTTTTCCTGCGTCTTTGAACTTTGACGAGCAGCAAAAATAACAAGGATCCGACAGAATGAGAATGCTGAGACGGGTTCGGCGCTGCCAATCAAAATCCTCTGGCTGGGGATGCGCCACTGAAAAGCGGGCTGTTCGGTGGGGGGGATAATGAATTGTGGTACACACATCTGCACGGAGCGAGCAGAATTGCGGCTCAGGGACTCATGACCACGCATGCACCATGCATCCATCAACTAGAGAGCTGTCTATTAATCACCAGCAATAACTAGACACTCCTATCACACTGGATGTGGAGAGGGTGATATACAGCCCTCGTATCTTTCTTCCACACACATTTGAAGCATTCGCAATTTGCCAATCTGATCGGAGCCAATCATTTGAGATGCTGAGAGTCCACTAGAATACTGAATATTACCTGGAAATATTATCATTATTATTATTATTATTATTATTATTATTATTGTTATGTAAATCCCAATCTGTCTTTTTTTTTAAGTAAGCCATTTTTACTTATCCTCCAGGCTAGATAAAAAGACTAAAAGATCTCATCATAGTCTCTGTCTGAGAGATGAATACTTGCTTCAGGAGTCACGGCCTACAGGTTCTACCTATGCGAAGATGTAAGACTTAAGCACTTTTATAGAACAGTTTGTTCTGACTGAGTAATCTGATTGGATGAGAGGCATTCCATGAGTGCTGATAAAAAGGTATAACAGCACTGGGATGTTTAACTATATGCATCACTCCACATTACAGGTGCTCTAACATTCGTTAAGTCTGCAATACTGAGGAGGGATTATATGTCCTTTATAGCACTAGCTTTCCACTTAACACTACTTGGGATTCAACCTTGTGTCTATCACGGCAACTCAGCTGTGTGATATTGCTTATTTAGGCAATATAGGAAGGGGCAGCTATGTTTTGGCATTGGACTAGTGATCGGAATGGTCCAGGTTCAAAACCCAGCGCCAAGTTCACCGCAAAGACCCCTTTTCCACCAAGGCTACAAGGTTCCCCAAGTTCCCCAAGGTCAGGTTGGCAGGGGTACTGTAGCTCAGTGGTTAAGGACTACTGATCGGAAGGTCCCAGGTTCAAACAAAAGCATACTGCAAAGATCCCTTTTCTACCAAGGCTACTTTAAATCGCTCTGGATGATGGTATTTGCCAAATGCCATAAATGTACTAAAAGGCTCAACAGGTACCTATACAGATATCTACAATACTCCCAGGAGGTCCCAGTTTCAAACCGAGCACCAAGTTCACCACAAAGATCCTTTTTCCACCAAGGCTACTTTGGGGCCCAGTTTCAGACCTACTTTGTACCCTAACCCTTTCAGACAGCCAAAGCACCGGTCCTCAAACTGAAAAAAAAAAAACAACAAACAAAAAAAAAAACGGTTTGATGGCGGCATCAACACTTTACTGGGCTAGAATAAAGAACTGCTTACTGTAGGTCAGAGGATGAGGGTGGGATTATCATGACCAATCCTTGTGTTTATCCTTTGTGAACAACATCTTTAAACCGGAGTAGTCACAGGTACCTTTCCAGTAGTAATTGTTTTATCTCAAAGTAGACTTGCAAAGCCAGGAGAACTGCTTGCCAATGTTGAAGTTTGCTATTGTTGTGCTTGCTGTTAGCATTTGTTTTTTTCACTAGCATTGGTACTACCATTGTGGGGAAAGTATAGACATGCACAAATGTATATAATGATATAATGATGTGACTACAAAGCCAGTTCTTAAGAGGCTCGCTATTAAATCATTGAACACTAGCACCAGACATGAACTAGCACCTGGTTCACTTAGTGGAAAAGGGGTAAAAAAAAAACCTTAGAGCAAGGCTCTTAATTCTCAATTGTGGAACTGTATAAGTTTTCTGTTATTTTATATTGTAAATTTATGTTGCTTGTAGCACTGGTCCTGGAGGAACGTTGTTTCGTTTCACTGTGTACTAACTATATATGGTTGAAGTGACAATAAAGCCTACTTGAACTTGAGATAAAAAATTTAAGTCGCTCTGGGTAAATAAGCACGTCTCCCATATACCGTGATGTAAATGTAAAGCTCATTAACGCTTAACATTTTGTTTCTTGGTAGCAAAACTATTCAGAATATATTTTGGCTGTTCCAAATGACTTTACAGCAAGAGTATACGAGGTACAACTGAATATTTACGGGATTACTGACCTCTAAGGGTTAAAAAAAGAAGTCCTCAGAATAAGGGTTGCCCAAAGTCGGCAAACTTACAGCTGTTGACACAGTAACAGAGGACGATGAAATATTGCCTAGTCTACTTATGGCACACACATGGTATTTAATGTTAATGTAGAATGAGGTATTTAGGCAAGCAAAGAAAGAAACAAGCTATGACTACTACTACTACTACTACAAATAATAATAATAATAATAATAATAATAATAATAATAATAAAAGTCACATTGGTAGAGAAAAAGGTCACTCCTTTCTTACTTCCAAGCTCAAATTTTAACTTTTTTCACCTCCACGTTTTCATCTGTATCGCCTGACAGCCTCAAATCCATGGAGGAATATGCCAAACATTTCTATGTTAATTATGTAAATTTAAACAGCTTAGCAACTTGAGATGCAAGGGAGCTGCAATCCAATTATATGAACCAGCAGAGGAAGAAAAAGAAAGGAAAGGAAAGGAAGAAAGAAAGAAAGCAGAGATGGTTAAAAAAAAAAGGGACATCGCTATTTAAGGGAAGAAAGAGGACCGTCTATTGGATTTAGTCTGCCATTTCAGTACATCAAGAATCTCAGTTCACTGCTCAGTGCTTAAATTCAAACCTCTTAGGATCAGTTTCTCTAGGGCACAATATGAGTGTCTATTTACTGGTGGGCGCAGGAGTGGAGGGTGGTATGGAGGGATAGAAACTATATATTCTCTCCCTTTGGAGAAATGATGCCTCAATGCCAGGCGCATAAATTTTGACTAAGTTCTCAAGCGAATGGTAGGCATTATAAATTTAATTCACGGATGAGCACTAGGGGATGCCAAGAGCCAATAACGTCAATACAGACTAAGCTGAAGCCAATTGCCTGCAATGTGTGTGCCTGTTTGGCAGACACAGATGCTTGATTGATACAGATTATGGCTAAAAGCTGTGCAGAGGATGAAACGAGCAGGCGATATGTATGAGAGCAGCACCAGGAGGTGGCAAGACAATGTTAAAAAAAAAAAAGTATAATGAGAAACATTAAAACATGTGGTGAGGACTGCAGCAGCTAGCATAACACAAACTATTTCAAAACATCCTGGATGGTTATGATGATGACAAAAAGGTTAAGAGGTTTCTTTGCCAGCGTAACATCTTCTAGTCTCGATTTAAAAGCATAGCCATAGAAAAAGGTTCCAAGCACCATGGATAATGCCTAAATTGGCATTTCTGGAAATGAGCAAGAGTGGGAAGTGTAAGCAATTGCAAGATCATTGGTCATGTCTTTAGGGCAGGTGTCAAGGAACTGGGCAATGACAATCACATTTTATTTGTACAGCCTTTTCAACAGTAGACATTGCATTGCCAAGAAGCAGAAATTCTTCAGAAGTAGCTATATATTTCTAATAATCAATGCCAGATTAAAAAAGAAAAACTTCCTGTTAAAAAGTGTGGAAGTCACCTCGAGAAGAAGCGCACGGAAAACGAACTCATACTTTTCTACGTGACATCACGTATAGTATAATACAGGAGTAATCTAGCCAACCCTAGTCCTAAAGAGGCATGTTTTCCAATTATCCCTGAATTACTCACTGCTGATTGTCCTCAGTGAATCAGAACCTGGAAGGTACCAATTTTCTATGTCTTAACCCTCATCCTAGATGGTATCATCCAGCTTGTGATTGACTGAACACACCTGATCTAGGGATTCAACATTGAGTAGTGCAGGGATAATTGAAAATCATGTAGGGCTGTGGCTCTTGAGGACCAGGGTTGGTCACCCCTGCGATACTGCCTATGTACTGTAATATCAAACAGTGTGAAGTGCATTAATATGATGTTCACTGTAAGCATACTGGAAGTAAGTGTCCTGAGATGACCACAGTATAGTGATTATGTTTATCTGCAGTGTCCAGATAAGGGTCACTGAAGCAAAGATGAGAATTGGGCATAAACTGTTTTGGTAAGTTCACATCTTTAGGGCCTTCACCAAGTCAGCTCAATTTTTCTATAAAGAAACTTGTAAGTTTAGAAGTTGAGCAGGGCCTTCCTACTATAACCCCACCCTCCTGAAAATGGTGCTCATTCCATTAATCACATAATGTTTTGGGATAATGGTTACAGCCAACATCCATCAAAACATGCCCAATACACTAGACCCCCCCAGGAGTTTGCTTATCCTTAACAGTTCCACAGAGTTCCCTGGCTGACATATAATACGAATGGCTCAATTCCACTTGAAACATAAAGACAGTGAGTATTTATCAGTATTTATTACAATTCTGTCCTCCAAACTGACACACAAACAACGCAACCATGACCTGCATTGTATTATCTACAAATAGATGATCTCAAGGCTGGTCCAGATGGTCAGATTAGTGAAAGTCCCTCTGAAGAACCTGATCATGCATCCTAGAATCAAGGACATGTCCCCTGCTCTAGACACTTTCCATTTGAATGCATATATGAATTTAATTGGTTTATTGGAGCTGATAGGTCTACTGGTGTGCTGGAAGGTTCACAAACCAAAATGTCAAATGTGGACAAAAGAACTATACATCAGGGATTTTGAACACTTGAATCAGCGATCAGGAACACTGGAACTACTCAAGGACTTGACCTTATTCCCCTGCCCAAGGCGCTCTTCACATGATAGTCACAGCAGGGTTGCCATCAAATTTGATGGGTTTTGGTTGCAAAAGATGATGGGATAGCCTACAGGGCAGAGTTGATAGATCTACAGTATACTGGTGTGCTGGAAGTATGAAGCCAAGTGAAGGCAGTTGACCAAAGAACAAAAAATTTGGACTTTGGACTGCTGGTTACATTTCTTAGCAGTTTACACTGGTGTACCATTGAATGTTATGGGAAATACTCTGGTCTGCCAAGCCAAAATGTTATCATCTCTTGAAATTTTAAATAAAAAAGATTAGCTCCAACCAACTTTTAACATAGCCTGTTCACAATCCAGTTGTCTGACAAACAGTATAAATTAAGGATATCCAAGTTATCATTTTTCAACCACCGGCAGGTAATCTTTTAGCCAATTCTACTCTCACCTTCAACACCCACCATCTACCAATTCCAACAGAATGAACTGTATATTAAGCCTTTAATAAACTGCACAGCAGCCTCCTACAGCTAACAATTTCCCCTTTCAATTCTTAATGTAGATTGCATAGTAATAACAGCTTGCAATATAATAGCTACTTTCCCTCCAATTGGACTTTCTAGGGACAGTATCTCGATATGCTATGTCAAAATCCTGTATTTTAAATTTATTCTTAATTTTTTTAAACTAAGGCTCTACATGCATGTGCATACACACTCTTTTGTACTGAAAACAAGTTTCTTGTAATTCTTAGTCAGGAAAAAAAATTAACGTGACCTAAAACACTGCTCGAGTGGGCTGCCTGCTGAGCTTAATAATACTATAATTACCAAATGCTTTATCCACATAAGCATTGAGTGTTTTTTAATTTCAGTGCTTCTTGTGAAGCTACAATTACATTAAAATTCCCTTTTATGACTATAGCTCTTACTGGGGCTCTCCATTAAGATCTGCAATGTTACACCTGAATGAAAGGGTCTCAGAACAATCCTCAATTTCTCTGAGGAAAAGCTCAGAAATCCCAGCGTTAATTGCATGTCATTCACAATTTATATTTCGGAGTTCCTCAAAGCTCAATATTAGGTCCATTTGCATTGCACATCACGTGACTGTGAAATGCTAGGTTAAGCTGCATAATTTGAATAATGCGTTACAAGGACCTGAGATTGGACTATGCTTGGGTACTGCGTGTCAGTACTCTACCTTGACCTTTATTGGTGCTACTATGGGTTACTGAAATGCTGAAAAAGATGTCGTCAATAGCTTTGAATGAGACTTTTTAATATAATACACAAACATGCAACAATAGGGGTCATAACCTTCCTTTGCAGAGCTATAGGCAAGAACACATTTATTTGAGCAACATGGAACCACAATGAAAAACGAGATCCAATTAACTCAAAAATTGGTGCACTCAAAAGTCGTTATTTGGGACCAAAAAAAAAAAAAAAAGCAAATCAATAATTAATAAAAAAAAAAGAACATGTGACCTACCATGGCCCCCACGTGTAAGGAAGGGCATCCTGTTGATGGCAATTGGCACAGTACCATGTTTGTTGTGAAAATGGTGGACATGGTGAGTCGTGCTAAGACTGGACGAGACTCTAGCTGAAACAGCAGGACCAGGGAATGCTATTAATGACAACGACAGGATTAGCCTCCATAAACTGACCCAAAACACTCTGGGTGGGGCTGAGGGTGAGGCGTGTGGGGTGAGTACTAATCCGCCAAGCAAAACAACTGCCCCAAGAGGGAATGGAGAGGGGACTGGAACTTCCATGCCCTGCCTCCTCATATGATAGGAAGAGAAAGACATATCAGACCAATACAGGATCCATAATTCCTAGATTCCCTTCGAGACAGGGGATACGTCAAGATATCAGCAGCAAAAAAAAACATAAAAGAGGAAAATAAATTCCTCAAAAAAAAAAAAAAATTAAATACACGTCTTGAACGAAATATCCAATCAAAAACAGAAGCCGAATCCTGCTCCAGGGGTTGCAGCTGTGTATTCCGTGGATGACACGATCCCTTATTCCTTCGGAATGTTTCGAAGCTCGGCACAAAAACAGATCCTTTCTGAAAAAGTCCAAAACAACAGGAAAAAAAGAAGAAAAATAAACAATGACCGGAAGACGGGATCTATGCTGGGGTGTTCTGTCATCCGAAACTGACAGCCATTGAAAACTAAACGAACTCATAGAAATTTTTAACGCATGATATCAAGCTTGATATCATGTTAAAGACACTTCCAATCGAAATGTCTTTCCATTGTTAGCAAGCAAAAGTCTCCATTACAGAATAATTATTGCACAGCCAGATGCATAACATAAAATAAAAAATATATATATTAAAATAGACAACAACAACAGCAACAAAAAAACAGAATTAAATCTGAGATAATCGGGAAGAGCAGCCAAATACTGTTTGCGATCCTCACAGGAACACTGAGCACGGCAAAGTCTGCAGCAGAGACGAGCTGGAGAACGGAAGAGCCGTTAAAGAGTGAAAACGGGAAAAAAAAATAAAACTAGGAAAGCCGAGACGGACTAACTCTAAGACCGATGCTGTATACTTTTCCTGACAGATGTGCGTCTAGTCGACTGCCATCAAGGATGAAAAGACGAGCGCGACCGGATGTCTTCTCTCCGGCCGCTTTGCATCACAACACGAGAGCTAAAAAAGAAAAAAAACAACCTTCTCTCCCAGAAGCCCTTCTCCCTCCTGATATCCCCCTCTTTATGTTTCCACACCTCCAATGTTCAGGGTTCTTCGTTGCTCAGCAAAAGCTGCGATGGTGCGCAGGGAATTCGGGCGCAGGAGGTTGCTGTTGCGCATATGGCTTTGAGATGCTCAAAGATTCATGAGAGAGGAGAGGGGGGAAAAAAAGAAGAATCCGTCCTGGGATGCTGGTATGAAAACCGTCAGCGAGCGTGAGTAAAAGGCAACGGTAACGAGAGGAAAAGAGAAAGAGAGGATGGCAGTGCTACGGACGTGACGGGTGTGTGTGTGTGTGTGGGGGGGGTTTGTTGCTCCGTGCTCCTCAGCCTCGATCTCAGACTGAAAGATAGAGCAATGCAGACACACAGAGAGAGAAAGAGAGAGAGAGAGAGAGAGAGAGAGAGAGAGGTGGGAGGGAGAGAAACTGAGAAGGAGGCAGAGAGGAGGGGGTGACTGGCATGCAGACTTGCTTACACACGTACGCAAACTCATACACACAAACAACACAAATTAACAACGCTACAATTTGTAGATCGCATTGTTGAACAGTCTTACACATTAAGCAGAAAAATACAAGATTGAGAAGACGCTTATTTGCACACGACTGATTTTTTTTTTTTTTACCAAATTAATAATTGCATCTCAATTTCCAAAAAATTAGCAAATTTTCCCCGTCATCAGACCTCACCTCCTCCATTTATTTTCCCTCCTCGACTTCTCTTTTATCCCATTCCGTATATTATGTGTTTCTTTTCAGCGCACATATCTTATATCTGCTGAATTCCTTTGCCCTTTTTGATGTTATGCCTTTCCTTTGTATTTGATAGGAAAATTAATGGGCAGAGTAAAAAGAGAGCATGGTACGGTAAAAATCTGAGAGAGGACCTTGGTACAGTAACATTTGAATATCTATAATACGTTATATTAGTCTGCTTTGAAAGGAATATATGTAGCTTACCTGCGCTTGTATAAAATATCGAATCTCGTGCAATTATAGGTCAAGTCCTTCACTTGATGTTCACAATTTTTGTGATCTCTGTTATTCTAGTGATTTTGACTATGTTCCCGAGGAATGCGGATTTGAGAAACTGCTGCTCTCTGGGAATTTTCACCAACTGGTTTAAAGTTCAGAAAAAATAGTTGGGAAAAACAAACATCAATTAAGCGGCAGGTGGAAATACATTACTACAGGAAGGAAACTCAAACTCAGATAATCACTCTGTACAACCGCGCTGAGCAGAAAAGCATTTCAGAATGCATAAAAACAGCCGTGTGGGACAGCCTTTTCAGATCGGGACAGAAATCTGAGCCGACATTGGGAACAAGTTCAAGAAACCAAGCTTTTGAAGATGTCTCTTTGTCTATTTAAAAAAATGTAACAGGCTATCAAGTGAAGGACAAGTTGTATCAATAAGAAAATTTGACTGAAGAGTAATTGATCGTAGAAATGTAGAAACAGTGTAGTCTGCTTTTGCTGCCTCGGTATTCAGGCCATGACTCCACAAGACCTCTTGGGGGTGCTGTGCTGTCTGGCACTAGGACGTTGGCAGTGGATCGTAAGGTTGCTATGTGTTGTGGGGTTGGGGCTTGTAACCGATACTGACTTTTTTTGCCCGCTGTATCCTGGGTAGGTGTTTGATCAGATTGGGATCTTTGAAGTTTGGAAGCTTGGGCTCTTGCTCTTGCTCTTGGGCTGTGGTGGACTTGGTGTTCTGGTGGCTTTCCATCATGGCCAATATTGGCTTTTCTGTGGGATCAGACTAGACGGGCTGGCCTTTGAATCCCGTGGACGTGAGTGAGCCTTGGGTGCCCATGCTGGGTCCCCAGTTAACTGGTATACAATTGACCATCAATGTTAACATGTTAATTACTATATTACCATATAATTAAAACCTATTGGGTTTGTAAAATCCAAACAAACAGACTATATCCAGAGAGAGAGAATGGCCAGCTAATCATGAAGAAAAAAAGCAGCAAAGGCGTTAGGCGTTGCAGCTACATCTGTCCTTTTGCATCGGGTATGAGATCTGCCATAGGGTGCCAGACATTACAAGCCTGCCAGGTGGACAGTGTGTGTCTTCGTTCTTCTTCTGTCTCTGATGTCTTAACCAAGAATAATGATAATGCTATGTCCAACAGAAAAGCCAGTGGTGGGGATTAAGTCCCAAATTAATCACACTGCCAGTCTCAATATCCCGACAATAAGATCCTTTCCTAGCTTGCACCAGGGACTCTTTAATCCCTGTATGGGTTTATTCAATAACTCTCTCTCCTTACACCAGTTTTTTTTTTTTTTTTTGCAGCATTTCCATTACTGAAGTGAGAAGCTATAGAAAATAAATACACACAGGCCAAGCGCTAAGAGTTTAACTCAATTGAGAAGTCCACCATGAGTCATCAACTTTACTAAAAAGAAAATTCCAGGCAGAATTAGTCAGGGCTACATACACTTAGACATACTGTAGATTGGACACTCCACTGCTTTTATAGACAAGAGCCTGGAGACTATTATTTTTTACAGCTTGGTATTGGCTTTTAATTGGTTTACACAACCAAGGTTTACAGCTAGGTAAGGCATCGTTACCATTATGAATTCTTTCCCCGCTCAGTAAACTGGCACTTTCACAGGGAGAATTATCCATGTTTGATTGATCTGACCACTACTCTCAGGTGTACAAGTGCCTCCCATACTGCAACAGCAAGGAGTCAGTCATTCATTCATGTCAATCATTGTCAATGCTACGACAGAACTGTAAAGGTCGGCACCCATGTTGCACCAAAGTATCTACTTGTCTATCATACATCATCCCGGCCACCAAACTACCCCTCCCAAGCGTTTGCTGCAGGTGTGCCTGAATTCAAACCCGGACATGCGGATGAAAGAAAACCTCATTCCGGGAGCTCTGGGAAATAGGCCACCAATTCGTATTGCACTACAAGGCATGATTGAGAGCTGTCAATTTGAACAGTAATACAAGACTTGTTCCAGTCTCCTAATGGCCACTTCTCACTGGTTCTGATAGGGTAAATGACAAACGATCAGCTAGAAGTCATTTATTAACAGTGATGAGTTGAACATACCGTAGGACGCACTACATTCAGGCCAGCTCAAGGCTTTGGGATGGGTTAAAATAAATAATTTTAATTAAATTGTGATGCATGCATATGAAGTTAGCCTTAGTAGAACTAACTCAAACGGTTATTTATTACATGTTGTAATAACTTCAAAGTATTTTTTTTTCCGGATAAGAGCGTCTTCCAAATGCTTAAATGAAAATTTAACAAATATTGTTGTATATTTATGTGCCCTGCAATGGAAGTGATATAGATGATTAGTCAGTGAGTATATATTTATGTATTTCAATAATCCATTCCATAATTTTGTGTGCGTGTGTGACCTTTGTATTCATTACCATCTTGTATGACCATGGTAGGACCTCCAGTCAACACTCACATGCACAATCTCATTCACAATTTGAGAACGCCAATTAGCCTAATCTGCACGTCTTGGGACTGTGGGAGAAAATACTAAATATTTGTGTGAAATTATAACATGCTTTCCGGTAAGAGGTAATATTTTTAAAATAAAATATTTAGAATAAATCTACTTATCCACAGACAGGAAATGTACCCCACATTATAATTATAAAATGACTCAATTGTTTTAGAAGTAACATCTCCCATGGTGAAATTGATATAATACTTGATATAATCTCTTTGTATTCTGTTGACTGAGCAACTCTTTGCTAAATTTTAGACCCATTTCTGATCAGACTTAACATTTTTTTATATCATTTATTATAGTGGTGCTTCTTTAATAAAACAAACGTTTAAAGATAACAATGAGAAGACTCCAGGGACACATCTGAGGACACATGCAGGAGATATCGGTTGTGATTGATTACAAACCTTACACTCAACCTGTAAGGATAAATATTTCTGCCAAATGACTAATCTGTGTCACGAAATAATAAATTTTTAGTGCTATTATTTTTTGACATTACAGCAAATTGTGTGGCACAGTGGTTCCTTGGCAAGCTAAGCGTTCTAACTCTGTGAACAGATGTGAGCACAATGGTACGTGGAGATGAATTAATATACAGATTAGTGGCACTAACTCCCCGTGTAATGATCATGTCTTTGGGAATCTCTTGAAATGGCCGACTTAGTCAGCTCAGTGGCTATTGCGACAGCAGTCCATTTTACTGCTTCTTAAAGAATGCAACCAACAGGGAATGGGTGTACTTCTGAGATTTGCTTCTGAAAAACAATTGAGTTGAATGAGGGGACTCTTGACTATGGTTCTATAGGAGGATTAAAGATAAAAAGAGTCCTATTTAGACCAGTATGTTAGTTGCTATAAAGCTTCGTTCATTTTCTGTCCTACCTATCCTGTACGGGTCACAGGAGGCCTGGAGACTATGAGACAGGGTACACCATAGACACGGTGCCAGTCCATCTCAGGGCACACACTATTTTGGGACCGCCAATTAGGGACCGCCAATTAGCCTAACCCTGCCTTTGTCTTTGGATTGTGGGAGAAAACCAGAGTACCCGGAGGAGATCCACCAAGAGAACCTGCAAACACCACTGACTCAGACCCGAGGCAAGAATCAAACTCTCTACCCCGGAGATACAAGGCCACAGTGCTAATTACTACACCCCCATGCTGCCTATACATGGTTTGTTAAATTTTTTATTTAACTCTTGCCTCAGGAGACAAAATTATTCCTTACTTATGAGAAATACAGATAAAAGAAATGATTCTTTTGGGTTTCCTGTTTGCCTCAAGGTGTAAATGAATGTACAGTATGAACATGGTTTTGCATGGGGCCCAATCCATTGCTTTACACCCAGTGTTCCCAGGATTTGCCCTGGATCCACCACAACTCTGACCAATATAAAGTGTTTCTAAAAATGAAATACTACAATAACTAAGCTGTGCCTTTAGCTCTTGAGTATTATCAGGAGTTAAAAGTCCAGTGTTGCTGATAGACTCCAGCAGGGAGTTGAAGCATTGCCAATTCTGATTTCTGAATGCAAAGAATTGAATTGTATGCCTCCATAAGTTATTGCCGCTTGTATTCAGCATTCAGAAAGTCAGCAGTGGTTTCATGTATCCAGAAATAAGCCCATGTTGGCTTTCAACCTCTGGTTAAGTGTGCGGTCTCTTATAAAGAAACAGGAGAAAACATCTCTGCCGAGTTCACACTTTTGAAATGTACACACTATGTAAACAAAAGTATTTGGCCAAACCTGCAATGACACTGTATTCAAATCTGCGTCCACCTTTTACAGCTATAACAGTTTCCACTCTTCTTGGAAGGCTGGCCACAAGACTGTGGGAATTCATTCTCTAGAGCATTTATGAGGTCAGGCACTGATGTTGGATGAGAAGGCCTGACTCACAATCTCCATTCTAGTTCATCCCAAAGGTGCTCAATGTGGTTGAGGTCATGGAACTCATCAACCAAACTGAACTCATCAAACCATGTCTTATAGTCCTTGTTTTGTGCACTGGGACAAAACTGCTGGCACAAAGTTAGAAGTATAGCATTGTCCAAGATGCCTTGGTATCCTGAAGCATTAAGATTGCCTGAGGATAAGGGGCCTGATTGATTGAAACACCGGAATTCAGAAAAATTAACAGGTTTGCTTAAATACTTTAGTCCATATAGTGTACTTTTTATATATATGTCTGTGCAACCTACTCTGTTACACATAACTGTTATGACTAGGAAGCACCTGCGTCTTTCAAGCACCTTTTCAGAATTAAAGTTCACTCCCTCTCTTCATGCTTAGGAAGTACATTGTGGCTTTTTAAAATGACACTCATTGTCACCCAAGTATTTTACCAACACTTTTACAGTTTTATCCTGAGACCTCTAAATTGTTCCTTAAGAGGATCCTGTTTATAACGCCCCATTTTTCTTTTTTAACTCCATTCAACCGTAATATTGTTTTTGCTCTTTATGTTTCCTCCGAGACCTGAATAACACTCACTGAACAAGTGGACCTGTGGAAACTATGCAAGCTCTCGTCTTCCATTTTGCCCCTAGGGCAAAAAAAATCAGTTTCTTTCTCTAGCCTTTTAGAGGTAAGTGAATATGCATTAAAATAGAAGAGGTAAATTACAACCAACAACTAAACCGTCACCAGCAATGGATCAGCAAAACACAATGGAGTTTTTAAACGGGGTTTTCACAGAAGACCTGATATAAACTCTTTAATAACAATTTGATAGTAGAGAGAATGGCGGAAGATTATATACAGTATATATTTGAAATTTTCAAGAAAAAGTTGGACCCTTTTAATTAAAATAGCATGCATTTAAATAGAATTTGTTCTTTATATTGCAGCTCAAAAGACCCAAATCAGAAGCAGGGATCATTTGATCTAGTTTATTTAATCATTGTTGGTGAGTCAGCTAGCTGGTAGCATGGTAGTTTACTGGATAGCATTGTGGCCTTGCACCTCCAAGGTCCTGGTTTAATTACCACTTTGGGTCTGTGTGCATGGAGTTTGCATGTTCTCCCCGTGGTTGGTGGGTTTCCTCCAAGGCCTTTTCTATGGACTGTGAGAGGAAACCAACCAAGAACAGGAAGAACATGCAAACTCCATGCAAACAGACCCAAGGAGGAAATCGAACCCTCAACCCTATAGGTGCAAGGTGACAATGCTAACCAATAGCCTAACAGTATTTTATATACACTACCGTTCAAAAGTTTTAGAACACTTTCTAACTCCATGATGGTTCCTGATTTTTATTTCTTTCTACAT
>JAQQZS010000013.1:12313278-12330865 GCA_030068045.1 Platyallabes tihoni | reverse complement strand
TTTATAGTTTTGAAATCCCCAGTATTGTTGTAGAATGTAGAAAATAAATCAGTAAACAAAAACAAAGAAATTTGCAAGTGTTGTAAAACTTTTGAACGGTAGTGTATGTTTTACATGCACTTATACTAGTCATTTTATAGAACAGCATTGGAAACATCCAAGAAAAAGTTGCCCACATAGAGTGGTCAAATTATTGGCCTGCATCAAGCAATGCAAACGTTAGAAAACGTCATTTCTAGAATTCAGAAGTCAGATGATGACCTGAATGTACTGATGGTTATATGAAGTTCAAAAAATTCTGTTTTTCGTCCTTAATGAAACAGGCATATTCCAAGTGGTAAAACAGTGGTTCTGTAAGCATGAGGAAGTCTATTATTCTTTTTTTATTTAGTAGGCAAGGTTTAGAACGCAGGGTCAGCCATTATACAGTACAATGCCCCTAGAGGAGACATAGATAAAGACCTTGCTTAAGAGCCAAACAGTGGCAACTTGCTAGAGCTGGGGCTCGAACTGAAATACCACTGCCCAAAAACATGTGATGGCAGCAGCAGGATTTAAACCCACAACCCCCAAAAGACTGGAGCCTACTGTAAATGTAGTGCCTTAAACTGCTTGGCCACATTACCTACAGAAATAGCACTTTTCACACATGATTAGGCCACCACATTGTGCACTGTAATCAAAGCTAAAGGTGGTCAAATGAAGTATTAGAATGTACCCCTTTTTTCAGCCATGCAGTGTATGTTGTTGGCATTAATTAAGAAATAATAATAAAAAATTATAGATTTTACTATCACAACACAAAGTCATAAATTGAGGCAAAAGAGACCCTAATTACCAATCAATTTTAAAGAAAAAAAAATAGGATGAGCCAGTCTGTCTGTGCATAGCCATGAGCCTCTAATAAATTGCCTAGCTGAGGGAAGATTTAGTATTTCCTTATTATGATTCATTATTATCCATTATTATATCCATTTCTGCCTTTCAGCCTTTACCCTGATAGTTCATTTCATGCTTGTAGCTGTCTGTACACTTGACCTTTTATGGAGTTTTGTGGGTGTCACTATACATAAATCATGGAGTGACACTCATAACACTCCAGACCGGTGTCAGGAACGTGCTTTGCACTTTAATTGGTGATCATCACACGGGAAGGAATGAATAAACACAGCCTGGCTAAAGCTGATCGTCTGATTGCTAACGGTTTATCTTTAAAGGGTTAATGGAATATATTTTTATGCAAACATTTACATACAATTTACGTATACATGCATGAAGGCATTTACAAAACATCCCCCCCATTGCTAGCAAGCTTCATATCACTGTAGCATCTCTAGTCATCCAGTGCAGAGTGGAAAATTCCAAACTGTCCTAACCTTGTGTCTTACTCAGTCTTTCACTTCAAGTAAATCACAGTTTTAAACCTGCCTGAATTGTAGCACAGTCACTGCAACCTGTTTACACTGAGTCAGTATAGTTCCAGGGTAATCTCTGAACGAATCAATTCGTCTGATGCCATGGCCAGGTCTCAAGGACACCCACACATATTGAGAACAGGGCTAAAAAGTCCCCATGTTTACTTTCTCTCTTACATTGTTTGAGAATTTGACACTGCAGTGTACCCATTTCAGTTTGGGTTCATAACATCTGTTTAACGTATCATACCTTGGTGGTCTTATAGTTCGCCTTCCCCGGTGATAATATCATCAGTGCTTTCTGTTGCAATATACTGCTTTTATTTTAAGCATCATTTCTTCTATCATATATTTATAGGAATAGGGTCCATCCACAGGCTAAGGGGTACATCAGAGATATCCATCATTTTACTGCCAGTTTCATCAGCACAATAAAGACATTACTATGATGTCATCGCTCTAATAATGCTGTTTTAATACTGCTGATGTCATAAATGTTCAAGGGCCCTCTTGTTCTTCTAAAGGATTATTAGGGGACAAGCACTAGGACATTGGCAGGATTATGGAAATGACTATGAAATCATCGCCATAACTCTGATAATGCGGTTTTAATAATGCTGATGTCATAAATGTGCGAGGGCCATCTTGTGCTTTTAAGGATTATTAGGGCCCAAGCACTATGACATCGGCACGATGAGAAAATGATAGTGGCAGCGTGGTGCAAGCCGGGAACCATTTGGTCAGCAGTACAACACCTTAACCATGGGCTACGCCTGCTCCACTATCATATACACTGATCAGCCATAATAGTAAAATGTTGTACAAACAAATGATGCTAAATATTGTGTAGGTTCCCCTTGTTCTGCCACTGGGTGCTCTGGGGCCTTTCTATTGTGGCCAGCATTGTTGGAACTTTGTTCTGCATTGATTTTATATGTGGGATCGGCCCAGAGAAGATGGCATTTGGTACCTTCGGGCATGGGTGAGTCTTGAGTGCCCATGATCCTGCCACCAGTTTATTGGTACTGTATATAATTGATAATCAAAGTAAATGTGTAAATAATCTCACTCATTGTCTATACTGCTTTATACTGTATTCAGGCTCGTGGGGGCCTGGAGCTTATCCCAGGAGACTTAGGGCTTGAGGCGAGGTACACACTGGACAGGGTGCCAATCCATGGCAGTGTGTGTAAATATTTAGATTTGATAATTTTCTGGCTGATTAGTGTATTTATTCCCTGGCTATAATTATAGTAAATTATTGCTATACATTCGGTCGCATCCTACTGTATAATGCTGGTCTCACACCACATTTATCTCTAAATCATTTTCCCCTACAATGATTCTGCTAAACTTCTACAAATCAGGTCTGGTCATCCTTGTTTTGGTCCAATGTGTCCAAGTCAAGCTGTGATGAGTGTAACCGAAAATGGGCACTTAAGGACTCTCGGGTGTGTTGATGGCTGCCTTTTCAGGACTGTCAGGCTCAGTTTCATGCTCATTAGCCAGATGCCTACCCGCATCTTGCCATGGCAGTGGCTGCGAGGCTTCTAAGACGAGTGGGCTGTTTGTGAGGTTTTGTTTTTGTGGTGAAGGTTTGTTTTTGTGGTTAGGGGCTACCTGACTAGAGAAATAGTGTGCTCTTCTTCAAGGACAAATTCAGGTATAATCTTTTATACCAAAGTCAATCAAGCATGCATTGACAGATATTCATTAAGAAGAGAATAAGAGTATGGGATAATGCCTTTCAGATTATAGAAAGCACCGATTATTCTCATTCTATAACTATGAATATTATTTGCCTAAAATATACTGCCAGACTGGTACAGGAGCTTTGTGATTTGTAAATAGAGGCTTATTACAAAAACACTAGATATCTGCATGTACTCTGCTAAGATTAGAAGCATTAGTCCTTTCAGCATAATGCTGTGTTAGGAGATTATTTTATAATGATTTGCTCTGACTTCCCTTTCTGTGAACAGGCTCTTGGTCTAACCTGATACTGATACGACATGAAAGCACAAACCACACAGGAAAAAAAAATGAAACACTGGGAGCAGACATCATTGTCCTCGCATTACAACCAATTATACCACAGCACTCCTCTCAGAATTCTCAGAATCTAATAGGTAATTAAGCAAAATTACACAATAGTGGGGAGTGCTGTTGTATCGAATATCAGTATGGTTGTGATGTGGTCATAGGCACATAACTGTTATACAGTACAACAGCTCTACAAATGGCATTTATCATCAACAGATTAGGATATGTTTGTTTATTTTGCTCTACATATTCTTCCGTGACTAGCAGAACTAGTGTTGAGTTAGCAACAAACAATGTAATTAATGGCGTGAAAGTAGTTTTAAATTCTTACTGCTAGTATGTAACAAAAAAAATAAAGAAAATAGACCATGGAGAACTTACAAGATTTACATTATATTTCTTCTTATTTGGCCTTAGAATATCAACTAACTTCTGCAGTTGGATTATAAATAGCGTTAACAGAAAGCGAGTTTGAAAAAAGTTTTATTCCACAATCCAAGTAGTTCCCTTGATAAGGGTTTAGAGCGGAATCTGGGATTCAGCCTTGTGTTAGAAGCTAGTTAGTTTTGTAACTCCAGTTAGCTGCAATGTTATGTCAGAACAACGCGGATGGTTCAGAAGCAATTCAAAAAGACTTACTAAGGAAACAAATTGTTGTTTAATATGACATAACATTGTCAGATGTTTTTTTTTTTTTTTTTTTTTGCTGAAAGTGCTTCCGTGACTGGTTTTGAATTTTGGTTTTGGCAGGTAGCTGGTCTCCCCTCTTTCCAGTACTGGCAACAGCTGGCAACCGACAGTTGCCAGTATATGTTGTTAATGCTGACTATTATAGAAAGGTGTCAGAGCAGCAGACTGATCAAATTGCCCATGCTAACCCCTGGCCACCACTGAAAGTGCTTGCAATTGTGTACTTAAGAATCAGAACTGTGCATCTATGGCTGGTTTTGCATGTGGGTTTTGCCAGATAGCTACTGACCAACATTCCACCCATGCTGGCAACCGACAGTTAAAGTAATTAGCGATTGTTAAAACATCTGTAACTCGGAGTGATACATATGGTTAAACATGCTTTTCGTAACTAATTGTTATATAATATTCTTCTGTGTAACAGTAGCTCTCCAGCAGTAGTGCATTAGATATAGCAAAAAAGTGTAGAACAAAGTAAAACAAAGGTTTCCGTTACATGGAAAGGGAACTGCTTACATGTCTGCTCTCAGAAGACCTAGCTGGTCTAACTGAGATTTAAAAATTGCAACTGTATGAAAATGTCAAAATCTGAGATAAAAGAGATAAAAAACAGAGAGAAAATAGACAGAAAAAAACAGGAAGAATGTTGATGCATGTGGAAGAACAGAAAAGAAAAATTGGACCTGACTGAAAAGGATGAAATAGCACTCTGTATTCTCCCTTGCATTTTACTGCTTGAAAGCGAAGCTCCTGACGACAGTGAGTTAACCGCATCTTGCCTGCCTCATTAGAACAAAGCCAGTCTATGACATTGAGTGCTTTGCTTATCTCTGAAGCCCAGCAAAAAGGTTAAAAGTGTAACTAATGTGGCCCTCTTTTATGAAATTATGATCCTGTCCTGAATGCTTAAAAGATGCTTCGCATTCATTTATTGATTGATGCTAAGTGGCACTGGGTGGAAGGCTGCGTTATGTGCAGCCGGGATTGCAGGAAGACCTTGAGAAGATGCAGGAGTAATTGTGAGGTTAAGGGACTGAACAGAGGAAAAATAATGCATAATGTATTACAATCAAATGCAAGATTACATGATGTACTTGATGGTGCAATCAGCCAAACCAAGGTGTACTACTGTTTTCATCAATGCCCTTGTCTTGTCCTTGCTTCGTTGGCTACTGTAATCTAGAGTGATATTTACTTTAAGCCTCAAGTCACCTTCGCTGTTGTTCTGTGTTAACCTGAATGAGACAGAGCACAAGGAAGGCAGCTAGATCTTATTGGGGTTCTGTAGGTAGCACTTTAAAAAACACATGTACTTATAAGCTGCAGTAGCTTCGATATAAATATTGGAAATAGCTATGCATATGAACTGTTCAAAGTGCCTACAAGTGCCCAACCTTGGAAGTACCTCAGAGACATTATGAATGATTGGTACTACCCTTCTTCAAGTTAGTCTTCAATTTACCATCAAACCCTTAAATCAAGTCATTTGAGCTTCTATTAAACATATTACCTTAACCTCAATCTAATCCCAAGGAATATTATTAAAGCCTGTATAATACAATCATTGCTGATGGACCACTGACAAATTATTGCTCATATAAAGGTTTGAACCTTCTAATCCTTTACTAGGTCATGGTGGTTTAGTGGTCAGCACTATCACTTCGCACCTCCAGGGTCTGAGTTCAACTCCCGCCTTGGGGTCTGTTTGCATGGGGTTTGCATGTTCTCCCAGTGCTTGGTGAGTTTCCTCCGGGTACTCCAGTTTCCTTCCACAGTCCAAAGACATGCAGATTAGGCTAACTGACATTCCAAAATTGCCTGTATTGTGTGAATGCGTGTTTGAATGTTGACCAACCCAATGAAAGGTCCCACCACGGTCGCAAAATGGGTCACCACCAATCCATAGTTGGGCTACAGTTTCCTAGATGGATGGATGGACTATATGTAAGAACATTTTCTATGACTCATTGATCAATCTCATCTTTGTGAATTTACAACAAGGGTTAGCCTGCTCAATAGCAAATCTGACCCTATCTACAAGACAGAGATAGCATATTCTCCCTGCACAGAACAGTACATCAGCTGCAGTTTAAAACATGATTGACACACTAGGTCATTGGCAGGAGTGCTACCATCATTGGATGGTACAGTAAGCCAGGAGCTTCCAATTTGTATCTACGTATTCTCTTAAGCTGTCGATAGAAATAAGGTCACAAGTGCAGAGGGCAGTAATGAGGGTCTTTTGCAGGCTTGCCTATAGGGCAAGGGGCTTGACAATTCAGGAGTGTCTCAGATGAGGTAGTTACGATGTTATTATTTTTATAGGAATGAATAATGAAATGGTAATTTTGTTGTTGTTGTTTGAGAAAGAAGTCTAACAGTAGTTGGACCAACTGGACCAACTAGAGAACAACTTGGTGGTGTGGGGTAGCTCAGTGGTTAAGGCATTGGACTACGGTTCAGAAGATCCCAGGTTCAAACCCCACAACCACCAAGTTACCACTGTTGGGCCCTTGAGCAAGGCCCTTAACCCTCAACTGCTCAGATGTGTAATGAGATTAAAAAAAAAATGTAAGTCGCTCTGGATAAGAGTGTCTGCCAAATGCCTAAATGTAAATGTTGAACCTTGAGCATTCTGATCAGTAGTCCAACACCTAAACCACTGAGCTACCCCTGGCATATGTATCCTAGGTAAAATAGATACCCTAGGTAAAAATACATTTACAATTTTACTTTGCCAATTCTTCAAAGGGCACACACATACACACAGACTCACACGCTCATTCCCACACAAAGGGCAATTTAGTAGCACCAATTAATATAATCTGCATGTCTTGGGAGGAAACCGGAGTACCCGAAAGAAACACGTCAAGCACGAGAAGAACATGCAAACTCCATGTGCACAGACCCGAGGCTGGAATTGAACCCGGACCCTGGAGCTGCAAGGCAACAGTGCTAACTGTTACGTCATCATGACAAATTTAGTTACGTATCAAATTTAGTGAGCTTGAATTAGCTTACAGTATTAGCTTGAATTTCCTTTTAAATAAATAGTGAAACTAGTAAACGAGTAGTAAAAAAGTCTCTCTCTGTCTCCATCTCTCTGAACATGGTTCTCACATTTGGTTTCAAACACCTGCTACATGTTTAGGGAAGGCGAATCATGCAATTATGCTAAAATTCCAGCAGGTGGTGATATTACTGCTTCGAATACTACACACCACTCTGGTTATGTAACACAATGCTGTGCAGAAATGGAGGGAAGTAGATAGTACACATATTTGTCGTAGGATGTATTGGAGTGAAAGTAAAAAAAAAAAACACTCAAGTAAAATACAGATGTGCCCAATTAAGTACAGTAAGAATTAAATAGTTAACATCCAGGTATGATGACGAATTAAACTTTATAAAAATAATAATAATAATAATAATAATAATCAGTGTGTTCATATGGTAACCCTGGTTCACCTCAGGCCTGCCTTACACCACCATCATTGTATATTTAACAACGCCAATTTGTCCTAAAGTGTTTATTCTTTAAGTGATTAATTAGCCTTGTGCTCTTTCTGTGCCAGTCACTGGAACGGCAATATTTAGTATTACAGTATCTTTGGGAGTTGCTGGGGTAGGCCTGCCATTTTTCACGTTTTGTAGTTTAATGACATTTTCAATAATTCACAATACAGGTAGAGGCAGAAAGTAAGACTTAAAAGCTTCAACATTTGCTTTTGAAAGCAGCAGAGGCATAAAAACAGATGTACATGAAACAAGCTGCTGGAAATGATGCACAAAACAGTAAGATGATATAGAACGTGTGTTGTTCTTTGTACTTAAACATAAAGCTTTTTGATCAAATATTGTTTACAAACACTCTTGTACGCTCACAAGCCTATTGGCCTGCAGCGATTGTTCTGCTTGTTAAATAAAAAACACTTTCAAATCTCAATAGTTTTGTAGGGATTCCAGCACATGTACGCACACATACGTTTGCCGAGCTCAAGCATTTATCTCTGAGAGGTGGGTTGTTGAGTGGCAGGATGACAGCATAGCTATAATTACTGTTAAGCCCGTTTTCCTCTCTCTAAAGAGACGAGAGCAAATAACAGTTTGATTTAATTAAATCAGCAGCGAGAGACAGACTTCACCTCACTGAATCACTGGAGACAGAGTGCGCTACCGAGACACACACAGCTCATTATCTAATGAACGTAAGATCACACACACACACACACACGCACACACACACACCAGTACAGCAGAAGTTCTGCAATATTCAAGCAACATTCATTAAAAAAAAAATCTATTCTCTCCTCCATTTTATACTCTTACAAAATGATAGTTAAAGGTTTTCTGATTCCCAAACAAGTGGTACTTGGAGCCTTTTCTGATGTCGACTTCCCCACAAAACCCATAAGGGTTCTTCTAGAAAAACAATCAAAGGAGCATTTAGGGTTAACCCTTAACTGGGCGAAGAACCACAATCGGTAACTGGAAAAACATAAAAATAAAAAAGTCTCTACTCTAGATTGTTCTACATGGTTACTAAGGCCATGGTTAATATGTTATTTTAGTAATGTGTCAGGGTTCAGAGCTGCCTAAGTTACTGGTTTAAATTGGTGAGTTCCGTTCCAGGAGCATGTTCATAAGTCAGATTTGTTCTTAAGTCCGACAAGGTGAGATTTGTAAGCCTTAGACACGAATATACATTGTAAAGCATACCAATCTACTTGACAAAATTTCTGTCCCCTTTCCCCACACTGCCATCATATTTTTTAATAAAAAAATAGTACTGTGTCTTATCGTCGACGTTGTCTCATCGTCTATAAGTCTTTATCCTGTATACAGTGAGCCTGCCCCAGAAAAAATACAATTATATACAAAGTGTATTACAAATATATTGAAATCCTCGATAGTATACTGCAAATATACTAACAAAAAGTTGTACCATCAGTTAATATATAAAAAGTACACTAACATCATGCTTTTACCAAATTTTGAAATTAAACTTTAAAGATACTTCAAAATAATTGGACTATGGTACACTTTCCAAAAATATATTATTGGAAAATATACTTTAAGTGAAAGGATGGTCTAATTTCCAAAGTATACTTTGTTTTAAAATTTATTTTTGGCATATTTTTAAAAATATGCTCAAAATAATCATTGTACAAATGTACAGAAAGTATACATTAGAATACACATTTTAATATGTGGTAGTCTCAGTATATTTTCAGTTAAATTTAAATGTACTTATTCATATGTACTTCTTTATGCTTATATTTAGTGCCCTACTCTCTCGCGCTTTTAGTCTTTTTTTTGCACGCTGAATCTCTCTCGTGCGCTCTCAAACCCGTTTTTGAAAATCACTTTTGCGCGTTGTGTTTTTTTGTAACCTTGTGCAAATTAAATCTGTTGAACTCAAGGATAATCTGCTTCATAATTACTGATGTAATGTGTTTCAAAAACATGTTATAGTGTAGAAAATGCATTTAGCATTTGTAAATTATCCTAAACATCTTTAGTGTACTCGTAACACATTTGCAATACAGTAATATAGAAGACTGTGTGTATTATATTATATAATAAAGTATATTTGTATTAACTACAAAGTGTACTTTTTTAGTATTTGTAATTGTCCAGAAGTATAACAGAATGCTACTGCTGAAACAAGGATATACTCATTGTATATTAATCATGTATTTGTAACGCAGTAAGAATTGCTGTAATGTACTTATAATACATTAAATATATACTTACATTTCATTAATTACTGTCAGGTATGTACGTTAGTATACACAGCCATATACTTTAAGTGCACTAAGTGTACTTAAAGTTGTTCCACTTTAGCACACAAAAGTATACTTAATACACTTAAAATTGTGCTTTTGTACAATTTAATTACAACTTAAATACATTTAGCACAAAATTAGTTGTTCCAAAATAGCAAACTTCAAGTATACTAGTCATTGGTCTGGAGCAAGTACACTTAAGTATGCTTTGGCATGCTAGGATTTGAAGACTCTCCTTTTCCAACAATAACAATACTACTACTACTACTACTAATTATTATTATTATTATTATAACACTACTACTACTACTACTACTAATTATTATTATTATTATTATAACACTACTACTACTACTACTACTAATAATAATAATATTAATCAAAATAATAAATGAAATAATAACAGCAATGATACTACTACTACTTCTATTACTACTACTATTAATAACAACACTACTACTACTACTACTACTACTAATAATAATAATAATAGTAATAATACAGGCACATTAAATCTTCCACATTAAAGGAACCACATTAGCAAGAGCAAGATCCTGCACCCATCTTCCTAAAAGTGGTTCTAAATAGAATACTGGATGTAGAAACAGAGGAGATGTGAAAATCTTGTTGGAGCACAACCAGGTAAAGCTTTGCATTTTACAGTATGTACACACATGTATTCATGAAGTGTGTCGTGTCCACCTGTCCTCTCATCTTTTGTCCACTATACAGTATTTTCCAAATCTACTTCTTATAAGACTATATTCTATTACATTACTAATGAAGCCCACATGCCACCCATGTGAATGCTTTAAATTCCCTGAAACTAAAGCAGCAATCATACTTCCATCTGTTACAACCTGCTACTGTCTCAATGTGTCATAAATGTTCTAAAACAAACTAAATTTTTTCAAATTCCAATATACTGACAGATAATCGACATCTGGATGTTTGAACCCATAACTGTAAATGTTTTTGTTGTTGTTGTTGCTGATGCTTTTCATATAAACACCCACAAAAGTCACATAAAACTTTCACCTTGTGAGTTCTGACAGAAATTCTCCGGGATTGCTTGGTAAAAGATTTATGCTCATTAATGTGTTAGAAAGACTCTATATACTGTATAAATAAAGTGTTACCTAAAAAAAAAAAAGCACTCCTTGTCACTCAGGAATGTTATATGCAGGTCTCAACAAAAATGTATTTCAATGCTAGACACTAATAAACCATCTTGCAAAGAACGTAAACATTTTTTCTTCTTCTTGGAAGTTAACTGTATTGTATGAGGGGTGTTCTTGTTCTTGTTATGAAATTTCCTGTAAATGAAGGAGTAAACCGCTTGATGTTCTCAGAAGATTTTATGCACAGTACGGTGATGAGACACCGTAAAGCAACTGAATGGTAAAGCAACTGAATGGTGCAAGATGTCTCGGAGCCCGCCGCAGTCAAGAACTCTGCTCAGGTAGTGAATCTCATAAGATTTGGTGAGTGGAACTCGATTGATCCATTCTTTTCAGGCATGCTAGTGGACTCTTTACATTGATAAATATATTCTCAGTCGAGTGTTATGAATATGATCTAGTCGGCGCGAACGAGCCTGTACGACAACAAAAGACGAAAAACCACTCGACTTGTGACATTATAATGTACAAATGCCAATAACATCACCTTTGTTGTCATTAGTGCTTGGCATTTTAATAAAGCGATGATGCATTCTCTGTGGTTAGAGACTACCCAAACGCCCCAAAAAACAAATGGTTTCATTAAGAAAAAAGGAAACAAGCCTATTTTCCCTCCTTCCCTGTTGGTACTACTTCTCTATTGATTTTTCAGCCCTTGAAAAAAGAAAGGGGAAGTGCCCTTTTGACTAAAACTAAAGACCAGCGAAAGAACAAGACGAGGAAAAAAGAGCAAGAAGGATAGGTTGACATTTTGAAGGTAATGCTGCCAGAACATTGTGTTAGGAATGAAGGAATTATAGTGTGCGCAAATGAGGCCTGCATGTCAACTATCCACTCACGCCCATGCATACAAATTTCCTCTTTCTCTGTCTCTCTATCTATCTCGCCTCTATCCCATCCCCGTTTCTAACCATACATTAACACAAAATCCTAGTGAACTGTCTTAACTGCAGCACAGTGATCACCGTATATTAGCGACAGCCTGGAAGGACTCTTTACAAAGTCTTAAATTAATGTTAAAATCGTGACATTTTTTATTTTAGACATTTTTGACCCCATCCACCTCCTCAAACTTTTCCACCCTTTCCAGTGTTTTGGGATTTTATGTCAGAAATCTACATTTAAAAAATGCAATATTGAAGAAAGGAGAAAAATCTATATAGTTTAAATAAAACACTTAAATTTGGTAAAGAAAAATGGAAAAAGGTCATATGACCTGGCGAGCCCAGATGGACCCTATTCCAGAGCGATGGTATCATCAAGGTAAGATGGTAACCATATGAAGTTTTTTACCCATCATGCAAAGTTGCCACTTCTATTATGATCTGGGGTTGCTTAAATTAGTCAGGTCTAGGCTCAGCAATGTTACGTGGTGATAAAATGAAGTCAGCTGACCATCTGAATGAACTAAAATGACCAGGTTATCACATCATTGGAGTTTTTCTCCCATGATGTCACAGGCATGTTCCAGGACTCAAGGTGTGAAAGTGTGATTCTTGAAACATACTTCATTGTAGTTTAATTAGAGGACATGTTTTCTTACGGTTTCTCTGCTTAAATGTACAGGAAATATCTGTACTTTTACTTAACTAGATTCCTGCATGGTGTTATGTGGTTATGTCACCTAACCACGGTGGCGTCTCCCTGCTTCCTGTATGTGAACGTGCTGTTTTCATCACTGTCTGCAACCAGCTGGGAAGTGGGAATTTTCATGCGTAATTGCATGACTTGCCTTTCCTTTGAGACATGCATAATAACATAAAAGGTGTTTAGACAGCACTGAAAACAGCACGATCACAATCAGGAAGCAGAGAGAGAGAGAGAGAGACAGAGAGAGAGAGAGAGAGAGAGAGAGAGAGATTTTTGCTATGAAAAAGGCTACTGTGAGCGAATACAAGCTGTGTACTTTTGATAGATGAATACTTCTGTACTATTACTCAATTACACAAGTAAATGGAGGATTTGTTTTTTTTTTTACTTGAGTAGTATTTGCCCTATGCAATGTCTAATTTATTCAATTACAAATGTGTGCACTTTACCTCTGTAGGCAAGTAAATAAACTAAAAGTCTTTATGAAATGTAGTATTTATGCCGTGAATGTCTGAGCCTCTAAAACAACAATTATTCACCAAGATACTTTTAATGACTCTACTGTGCAGTATATATACTATAAATGTGTCCATACTGTATAAAAGAAATAGGCCTCTGTGTCATGTCATATTCATACCACAGCTAAACAGGAAGTCATGAATTATTAATTAGAATTTACTAGATACCCTGATCAACTTTAAAAACTACAGTAAAAATGACAAAATTGCTGATTTTATTGAAAAAAAAAAAAATTTTTTAGTCATGGATTTTATTTTTATTTATTTTTATTTGAGTTAAAGGTTAGATATTTCTACAAGTGTTAGTGTGAGATTAGGTTTCTGTAATAAAAAAATGAATTTGTCAGAAGCCTATAAGAACACATCTTAACCAGGGGTGCTAATAATTGTGGTGAGCGCTGTATATAAATGTGTCCATATATAAATACGCATGTGCATTTAGGGGTTTTATCCTTTTGGATTATCTATGGTTACATTAACAATCTTTCAAAAAGTTCTGTATACAATTTAATCTGCTTGAATTGAGACGTGTTGATTTAAAGGTAACTCTAGCACAGTTTAACCTCAATGAAAATTTCAACCCTGACTCCTGATTCCTACTCAGAGTGGACAAATAGGTGTTAGAAATAAATAAAAAAGGCACCAGGTGTAGGGTGAATACTAAAATGTGCTACTTTTTTGCCCTCTTTGTAATTTTCCCAGTTGCAGTTTTGCAGCCTAATCAGAAAGTAGGAGTGCAAAAATAGACCTAATGAGGTTTTAGATCAATTGAAATTTCACAGAGCCTGCAGCAAGACATATCTGCAATTAAATGCCACAGAACTTTCAATCAGAGGGCGCAACGTGTGGTGCATAGAAGGCTTGGGGAAAACTCATTAAATCCTCTATGCTTTGTTTTGTGAGGTAAGAAGGAGAAAAATAAAAAATACAGTGCTAGGGTATAGATTCGAGAATTACACTTTGCTTTTACAGTTAAAAAAAAAAAGCAGCTTATAAAAGCTGAATATACTTTGCAGGGATTTTGCAAATGCAGCGAGGGCACATTTAACAAAATGGCCTGAGGCTTTTAATCTAAATTAGCCGTAGATGAAGTGGCATATATTTATACTGTATATCGGACAGGAAAAATACGAAGAAAGCTAGGGGACAGCATTTCATTCAACTTGTCATAAATTAATTGAACGATAGTGAATAGCATTAGGTCAGGGCTATACAAGGGGGAAAAAAGTCCAGATAGGCTCTTCGTATTAGAATGACGATGATGGCGCTGGCTTAATGTAAGATCTGCTGGAAGTGTAGTAATAAATTTATTCTCGACCAATATTTCACAGTCCATTTAACAGTTTATAACAAATTCCCTCTTGGCTTTTTATCTTTCCGCTAGCTAAGGCACGGCATTCAATATGTGTCCGTGAGCATGCAGTTCTATCACTATAGCATGCTTTAGAAGACTAGGTTTATTGAAAACATCTGAGTACATACAGTATCCAAGCCCTCCACCTTCTTCTTCTTTTTCTTTAAGAATTATGCACACATTTTATGTTTTTTTTTGTTTGTTTGTTTTCAGTTTAACAAAAAGGTCAGGAGGAGCAGAAATAAAGAACATGGACTTGTATTTGTGTGGGCTTTATATTGGTGGTGGTGGCGGGTACGGGTGCGTCTTTGACATTTATTTCCTATTACTTCAATAGTGGATGCTCTCCAGTCTCCAGTATCAGTCAGAGATAAAGCCCTATCTTTTCATGTTTTTCCAACAGAAACATGACAAGCTTTTACTTAAATAGAAAAAAAGAAAGAAAGAGAGAAAAAGAGAAGGTTCAAGTATAAGTTGATGAAGAAAAATATAATTTAATTGTAAAAATAAATCACAATTATTTTCATTACTTTTACTATTTGGATTGTTGTACCCAGAGCCAGCACCTCTTACTGCACTCAACAAAGCATAAGAAAACCCAGCATGTGTTCAGCACCATGGTCAGCTCCACCTCATGCGCAGAAAGTGCACGGCGCCTCAACTCCATCCTGGTGTCAACAACACAATCTGGAGGTGTGTTCCAAATGGCCTGAAGTGAACAACAGGTCTACACTTCACCGGAAAAATTACTTAAAAATTACCCATCAGTCATTGCGTCTCGCTAGAGCATGAAAAAATGGAGCTTGAAAAATTCATCATATTAAAAAGACACAAAATTTTTCATTTTAACTTGATTAAGAAATCCTTAGTATTATATAGGCTAGTAATCTGTAAAAAATCTGTCAACAATTATTATTATCATAATAATTGTCATAAGTATCATATTATTAGTCCATAATTAAAAATTATGAATTATTAATTAATCATTATTAATCAACAATCAATTAATAAATAATCAATAATTATCGAAAAATATAAAAAAAAATTATCAAAAATTACAAAAAAAATATTAATAAATAATCAATAATTATCATATTATTATTAGTGTGAAATGTTCACGGCAGCAGTGACACGTACAGTATCTGAGGTGCTTATGTTACCACGGAAGAAGTGACGTCTGCGCTGGTGACTTCGCAGGTGAGTTTTGTTTCCTATACAGAGAGTAGGGAGTAGGGATCAACCTGTGAAGTTCACTTTAAAATGGAAAGCAGCTTGAAATCTTCAAAAAAGGGACCGAGCAATGCCAGACTTGCTGAATGCAAGACTCATGTTCATTCTTCTCTTCAGAACCAAGAAACACTTCAACCTGGGAGGAACCGCTAAGAATGGGGCCGCGCCAAATGCAAGACTCATGTTCATTCTCCTCTTCAGAACCAAGAAACACTTCAACCTGGGAGGAACCGCTAAGAATGGGGCCGCGCCATTGGGTTACCACCATTACTACGGTATAAAAGGAATAAAACCCATCCACATATGCTCTATTATTAAAATATTCACTTCTGATTGAGTCACAATGGTCATGTTTTTTTTTTAATTCCTTACTAACTGCGCAAATTCTCTTTAATATCTTGACTTCCCCAAGGAAACCTGATTCCGCTGGTGTTATGAAAATGATTGCTGGCAATTATACCTTCCAAATCCAAATCTTTTCCTTCTGTGAGCAGACAGGACAAAAAATATATATATATGGATTTTCTCATATTTTTTTAAAATCTCATCCATATTATCGAACGCTTTGCGGATGTTTGGTAAAGATCGAACATTCGCGGTAGCGCACTGATAATATTCCTTAGCTTTTGATCGACTTTAGGAATTCGTACCATCACTGAGTATCTGCTGAAGGTGCTAATGTTAGAGCAGACAGGCATGTTAAATAAGGCAGAAACAACATTAAGACCTCAGAAGCATTTTAAATTGTAGAAAGATGTCACACGGCACGCAACGTGTGATTGAAGCACGAGTAATAACACAAGACTCCTGTAGCCATGGTTTTAATGACTTTTCTACGGGATGTGAAAGTTTATCAATGACAGTAGTGGAAGAAACACACTGCTCTCGTTCTCTCTCTCTCACTCTCTTTTTCTCTTTTATTTTAGCTAGCGCCTTTCACACTCGACTTCTTGCTGCTGTCATCTCATTCTTTCTGTCAAATGAAGGAGCATAATTTTCACTTCAGTCATTCTTACCATCTTGTCCTTCATGCCTATTATCCAGAGGGAGGAAAAGGGATGCTGACTTTTCAATGAAATGCCGCCGTACACATTTCGCACAAACTTCAAAAAAACAAAACAAAACAACAACAACAACAAAAAAGGCAAAAATAATACTGAAGACATCTTCCGAAATGGTTTTCCATTAATATAGGGAAGAAAAGATGTCTTATGCGGCTGTATTACTTTGCATTTACACCAAGATTTTTTTTTTTGCCCTATCATCTGGAGATTGTAAGTTTGATTCCTGGGTTTTGCTACAACATTAATATCCCAGAAAGCAGATGGCTGTGCTCTACTGAGAGGAGGGGTGGCATACTTGCACTTTCACATCAGTCATAGAAACAGGAGCCAATCATGTCCGTCTATAAGCTCACACAAGCAGACCGGACATTTTCACATTAGACACGATTGATTTGTACTTGGCGTATTAACACTCGCCAATACAGCAGGTGGCAGGTTAACTGCCATTAAACACAAGTGAAGAATCAAGCAAAGGAAGTTAACTTTTGCACTATGTCTAATATTGATATATCAATGCAATGCACTTTTCACTTTATCAGCTATGGCTGTATAAAGTCGGTCAAGGCATGACAATGGCAAGGAAGTGGAAGTCGACAAACTGTTCCCATAACAGTTTTCCATCTTAGAAATATTGCAAAACTTAGGAGCATCTTATCCGTATCTGATGCAGAAAAGCTAGTTCATGCATTCATGACCTCCAGACTGGACTATTG
>JAQQZS010000013.1:12277531-12294024 GCA_030068045.1 Platyallabes tihoni | reverse complement strand
TTGTAGTTCCTGGACTGCAGTGGTCAGGAACATCCAACAAGAGCTGCAGTTTTGTAGTTCCTGGACTGCAGTGGTCAGGAACATCCAACAAGAGCTGCAGTTTTGTAGTTCCTGGACTGCAGTGGTCAAGAACATCCAACAAGAGCTGCAGTTTTGTAGTTCCTGGACTGCAGTGGTCAGGAACATCCAACAAGAGCTGCAGTTTTGTAGTTCCTGGACTGCAGTGGTCAAGAACATCCAACAAAAGCTGCAGTTTTGTAGTTCCTGGACTGCAGTGGTCTGGACAGACCAAAAGTAATCCAAAGAAGATGAACCAGTGAAACTGGTCACAGGGTCATGAGTGGCCAAGGCTCACCGCTGCGCATAGGGGGTGAAGGCTGGTCTGTGTAGTCTGATTCAACAGAAGAGCTATTATTGCTAAAATTAATTAAAAAAAGATTAATGCTGGATGTGATAGAAAGGTGTCAGAACACAAAGTGCATCACTGTTTTGGTGGCAAATGGGGACACCTACAATATTAATATTAGGTGGGTGGTCATAATGCTTTGGTTGATCAGTATACACCCTACCTATTAAGGAAAGTAAAAGAATAAACCAGTATGGTCTCACTCCCTCTCTCTGAATATAGTCTATGTTAATGTGAGAATTATGCTTCTTGAGATCCATGACTCATCTGTCAGTCAACCACAGGATCTCGTCTTGACGTTCACAGGTGTTAGTTAAGATTCATGACTCTATAACTATCATCAGGTCTGTATAATGATGAATGAAAAATAAAAATGTTTTTAAAAAAAAGTGAACACAAGGGCATCATTAAATAACCATTGAGCTCTGCGTAAAATACTTCCAGCTAAAAATTATCGCCTGTTCTACCTCCGGTGAGTCGGGTAAGGACCGAATCTTAATTTTTTGATCCATAGACCAATTCCAGGTGTCTAGCATTCGTTGTTAAAATAACTCTGAGGTTCTTACGGTAGCACTTGGCTAAAAGCTATTAGCGTTTAAGTTTGACAGGAGGCTCAAGGACAATACAACCTATTCATTCCTTTTATTTGAGGTGTAGATTTAATTTTTATGAGGCTTTCATGAGGAGAACAAAAGCGTGGCAGAAGCGTCAGACTTTTGATCTTGGGTCATTTCTTAGGTAAATGTGAGATAGTAGGATATTAACTACAGTACATGCTGCAATCCTCCCAGCCAGGGCAGCTTTTACACAAAGACTTACAGTACATTGTCCTCCAAGGAAATACAAAATAAATAAATAATGTGACTGCAATAAATAGTAGAGCTCCATAAAAGATTAGGGATCTCCTGAGGTCATAAACATTTAACAGGTCAGGAATGTCAGCGCCATGGAGAAATAACCTACGAAGCATCTCTAAAGTCATTTACGGACCACAACCTATTGCATCCATTGCAGGTTTTATACAGTAGTTTTTATGGCGATACTGTGATTTCTTTCCACCAATTTATTTATCAGGGCCGCCACATCAACCACGACAATCTAACAAGTAAAATGTACAAAACAGGGCCTGCATTTAAGCCAGTCGAAAAAAGCTAGAAAGTGCCTTGACCCCTAATCGTTACTCGGTCCAGCCTTAATAATCAGGGATGTGAGAGGCTTTCCTGACACCACCATCTTTAGGAAAAATTGTAATGGCATTCCTATACTGGATTTCATAAGAACTGAAGAACTTGGGCTGAAAAATCCTGCGGGAATTTCCTAAAGGGAAATAGTATCGAAAAAGTTGAATGATCGTATCTCTCTAAACACGACGGGAGTGCACAGACTTGAATGTTCTCGATTAGACAGTCGACTGTAATCTTTCCACAAATTAAAAATGCAATAAACTCACAATGGAATGTTGATTGTATTTCAGTGAATAGCTCATAATAATCAACAGGATCCCTACAAAAAAAAGCATATTCCAGTCTATAACTCATAAGAAAGGTATCTATAATAATCCAATGAGTCCTCTTCTTCTTTTGGCTGCTTCCCTTAGGGGTCACCACAACGTACCACCATTTGTCTCCATCTAACCCTGTCTACCACATCTTCTCTTGTCCACATCCATACCTACCACATCCATAAACCTCCTCTTGGGCTTCTTCTTGTCCGCCTGCGTGGCAGCTCCTTCTCCAACATTCTCCTCCTGCTATATTCCATCATCCCTTCACTGCACATATCCAAATCATCCTCTCTAACCTTGTCCACAAACCATCCTACCTGCACTGTCCCTCTGATATACTCATTCCGAATCCAGTCCATTCTTGTCATTCCATATCTTGCCACTCCATATCCATATCCTAAAGAGTAATCCATTGAAAATCAATAGGGGCAGAAAGATTGGACCTTACTCCAGTGGGTAACTCACACATGCAAAACTGAACAAAAATGCCTGATGAATACAAATCGAGGAAAACCTACAAGCACCTTATATTCCAATTTGTGATCTATAAAAAAAAATCCAATAGAAATCCAATGGATGCTGGGTAATATTCCGGTCAGTAACTCATAAGAATCCGATTGGATTTTGAAACGATAATAATAATAATGTAACTCACTATAGGATTCCAATTGAATTCCAGTGGATTGATTTGTAATGGTGTGACGAAAATGAAATGACCCAATGCTGACCTGATTGTATTGCATATAGGCTCTGGGAAAAATCTCAATCATACGATGGGCGTTCAATTTAAACCGGGACTTTTTTTATTATGCAGAATAACGGAACACAGTTCTAAACATAAAAACCCCTTCAACACTAATGCACAACACTGAAGCTAATTGCTTGCACACTGAGAAATAAAGCAAAGAAAATGGATGAGCTCCTGGCCAGAAACGGCAGGAGGTGCACGTCGGGGGTCCACATCCCCCTACCCCATCCCCCCAATTTACTGAGCTCTGATAAGAAACCATTCTACATCTCACAATATTCCAGACATCTGCTATAAGCATAGTTGCAGGTAAGTGGAAAGTGGGCTGATAAGTATAATTTAATTACGGTTTAATTGGAATGCAGAGCAACTGTCGCCCTTCGCTCCTAAATCTATTGAACTGAATAAAGAATGATTCATCTTTTGTAATTGCACAACTAATTGAAAATCATGGAGGTAATGTTCTGACAGATGTATGATACGGAGCGTACGCTTCTATACGATGTCTAGAGCAGAGAACGTACCAGTGGTGTCAATGTCATGGATCTCAGGGCTTTGTAAAGTTCTCAGGCTGCTTGATTTGTACCACTGATATTTAACCATCATATGATCCAAATCATATGTAAATTTTAAGATTCAGAAGGTTATTGAACTCCTTTGAGTTTATGCAGCACTGTGCGTTTGCTTCCACACAGTGCTCACGCAAAGTAACGATTTCTCAATTTCAAACCACTATTGTGTCGTTTTCGAAATGTCACAGTGTACCAAGAGACCATAACCATGCGCTATGCATCACACTGCTGATTCAGCCGTCTTCATGGATGTTCACGTCCCTTTTTTTCCCTCTCTCTCTCTCTTTCTCCAACACCTTCTTCTACAGTTGAGGATTTTCCAAGGCATACTGGCATTCAGCGGGGGGAAAGAAAATTTTTTTTTTTGGTATTTCAGAGTGTTGACTCACATTTTATCTTGTCAAACAGATACAAGGAATCATTTTGCAGAAGTCTTATCCTGGATATACTGGGTGTGAGGTGGGAATAGACTCTAGAATGTACAACTGAGTCAATTTCTAGTAAACGTGGAGAAAATGTGTCTATGAAGGAGTACGGCCCTCACTCTCACACATTGGTGATAGAGTATAATCTTCTATTCCTAGAGGGTAAAAACCATAGGCTGTATAAGAACTGGACAAACCCTCCATGACATCAGCAACATGTTTTCTGAAAAGCTCATTTGTGGGAACTCTGGTCGTCACCATCTTGCCAGGACCTGAATCCGCCTAAACCTTGGTTAAGCAACTTCATCCATACCCTACAGTACGTCATCCTGTGTCAAGGTTAATACAATTTTAACTAACAAGTTACATCAGTCTCGTAAAGTTGTCATTTAACTTTTATGTGTCTTTGAACCATAAGGAGGAAACCCACCAAGCACAGAGAGAATTTGACCTGGACTCAAACCCTCAACCATGGTGGTATGAGGCCACGGTTCTCACCACCTCATCACTGTACCGTCCTCTACAGTTAGCTATAGATATTTGTTTGGTATCAGGTCGGTAACCATGTTTATTTCTGTTGAAAAGTTGGACTTTTAAAAGTTGGGGCTCTTGGGCGACTGACAGTGGGAGGTGTGGCTCAGGCGGCTAAGGCTCTTGGTTGTTGCTATCTGGGTTTGAGCCCTGCTGCTGGTGTAAAACCTGTGCCAAGTTGTGTGCCGATTGGATTGTCCGCTGTGACGAGACCTTTACCGGAGTAGCCAAAAGAATGTTTTGCTCTACGGAAACTGACTCACTTTTGAAGCTGCCACTTATCGGTCATGCAAGGTACGGATTGTGATTTTGACACTTCTGCGTTGGACTCAGTTTTGGGTGGGCAGGGGTAGTATGGTAGGTAAGATTTTGGCCTACAGATCAGAAGGTCCCTGGTTCAAATCGCAGCACCACTAAGTTGTCACTGTTGAGACCTTGAGCAAGGCCCTTAACTGCTCAGATGTATAATGAGATAAAAATATGAGTCACTCTGGATAAGGGCATCTGCCGAATGCTATAAATGCAAATTTTGCTGCTTGGTGTGATAGTAAATCTTGTAAAATGTGTGACATCTTTACAACACCACCATCATCTGCATTAGAATGCAATACCTTATTTAGGTTCCCTGAGATGTTTAAATGTCCTCCCTCTGCTCGTCCGCCCGATCTGAAAGCTTTACACTAATGAATTTAACCTGCTCGCGAGCCCTGGCGGCTCTGACGGCTTGTTTCCTGTGCTGACCTTTAGGTTTTAGCCTTTTCTTGTTTGACAGCAACAGTGAAAGGTTTCATTAACTTGACAGCTGACTCACGTCTTAAGATATTTCTGAAGATCAATCCGAGTTGAGACAACACAAGATTCTTTACAGAGAATTTCTCTCAAACTCATGTTAAAGCTCCAATAAATTCCAGGAGTGTAGTGATGGATATAAATGAAGATGTGTGAGAAAGCATTTGTAATTAAACCGACTCCACTAAATTAGCCTGCGATCTCACAGGTACTGTACCTGGTATTCACAGGATTAGGGATTGGCAGCTGTTTCTGAATATAAAGAATGTGATATGCCTTAGGACACAGCAGGACTTGTTGGTAGAGTCAGAGGTGCAATGCTATAGCATGCAGTGCCAGAACAGGGGATGTGAATAGGTGCGATAATGTTAGAGTGCATTTTTAGGTGTACTGTATGTCTGTGAAACAATTATTAAGGTAATCATTATGTACTTTTAAGCACATAAGACATGCATCTGATCAGCTCTAGTACCAGGTAGTGCAATCACACTGAACACTGACCAATGAAAGCTGAGTTTGGTATTTACAACGGGGATTCGAGTCAAACTGATACTTTTGATTGTGCAGAATAACAGAACAGTAAAACTCCCTAAATGGAGGCACGGTGGTTTAGTTGTCAGCGCTGTCGCTTTGCACCTCTAGGTCCTGGTTTCTGTTCCTACATTGGGATGTAGTTTGCATGTTCAAGGGGTCATACCACAGTCATACTTAATGGTCACCATTGGCCTCCACAGTCCCTAGTTGAACTACAGAGGATACAGAGTCCTAGATGAATGGATGAATTTCTCAATATAACCACCTTCTACACTAATGCACTTATCCCAGTGTTTCAATATTGCTTGGACACCATCAAGACAGCATGGATTTCTGAGCCTTCCAGGAACTCCTTTAATGGCCCTAACATGTGGAACTGACTTTGCTTGAGGTCAGGACCTTATGGAGACATGGCAGTAACTCACAGTTCCTGTAATGTGCAAGTGGTGTTGGTGAATGATTGTGCGTACTGTTCCCTCAGAAATATGCATCTCTTATCGCAAACTGGTGACAAATTATCCATGCATTTTCAAGGATCAGGTGTTCCACTCGCTGAACGTTCACGAGAACGACTGCGGTGGGATCCGAGCCACCTCAGCCGGGATGGTCATTCACGGACATCGGTGTTCTTTAGAACATTTGCACCATTTAAATGTCTACTGCGGCTTAGAGACTTATAACCATAATGTGCTTGGTGTAAACGTCAATTGGTTTACGCCTTCAATCATGAGAAATCTCATCATAAATCCCTGTTTGACTTGAACGTCTGCCTCGATCATACGCTCAGCTAGGCAGAGTCCAAGTGTGACCTGTTGTGAACGATTTAAAGCAGTCGTTAGAATAGTCAAAATCACAAACCCACACCTACTTGTCCTCCAAAAGAAACACAAGGCAGAGGCAGTGAGAGAGCCCCTGGGGAGGACTGCAGGAAAACAGAGACACAGAGACTCGCCCTGCTTCTCTACAGCTACTGCAGAGAAAAGAAAAAAAACGAAGGAAGGAAGGCAAGAAGGGCAATGAAGAGTGGGGTGCAAAAGGGAGAGGAGAGAAATTATCTGCGACTTAGGTGCCTTCGAGATTTTGTAGTTGTTTTCGTTTGTAAAGACAACAAGAAAGGTGTGAAGAGGGAGCAAAGAGTAAAGGCGGTGTATATGGAAGATACACAATGAACGTTTTTTTTTTCCTGCTCAGAAGCACCGTAGAGAGTATACTAGATTAAGGGCAGGTGAAGAGCTCTAGGAAGTGGAGAGATGAAAGAAAAAGAAACAGCGATATGAGGAAGAATAAAGGGAAGGAAATAAGGAAGATGTTTACTCTCACTCCTGAGCTTAAGGACTTGTGAATCCAGGGAGATTGAGTTTAAGATAGAAAGACAGGGAAAGAGAGAGAGAGAGAGTGAGAGAATAAGTCATAAGTGATTCACAGAACATCTACATATTATGTCAAGATTGTTAGAGCAAGTGAGATAGTGAAACGTTTAGAGAATACAAATAAGGCAAATATCAGATGCTGTATTGATGACTATCCGGGGGGGATTAAGCAAATCAGCTAAACAGAGGAATGATGGAGGGATTTAGCAGCCTTTTCTAGGTTTTATCTTATGTTGGGGGGGGGGGGGGGGACCACAATTATATGACGGCTTAAAGCTGTAGTCAATTTTAATACCTGTTGAATTCCTAGTTATAAAATATTATCTATCTATCTATCTATCTATCTATCTATCTATCGTATTGATACTCTTACCATTAAGTGAAATCTCAACCATTTGGAAGAGTATAATACTTGGCTTGAGCAATCTGGTTAGTGTTTAATGTTTTACATGCTATGGATAAATTCTATCTTATCTAAGCGTAACTACGTACTATTCATATCCTCCATCTATTTGTTCCAAATACTATTCTCTGAGAAAGAGCTAAACCGCTGAGGTATTGCATTACAGAAAACAGCCAGTCTTTAGTGACCCGAATATCTTCTAAGCAGAATCAATCCCTCGCCTGTGTAGCCTCCCTAACAAGCCATAGCCGTAATTGAGACGATAGATGCGGGCTAAATGCCGACACGCATTTCAAAGCTCTCGAATTAGCCTTTCTTGAAAAAAAAACAAGGTCCAGTCGGGGCAAATTCAGTGGCTAATAACGTGAGCTCTGGAAGAAAGAGTGATGAGGATATTAGAGTAACACATCGCCCGGCCTGATTGAGGCGCCTGAGCTGGTCAGCTGTGGTCGTAGCAATTCGGACGTGTGAATGTAAATGTGACGAGAACGACGACATGGTTGAGAAGCGACATGTTCGAAAGGCTTTAGAATTAAATTCGCATTGAATGCATGTGGACATTTGAAAGCACAATGAAAAATTAGTTTTTCTAAAATTCAGCAATACTATATCCTGTAAGATGGTAATAAAATAGATTCACTTGACCTTTAATTATTCAACCAATCATGTAGCAGTAGTGAACGTAACAAAAAGAAATTGACAGTTGGATAGTTGTTAGTCTCAGAAAGGAAATAGTTGATATCCAGACATTTTCACACAACACTCTGTGAAGATTAGTTGTCTCATCATTTGCACCGCTTTATACAGGGTCGTGGGGAGCCTGGAGTCTATCCCATGAGACTTAGAACATGAGGATGGGGTGCCAATCCATCGCAGGGCTATACACAATGGTGTGCAAAACAAATAAAACATCTACTGAGCGGCAGTTCTCACTGGATGTGAACCATAATGTCGGCAGGAGAGGTCAGAGAGAATGGCCACACTGGTTTGCAACCACGGTGAGCAGAAAAGCATCACAGAAGGAGAAGAAATCACATGCCAAACCTTAAGGACGATGTACTATAATAGAATAAGAAAATTTACTATAATAGAATAGAAAATGTGACTTTCTTGGTGGACATGTGATGTGGACAAGACTTTCTTTTCTTTTATCATGCTGCCCTTTCATCTCTCCCAAGGAAGATCAAGACCTCTTCACATGTCCACCAAGAAAGCCACACTTAAGGACTCCCCTTACTCTTCCTGGTCGCCTTACACCTTAATGACTCTCTCTAATCTCTCTCTCCATTGTGTCCCTAACAGCTCTCTCTCCTCTACTCTCTAACAACCCTCCCTCTTATTTTCACCTTCTCTATTGTTTACGTAACAAGCTGTTTCAGATTGGAGAGGGCCATTTGACCTTGGAGAACTTACCTTAGACTGAAGAAGCTACTGTACTTGGATGAGTAGTGAAACATTTCAACTAAACTAAGAAGTCGTCCAGTTGATATGAATCAAATTTCAGATACAACCCTGACCTTGCTCCAAGCCATTTCGACATGTTTGGGAATTTAAAGGGGTTCCTGGGAGGCCAGCGCTTTCAATTCTTACCTTGATGGTACCCCAGCACAAGTGAGAAACTCGGATAAGTGCATTAGTGTAGCAGGGGATTATATAGAGAATGAAAGGTAGTTTTTCTGCCCAATCAAAAGTCCCAGTTTGACTTGTATATAGAGTCTTCATAGAGAATGTTTCTTAAACTTCCAACTTCAAACATTGGCTAATGACTCTAATGAAGCACATTTGAAAGACCTGTCTGATCCATTAGAGAATTCTCTCACAGTCCCTTTTTTAAATAAAAGATAAAAGCGGCTTTGAGATGATGCTTTCAATGTAAAGTGAAAGGCCACCCAACGCTAACAGAGAGCACAAAGTCTCACCAGTGAAATCCCAGTTGCCTCAGCTGTCAGAGTTTACATATTAATTACACGGGGCTAAGCAAAGGTCAGCGCCACTGTGCTAGTTAATTCTTCCAAAAAGGATTACTTGTAAAGGACCAAATCTTCTAAGAGCAAACACTAGCTAGCCCCCCGGTCAGAGACACCGAGAAACTGATAGTTAGCCTTAATTAAATGCACCCTTTCTACAATGGACAGTGCACAATTGAAGTCACTGTGATAGAGCCTCGAGGATAAAACGTAAAGGGAGGCCTGATGGCTATAATGGTGGATCCCGTGAGTACACTCTGGGGCTTTTTAAACAGTTAAAGGGTCATACTTTCTACAGTAGATACTTTATTTCCTTTCCCCATTCATTGGTACACAATGAACAACATGAGCTGCATCCTAAACTAGAAGCGGATACTGTAGGTAGCCAGAGATAACGGGTTTGATATAACCAATATATAATTAGGATTTCATTTGGTTTGGCAGCAAGGCAAAGATTTCATTGGATCAAATTTGGTACACACTCACATTTTTACCTTTTATTTAAATTAACCAAATGTTGTTGGCCCAAATCTGTATTGTATCGTATACCATTTTACCATTCCATCACTTTCACCTAATTTTCTATATCTCTTATCTTTTACAGAGTCATGAGCCTATCAAAGGATACTTGGGGCACTAGGAAGGGATACACCCTGGATGGGGTGCCAGTCCAGCACAGAGCACACACTGCAAGCAATTTCGGAAACATCAGTTACCCTACTGTAATCTGCAAGTCTTTGGATTGTGGGAGAAAAACAGAGGAACCCACTAGACACCGGGAGAACATGTAAACTCCATGCACACAGGCCCAAAGGTAAGATTCGCACCTTTGCAGTCAGGGGTCAGGGGTAGCCCAAGTTCAAATCCCATGGTCACCAAGTTGAGCAAGACCCTTAATCCTCAACTGCTCAGATGTATCATGAGATAAAAATGCAAGTCGCTCTCCCAAATGCCTAAATGTAAATGTTCTTACCCTCACCTCCTGGAGGTGCTAACCACGGAACCACCATTCCAACAACTTTAGTAAATCAATCACCACTACATACTACAAGCCCGACTTGACTACACCGCTCTTAAATTATCACTGGATGATATAACAACACTCTGGAACTTGTCAGTCTATGCACCGAGACAACTATTGAAATCGCAGTCCAAACAGCCCTGAGAGAGCATGCTGCTTGCTTGTGTGCATTTAAGCCTTCTTGACTGATGCCCTGAATGTGCTCGAACTCCATTTATTTTCCATTCACCAGGGGGGATTGAGTTTATACGACAGGTATAATAATGGTAACAGCTTGAATGGGTTTCTTCTCAGATTTCCCATAAATGTCTTGGTGCACTCACTCTATTGCTTTCTTGGATATATATATAAAAGAAAAAAACATTATTGTTGAGTGCGGGGTGGGGGGAGGGAGGGACGACGTACTATGTAATATGTTCTCGAGCTGCTATGAATTGTGCTGACGGTGACAGTTTGAGAGCATATATTATATTATATTGGCATCCATTGAACGTCATTGGCATGAAAGAAGGATGAGTCATATGATGACCAGCAGGAGAGAAAGAGAAAGAGATTGGGCAAGAGTGTAAACAAATGCAAGTAAGAGAGTAAGAAGAGTCTGATAGTACACTTTAAGCAGTGTGGAAAGTGGTGACTGTGGTTAAGCTACTGATCGGAAGGGTTGAGCCAAATCCCAGACCACCATACCACTATGGCTGGGTTCTGCTCCTGTCTCAACTGGATAAAAGCCTCAGACAAATGAAAACAAAGAAACACTTAATGAGGTTTTAGCTTTTCCTGCAAGCCCTACATCTAAAAAATCCCCGTCTACAAAATTCTTACTGTATAACCAAGCATTATACTGCAACCCGATAACATCATTAAAACATGCTTTACAGTGTTTCAGTGGTGTATACATATTTTAAACGAGCATACTAAAGTTATTTTTACTATATAACAAGATACAATTGCATTTATTATACATAATGAATAGCAGAGCAGAGCATCTGTCTGTCACAGTTAAATTAGGAGGACCCATCTGCTTTTAATTACAAGCGCAATTGTTTTCCATGTTAACGCTTCGATGGAAATGAGTCCACACTGTTTTTAAAGCTGTTTACAAACCCTGCTTCCTTCTTCCAGTTTCTACAAAAGAAAAAGGATGGGTGTTTGAAAACGTTTGGGCCTGTTTGCGCTTTAAGCGTAGCGCTAACGCCAAGAATAGCCTAGCATCAAGGCTCTTCTGTAATCAAAATTTGGAGTGTAGCGTGAGCAGCTGCTGCTGCGTGATGTCCTACGGTCTCTAACGACCCGCTAGATCCATGGTTGACGCTCATCCCTGAGCCGCTCCGCGGCACCAGGAGGTGCTACGCTGGTAGCGAATGTAATCATTTGTACTTTGGAAGAGATTCAAAACCTTCTGGAAAGTCTTGTTGGGTTTGTTTTGACTAATTAGAGTCGTCGTTCTACATGGTGATGCTTAATTATCTGAGGGAAGTTGATGATATGGAAATGATTCATGTTCTGCCATTTTTTTTTTATTTAATTTTTTTTTTGGTAGACCGTTAATTGAATGAGGGTAAAGGAGTTGAAATGTATTGAACAACTGTCACATTTCCCACTTATTCTTATCTACTTAAACACTTAAACATACCGAGGAAAAATTATCTATTTAGCTAAGATATGAGCAAACTGTTTGGTCTTACAAAAGCAGTGATGTGAACACTGATGAAACCCGCACCGCATATTTCAGGTGTAAGATGAAAATAGTTTTTTTTTATTTGCAGCTGAAAATTCAGTGCCAGAGCTGTAAAATGACAGTAGATTACAAGTGCAAAAGATCTACACAAACCCAAACTGCAGCATCAAACCCGACATTATGAACGGCAAAAGTAAAAACACATCAGCGAAGCAGGAAAAGCAAACATCAAAACAAATAGACAAACAAACAAAACACCCCCCCCCCCCACACCAAAAAAAAAAAAATAATAAAACATGGGTGTAAATCAGAAAACACAACAATAAGACCAAAAATTACAACAACAAGAAAACAAATTTTACAAAAGTATTACAACAGAACTAAAAACACAACAACAAATATGATAAATAAAGATATGACAACAAAATTACAAAACTAAAACCACTGCAAATTAAAAAACATGATGACAAATTAAAAGCATCTCCAGTGAGTCCGTATATAAAAATAAATAAATAAAATAAAATAAAGAGTTTAGGCCAGGACTTAAACTAGCCAATTAGATTGCCCCCGTTGTGACCTCATATAGGTCCACTCGTCTAGCCTGAGGCATTTTGCAGCACTCTCTCATTTACATACTGTAGTAGAAGTGAAATAAAGCTTGCGGTATAAAAAAAATACATAATTTGAGAGATATTTCAGCTGGGACATGAAAGGGGATCTCTGAAACCTTTTGTTAAGTTGTTAAAGACATAGCAAAATATGGGACCTTTAATGCTAACATGTTTTTCAATGACCTGTATCGGTATGTTCTCGGGTTTGTTAATGGAGCTTATTCCTGGAGGACCACTGACCTGCACATCTGAGTGTTTTCCCTGATCTACCACACCAACCTCGATAAAGAAAAAGCTGTTAATTAGTTGCTGTAAATCAGATTCGATCAGAGCTCAGAGCCGATAAAGCACTAACATTTACAGGGCAGGGGTCCTCCAGGACCAGAGCTGAGAACCACTGTGTTAATATTGTTCGTGTTTATGTATAAACAGCGCATGATGCACAAGTGTTATGCTCAACTAGTGTTAAATCCTCTGTTACTCCACTGCAGGTTTAATCTGAATCCTGGCAATGCCGCGTTATGACTTGCCAAAATAATGGCCTCTAATTTGGATGTCAGTGGAATAAATTATGTGTAAAACAGTTGGCGTGTTGCAGGTGATTTACAAAGGATAATTGTGTGAATTAAGCCATGTGTGAAGTCAGGGGAAAGAATATTTTAATTAGAATTCTAATGAAACTAAATTTTTTTATTATTGTTTTTATGGGTAAAGGTAGCGGATCAGAAACCATAACAAACAAAATAGATTAATAAATTAATTGATTAATTAACGACTACACAAGTGTGATAAATATTTTGATTATTTAACCTTGCTTATTAACACTGAAAGAATGATACAATGTATCATTGTATCAAAGTAGTTTAAACAAAATAGTGAAAACTGTGCTTGTGTAATTTCCTCTACATTTTGAATGGATTGTAACTCGAATTGGAAATTAAAAATCAATTCGCTTACTTATCGTGATTCTTCCTGTGTGCCCTTTTTTTATGCACAGTAATAAAAAGAAAATTTATGTATGTATATATAGGAATACTGTAAATAGGAAGAGAATACAACTGCACTCCGCGGCACCCACCCGAGGGGCGTGGTGCCTATACTCACCGTGGCTGGCAGCGGATTATTATTCACCATCCTGGTGTCATCAGCGCCCTATAAAAGCACCTTTTCAAGTGCATCCTTTTCACCAACTCATCTGATGCCCACTTCCTCCACCAACTTCCTCACTGAGTCCTTTTCTTTTCCTTTTACTCCTTAGTCTGTTGTCCCCCTGTTTGACTTCCGCTTTAAAACACTTTAATACAGTGGGCCCCAAAAAATGTAGACACTTTAAAAGGTGTTATCTGTGCCCTAATTAATTAATTAATGTGCTATTATATTATGTGCTAAAGATGTCAGTAGTCACTCCATCGTTGATGTTATCATGTGACCATCAGAAGAGATTCATGATATTTTTCATGTTGATGTACAGTATGTTTACACCCACTCTGTATTGTATATGTGTTTACATTTCCACATATCTTTTACCAAGTGTCTTGGACAGCTTTTTAGGCAATGCCAGTAGTTTCAGTTATCTCTTTAGTTGCTTTCACTGCTTAATGCAAGCCCGTCTGAAATGACAACTTTTACTTGTTATAGCAATTCAGTCAGGATTTTGCATCTACAAACAATTCTGAATATTTAAAATAGCTTCTATTAATTCAGTTTTGTTTTCTTTTTTTCAGTTGATATCAGTTGATATTCAAATTTCTATTTAATTTGAAACAACTGATTTGCTAATATTTTTTTGCTTAGTCATCGTCCCACTGCCTGCATTATTTTTCTAATGTTGTTGAGCATGAGAATGATTACAGCAGTCAGAATGACAATCATATGATTGGTTAATGTATAATCAGTTATAAGTTTTTTTTTCTCAATATTAAAATTTTTACACACCCTTAAAACAGAAAGATGATATATTTATTAGCATTATACCCTGCATTCTAGGTGTGTTTGGGTGCAGTATAGCTACTGTACTTCTTTGTTATAGTTGAAGAGGTGACAGATACCTACTGGAAAACTCACTCACTCATCATCCAGGCCTGGAGCATATCCCAGGAGACTTAGGGCACAAGGCACACACGGCCAATTTGGGAACGCCAATAATCCTAACCTACATGTCTTTGGACTGTGCGAGGAAACCGGAGTACCCGGAAGAAACCCACCAAGAACATGCAAACTCCATGCACACAGAGACGGGAATCAAACCTGGATGTGAATCGAACCCGGACCCTGGAGGTGCAAGGCGACAGTGCTAACCACTACACCACCGTGCCGCCTACTGGAAACCCGCAGTCTCATATTTGTGCTACATTTTGTGTAAACGTAGTGATTTTGTTCACACTGTTCCTGTTATGACCTTTACTTAAAAAATGTAGTAGAAAGTAAAAGCTTAGTCTTGGATGTCACACACACAAATAAAACCAGGACTGATTGTAACTTCCTTGAAGTTGTTTGTTCCTTCTTTGACAGCTGGCCATGTTAGAACGAGGAGGAAGAGGAGGAGGAGGAGGAGGAAGAGGAGGGGACACTGGGTAAATATAGCAGTGTGATGTGGGTGTGCCAGTGTGAAGTTCTTGCCCAACTGACACGACTTCAGATTTGAGTTCCCGTCTGCGTGGGAGGTGGAACAGCATGGAGAACACAAAACACTCGGATGCTCGCTGCTCTCCAAGGGCAACCAGGACACAACCAGACCTTTTACAGAGGAGGATCTGACACGGGCAGCGCAGCCAAATCAGATTTCCTATTCAGAAAGTCATGTATACAGTATGCATGCACGCGCACACACACACACACACACACACACACACTTAACTATAGGTACATTATAGAGGATTGAAGGTTTCACAGCATATAATGCCAGTAAGGATCTTCAGTTTTTTTTTTCCTCTGAGAGGACATGCAAGGTTTAATAATCATCATGTCATTTTGAGACCATCACAAAAACTGGGCATAAGACAATTAGATCACCTCTACAAGATACTGCATTATCCTGACCCAATATTTAAATCCAGTGATATTCACTTCAAGAATATTAAATTAAAACAAAATTGTCATCCTTCGCTCATTTTGTGCAAGACATCCCTAATTTAACATTGCAGCATGCTAGCATGGGGTGTCACTCAAAAAAATGACAAACCAACAAACATGACGTGGACCACTCACTCACTCATCTTCTATACCACTTTATCCTGTATTCAGGATATAAACTTTTTAACTTATCACCTCGGCTAAATCAACAACGTGCTTGTTAGATCAAATCCCAACCATATTTTTAAAAGAAGTGATTCATACGGTTGGAGAGCAGCTTCTAAACATTATTAATTCTTCATTATATCTAGGTCACATCCCTAAACCTTTCAAGTTGGCAGTCCTGAAGAGCCTCTTCTTAAAAAGTATAATTTAGACCCGAATGAAATAACAAATTATAGACCGATTTCAAACCTTCCGTTTATATCAAAAATATTAGAAAAGGTAGTATCAGCTCAAATATGCACATTCTTGCAGGAAAATAATATCCTCGAAAAATTTCAGTCAGGTTTCAGGCCCCATCATAGTACAGAAACTGCACTAGTTTAAATTGCAAATGACTTGTTTTTAACTTCGAACCAAGGCTGCATCTCAATACTAGTCTTACTCGATCTTAGTGCTGCATTCGACACTATAGATCATAATATTCTCATAGATCGCTTGCAAAATCACATAGGTATTCAGGGACAGGCATTACAATGGTTTAGATCATACTTGTGTGATCGATACCATTTTTTAGATCTGAATGGAGAACCGTCTGGTCTAATGCCAGTGAAATATGGGGGCCCACAAGGGTCAGTTTTAGGACCTCTGCTGTTCTCAATATACATGCTTCCCTTGGGTAACATCATTAGAAGACATG
>JAQQZS010000013.1:12257569-12267697 GCA_030068045.1 Platyallabes tihoni | reverse complement strand
GTTAGTTTCTTCAACGTTGCATCGTACTATGGTGGTTAAGCAAAGAGCTACATAGTTGTACGGGAAACGCACCCCAGTTCGACAGAAGATAAAGTATTTTAGAGGAATGACTAAGCTTTATGCTTTCCTTTGCTGTATTTGTAGTTTAATATGGAAAATAAATAGGACGAGCTGGATCACATGCTATTTTATAAACTGCTGAAAGCTAATGGTGGAAAGTGTTGAATTTAAAATGTATTTGCAGTGAATCGTGTGATAATTACAAGTAGTATTGAAGGTAAATACTTGTCTCTGTTTCAGGCACATCAGTTTAAATAAAATGCACGCACGAACTACACTCATTTAATTTCAAAGCTCATCTAGAATAATCATGTGCTAAGTCAACTCTAAATATAAGGAACTGTCCCCGCGGAAATATTTGTGTAGCTCTCGAATTTATACATTTGTGCCCCAATGCATTTTTTTTGCACTGCTTTCGATATGAACAGACACAAGAAATGGACAAATGGTGCATCCAGGTCCATATGTTTCCACATGGAGATGTTCCGCTCTTATCCCCGGACTCGAATGCGTTGTGAAGGAACCTCATTAGTGGCGGAGTTCTCCTCGACAGCAAGAACGAAACTTTTAATTAGACTAAAATACCAACATGTTACAGCTTGCTGCCTTCATCAGGATAAATCAATAAAACACATTACCAAGCAGGTGTACTCCTGTCACATTAATTAGCTTCAACCAAAACATAAGCAGCCATCAGAAAGTTGAAAAAAAAAAAAAGAGGAGTCTGTAGGGACGTACTAATTTTCAGCGACCATGAATGGCCACAAGATACAGCGAAAACATCTTACCCTGGTGTACGAGTGATGAAAGTAAGGAAACCTTTAAATAGGACTTTAATGCTTTTGTAATAAAAGTAAAGCATTATCAGAGTGGCATGTTGCCATTAAACGTAAAGTCAACATATTGTTGAATTTTTCTGCTCTGCACACCGATGGTGAAGTTTCTCATCTGGAATGCTAGTAAAATGTAAGTCATTTGGCCCAAATTCTACAACCAACGTTCCATGCAAAAATGCATTTCAAGGGTCGGCTGAGTCTCATAAGTAGCTTCTGCAGTTATCTTTTTAAGTTTACTTTCATCAGAAGAACTAATACAGCTAACCAGAAGCAGCCGTATATTAGCTGGAAGAACTCGGTTTACCTTAGTGCAGGTATTGCAAAAGCTTTACAGTATATGAGACTCGGCTGAACTTTGGAATGCATTTTTGCATGGAATGAGGGTTTTAGAGTTACTTACATTGTGGTCACATTCCAGGGAACAAACTTCACAGTTGCTGTGCAAAAAAAAAAAAGAAAAAGAAAAAGAAAAGAAAGAAATTACAGCTTTGAGATAAAATGGCACACGGGATTCCCCGCGCGATTTAAAGGCGCAGAGACATTTCACATTTCACTGTGAGAGTTAGTGTGGCGAAAGGGGACAGAGATTTTGTCAAGTGGATAGGTATGCTTTGCGTTGCATATTCATGTCAACGACGTATAAGACTCACTTGTCGGACTTACGAACAAATCCGACTTACAAACGTGTTCCCAAAACAGAACGTGTTTGTATGTCTGGGACTCCCTCTACTTATTAAAGGGGGAAGAACATAAACAGGGTAAAAAAAAGAAAAAAAACTTGTGGGCGATTACCCCACCTCCCCACCTCCATTTTAATGGCTTGTAGATAACCCTTTAGCAGCAATAACTTGAAGTACTGTACTCACTTCATGTATGACTTTCTCTCACATTTTTTGGATGAAATTTTGGCCCACATGAAGTTAAGGTCTGGACTTTGACTAGGCCATTCCAAAACCGTGATTCTTAAATCTTTTTTGCCATTTTGATGTTGGTTTACCGGTGTGCTTCGAATCAGTGTCCTGTTGTATGAACCATTTCCACCCAAGCTTTATATGTCAGACAGATGGACTCACAACTGCCTCTAGAATATTCTGATGTACAGAGGAGTTCATGGTCGACTCAGTGACTGTAAAGAGCGCTGATGCTGTGGCTGCAAAACAAGCCCAAATCATTACTCCCCCACTGCTGTACTTGACAGTGGGTATGAGATGTTCCTGCTAAAATGCAGTTTGGTTCTCTCCAAACTTGGTGCTGGACATTAATCCCAGACAATTATTAATATTGATTTTTTTTGGTCTTTATTTTTGTTAAATACATGATGGCACAGTGAAAAAAAATTATGCTACATGTTTTTCATCTGAGGGTGAATTTGAATAATACTAAGACTTGCTATGATCAGATAATTTATGCTTTTACACAAAAATACATAAAATTAAAAGAGGGTTTTTTAACATGACTGTAATTAACAATTTTAGATAGAGTAACTACTGTATCAATGTAGTTTTACTTTTGAAGAGTAAATGGTTCATTTCACATTTTTGTAAGGAGTCTTCAGTGTTAAGGCGGACAACGGTGGCTCGATGGTTTAAGGTGTTGGACTGCTGACCAGGAGGTCCGCGTCGAGCAACGTCCTTCACCTCAAATACAACCGAGTGTCGATCTGGCAACCCGATATGGCGGATGTATCTCTATTGCCCAATGTACCAGACGGTACGTAGACGGTACCATCCATCCATTCCTCCAGTGTTCTATGTAAAGCTGTTTGTTTTTGGTATTTATTTGTATGCTTGTTTTTTGTATGTTTTTTATTGTGTGGGATCCTTCTGGACTTCAAGACAGAGAAGCTTGTGCTTGACACCCTGTGTCTCTTGTCTTATTATCTTTAAAAATATGTGGAAGTCGAGGGTGCCAAGGAAACCACTGGTTATTGCTGCTGTAAGGCAAGTGATTGCTTCAGAGAATTGTTTTTTTTTCCAGAGCATTTAATGTAACTGTAAATCAATAAAACATACAGCATGATATTCTTTAATAAATAACCATCAAAACACTATAAAATTAGTGGCAATTTACTATTGTATTAGGAATAAAAGACTTTCTTTTATAGTCTTCATGAAGTTATTCGAGGTGTATGCCTCATGTGTCAGACATAGAAACAGCACAAAATCTATTGAGTGCTACACATCACATCTTGTGTACTGAGATGTTCGCTGCAAATCCCCCAGAGTTTTGAGCATGAAAGCTGAGAGATAGGAGAATAAAAATAAAGAAGCTTGGGGAGAGAAGGAATGTGAGAATGTGTAAAGAGACTGACATAAAGGAATAGAAAAAGGAAAAGTGAGAGAGAGAGAGAGATCATGACAGGTGACTGGCTTTGAAAATGGCATGGCTTTGATCCTGAGGATGAAAATAACTTAAATGATGAAGATAAGCCTAAAGGACAGGCTCGCTGTGGGTTGCCAGATCTGCGCTGAGATACCCTAAGGGATAAGACAAATAAGGAAGGCGCAACACACCAATCTGACATGTCCTTTTTGTTTTTCTTTTTTTAAGGAATCTCCTTCCACTCGACTATCTATAAATCTTGTACTTAAAGAGACAGATTTGACATTTATGACCACCGTTAGCCACTTAAGACTGGATTTTAGTGCTGCTGTGAAACATGTTATTAGTTCTGACAGCATAATTGAAGAAAATGTTGAGGGATGGGAGTGACAACGATGTGTGTGGATGAGATGAAAGAGCAAAGAAGATTTGTCCCACCCTGGTGGTATCACTAGGAAAGGTCGGCGCAGATTTACGGCCGTTCTCCGTCCGCATTTCTGAGAGATGACCGGGATTTGAAGACTGGAAGACCCCTGAGGGTTTTCCGTTGCATCCTTCAACTTGGGTCACTGGGAGTCACTTGGGTAATCCGCTTTTATGAAATGCGTTATGAATCGAATTTTTTTTTTTTTTCCTTTTTATTTGGTAACCTTTACCGAGATAAATCTCGTTCAAGACATACTGCCATGGGCTAAAACCTTCTCTTATTCAGAAGGAAATGCTCTCAGGCTGTCCTTCATTTTCACAACCTTTCCGCTGTGTGCTATTCAGGGGTCAGAGCATGGTGAGGCAGCGGTCGTCTCGTGAATGAAACCTTTTTATCAGTTCATGTCATCAACGGTTTAGAGAAAACAGCCAGTCCTAGCAAGTCAGGGTTTATTACTGTAAAATACTGAAATCTGTTGTATGATTACATACCTGATTATCATAATGTGGGGTATAATCATGAAACGGCATGCTGTCTAGTGATATAATCATCAACTAGATACAATTTCTGGAGAAATTGTGAAGCAATGGCGCACCACTTTTCCTTAGCAAAACGATGGAAAATAGTTTGCAGCCCATACGATTTCAAAGATATACTGTAAGTCTATATACTACTGTGATTCCAGGCAGTGTGTGTGTGAGAGAGTCGAGTGGGCGTGGCCTGGGACACTCGCTGCAGTCATCCTCCTATCCTGCACATGAAACTCACAGTCACAGAGAATGTAACATATTTTAACGTCAAAGGAATCTTCACCCCTGTGCTTCTTTTACTTAAATCAGACAAGTCGTAGAGCTTTGGTTCTCAAATCTTTTGAGAAAGGAGGCTTTTAAGTTGAGGGATGTCAAATTGTATGTGGGTATTTCAAAAAAATTGAACGCAGGATGGCAATTTTTCCAAAGTGCTTCTAAAGGTTTTTTTTTTTTTTTTTTTTGGTGTGTGTCCACTCTAAAACTCCATTAAAGTCTATGGACTGATTTCAGGACCATTTTTGAAGGGGTGAATTATTTTTGATCGGCATGAATTTTTTTAAGTAGTAGACATTTCGGAACCCTTCAACGTGTCAAGTCTGTTTTTTATTATTTTTTTTTTACGTTTGGACCAAAAGTGAGCGAGCTAGGGGTCAGGAGAGTGAAATGACTTGGCACAGGTACCAAACAGATCCTCACAACTCGGGAACAGTATGCTCGCTCTAGGGTTGCTTTTATCCCTTGGGAGAACCAGCCAAACATTTGATTATATTTCAATATTTTACGGGGGTGTGTACAAAATTCAATCCGATATAGTCACCCAGTCCCAAATAAGGAAAAACTGAAATTTTTGGGAAAAAACACCAGTCCAATTCCTTAGCAAAGTAAAAGTACACCTGATACCTGGGTGATGAACAATTCCTTACATTTTCAGCCTAATCACTCCATCTGCACAACCAGCATTTTCCTGCACATTTCGATGCTTACAAAAATACAATAATAATAGTTGTGGCACCATGAGGTTCACATTTGGTGAAGTGCTTTATTCTGCCAATACCACAGCAATTTCCCAGTAATTTTAAGTCTGTAATAGAATAAACACCCATCACATCACCCATCTATCTATGTTTACAAATCCCTTTACTGAACTCTTCCAAATGATTGAGGTTTCCCATCATAGTAAGAGTATCAATACATACATTTACAAAAAAAAAACACAAAAAAAAACAAATAGTAATTGTACCCCATGAAAGTTTGTATGAATTTCTAATTTATGGGCGTGTGAGAGAGAGAGGGGGGTGGGGGGGGAGAAAGAGCCTGTTACAACATTTATGGCAAAGACACCCTTATTTTGAGTGACTTATACTTACTACTTTGTACATGGTTAAGGGTTAAGGGCCTTGCTCATGGGCCCAACAGTGGTACTGTAGTTTGGTGGTTCTGGGGTTTGAATCAGTTCCAATCTGTAGCCCAGTGGTTAAGGTCTTGGGGGTACTGATTGGAATGCCCCAGGTTCAAACCCCAGAACCACTAAGGCCCTCAACCTCAACTGCTTGTTGTTGGGCAACTTGATAGTTCAGGGGTTTGAACCTGGGCCCTTTCCGATCAGTAGCCCGAGACCTTAACCACTGAGCTATCCACTCGAGAAACCACAAGATGGAGCACAATGGCAATGATCATTATGAGGCAAAGTGGTATATCAATCAAATTATATAAATTGTGTTCACTCTCATTCCTTTTGGAATACACGATAATTCACTTTATCACTCTACACGAGTTGACCCAATTAAATAGAGAGTCCATTTTACTTGCTTTTGTCTTTGAAGAAAAAAACAATTACAGATTGATTTAGGTCAGTCAGAGTACACTTTTTTTCCGAACGGTCTGATCTTCTGCGTGTATGATTTCCAGTTGGTCAATTGTCATTAGTAGCTCGGAGAGAACGGCCTGGCTGGATCAATAGCACTTTCACTCTGATGTTTTCTGATGATAAGCAAGGAAAGTGCATACAGACAACAGGCATAAATGTCTAAATGCATAATGCATTATACATTACATGACAGTGACTATACCTAACTGTTATCTCTCCTCTTCTGCACTCTCATTTTCTGTTCTCTCTCCCCCTCTCTCTCTTTCTCTCTCTCTGTTGAGCTACACATGTCGTTCCTGAGCTGCCAGTGATCAAGACTCCCTCTGCCCTCTGGACCTGTCTGACTCATCCTGGTGCCCCGCTTCTGGTTGGAGATCTCGTCACATGGATGCCCCGTGTGTCTCTTTGGGATGCGTTCGGTGTCTGAGGGCAGTTTCACTCTACCATGAAGACGGTTCTGACTGATGTTTCTCTGATGACTTGACTTGGCTGCACTTGCTCGATAGTTCAGGACTGGAATTTCCTACAAGTCTACCTGAGCCTCCAATAAACTACCTGGACGCCATATTAACATCAATTAACATCAACTGTTATACTGAACTGCCTGCCACTTAACACACAGTGTGAATGCAGATCAATTCCTGCTCTCTGTTTCACCCAAATGAGGATGGGTTCCCTGTTGAGTCTGGTTCCTCTGGATGGTAGCAAAGGAGACATGAGACAAACATTCAATTTACAAAGTTTACAAAATTTGAGCAAAGTTTGTAAATTGACAAAAAAAAAAAACAAGTCTTGAGTCTCTCTTTGGTTACAAATGAGAAAAATTTCTGTAATTACTGCAATGCGATCTACACGGTGAAAATCTGAGGTATCAAGGGGAGGATATTTAAGGAACTGAATAAAAAAGCTATCACAAATCTGTTCTGCATTTTCAACCATGCTGGATAATTACTCTGGACTATTGTTCAATTAGCAGTATTGTCTCCTTTATGGTGGCACGGTGGCTTAATGGTTAGCCCTATTGTCTTGCACCTCCAGAGTATGGGTTCGATTCCCGTCTCAGGTTTGTGTGCATGGAGTTTGTGCAGTATGTTCTCCTCATGCTTGGTGGGTTTCCTTTGGGTAATCTGGTTTCCTCTTACAGTCCAAAGACATGCTTAGGCTAATTGGAAAGACATTTCCAAATTGCCCGGAGTGTTTGTGTGTGCCCTGAGATGGATTGGCACCCCATACAGGGATGAGTTCAAATTAAATCAGGACAGAAAAAAGTGAGAAAAATTATAAGCAAATCATTAACTTCGGTTTACAGCATCATCAGTCTTCTCCTCTACCAGTTTTTGTTTCATTTTGGAACATGACAACAGCTCCCTATCATAGTACAGGCGTGCTTTGTATGATGTCTGTTCCTGTATCAACCAACCATGAGTCCATTAGTGATCCCCTAAGGTTTATAACATTACAGTAATAGAGAATAGAGCCAGACAAATCAAGTGCAACAGCTTTGCACGCACAGTGCGTGCATCTCGTGTCTCTTGTACACAAATTGCACATGCATATTTTAGGTTTTGTAACATTATTTCTCTCTGCTTCATGGGGGTGCTTCCCGAACAGCATCCCACCCACATGTATAAATCTAAATCGCATAATGTCTCCTATTTCTTGGAACATATTGTGGATGTTAAGTGACACATATTTGTTATTTATTACTGCTAGAGTGATTGCAATTGGCAGGATTGGCTTCAACGTTTTCCAAAAACATTTTAAATACACTCACTGATCACATGACAGAAAGATGTGTTGAGGTTATATAGCGGTTTTCGAATTGAATGTTTTGTTTGTCAGAGAGTAACATTTTGCCAAAATGAGATAAAGTCTGAAAATGGCATTTACTGTGTTTTGCCATCAAACTGTTCATATTAAGTTTGTTATGTACTATTAAAGGAAACATTCCATCTACTCAAGCTGGTAGCCAAGATCACTAGCTGCATAGCTAATATAGAGTACGCTGAAAATGTAGTGTAGTTTTATGCTAGTAAATTAATTACCTATAGGCTAAAGATGATACATGTATGGACTGATGTTTGTATTTTTCTTGCAAGCCTATCAATTAGTTTAGTATCGATTGAAATATTTATATACATATCGATTGTGGTGCAATGATATCGTAGAATTTAACACAAAAGATTCCCTATTTCTTAGCAAAGATTTATCTATTGTTTCACAATTTCAGAAGAGTCAAATTATTGGGCTGCATCAAGCAAACTAAGGAAATTTTTATTTAATGGAACTGGGTTATGAACCCTTGAACACATTATTAAAACCTGGAACAAAACAAAAACATTTCCATGCACACACACAATGTGATGAGAACTCACAGAATTGGGACTAAACATATGTGTTGCCATAAGAAATCCACTTGTTAGGGAGACTGATTGGACAAAACAGGATTCAATTTGCTAGATAGCTTAAGGATTGGATTTTGGAGTGATGGAAAAAAGGTCATGTGATCTGATGAGTTCAGACTGACCTTATTCCAGAGTCATGGGTGTTTCAGGGAAGGGAAACGCATGGGGCTCAACCACATCATGTGGCAACAAACTAAAGTCAGCTGATGACCTGAACGTACTGAATGACCAGGTTATCACATCCATGGAGTTTTTCTTCCCTGATGGCACGGGAAATATCCCAGGACACAAATTGTAAAAGAAGTGGTTCTTGGTGCATGAGGGATCATTTTCATGAAAGCTCATTCAGTGTGCAAATCTATTTTATTGTATTAATACACACTTTACCTGTATCACGTTTTATTTAAGAAGCCTTTGCATATTTTTTGTTTCAAAGTTTTTTGGAATTCCATTAGATGTTCTAACCAAGCCGTTTTCAGATGACAACTTTGGTACCCAGACATCGAATGAAAATATAAATATATAGTATGCCTAATGAATGATAAATGAGAATCTGGAACCTATAGAGGTCTAGATTGTTCAAAGAATATAAAGTTTCTTGGTTTGACAGTTTTAAGGCTGTCATGATGGATGACTTTGAGAACCATTTGCCAAAACAAGTTGAGAGTTGAGCATCATCCAGCATTTACAACAGGTAGCTGCTTTTATCACATCGTTAAAAAAATTTGACCGGAGTGCTTCCATATATAAAGCGTGAAGAGGAAAAATACAGAAACAACAACAACAGCATCAACAACAGCAGCAGCAGAGATCCGGCTCTGCTAACGGAATGCGTTTAACCACGATTTATAAACCATGAACGGCACAATTTACCCTCACAGTACTGGACAACAAAGGAGTGCTGCGTGTAATTGCGTTGCACCTCTTGTTTTCTACATTTGTTTTCTTTCACTTATTGTTTATTCTCCTCTGTTGTCCCTGTCCTTTTCCTTCTCTATTTATCAATCCTCTTCTCTATAGTTTCCAGCACAGAATGAACCAGCGTTCGTTGAAAAACAGCTGGAGGAGTCAGCGGACCAGAAGCAATTACTTGTGAAATTAATTGCTCTTTAGGACATGCTACGCTTAAGAAGTTTAATAATTTAAATGAATTTACTTATTTTTTTTTAGAAAGATTGCTGTCTGTAGATAAGGAACGCCATAGGGAGCGGTCACTTTTGGCTGTACTGTAGCATACTGGGAAGTGTTTTTTGAGCTGTATGAGATCTGTGATCCTGATCCTTAATCCTGAAGACCCATTATTGTTGGACGGCTAGGTAACACTGTGCAAAGGTCTACAGCCAGATTAAATCAAATAAATAGGAACAAAATTTTACTGCTACAGGCTGCAAAGTGCCCAAAGATGTAATAAAAAAAACTAGTTGTTTATGTAACAACCCCAACAGCGACCTCATTTCCCCTTTCGTCTGTTCCAACCACTCAGCATCAGCAGTATACTAATCACGGACCTGGGCCCGGTTTCCCGATAACGCACACTATTCACCCGCTAAGAAGACTCTTAAGATAAGTTACATAAGTTGATTACTTTTCTAAGTGTGTTTCTTGAACTGTCCCTTAGGAGTCTTCTTAAGTCGCTGCCTCTTACGTCCGACGTTACAAGGCGCTGTCTACAGTGAAGGTC
>JAQQZS010000013.1:12239946-12257469 GCA_030068045.1 Platyallabes tihoni | reverse complement strand
TTGCACAAAATTCTTCCAATAACGTTTATTTCGACATGGGTTAACTTATCAATAGCATGCCATAATAGACAAATATAAATTAAATCACCAAACTGTTGCTAATATTTTCATGTAACCTGTAGTGGAGGTGAAACGAACCGGATATAATCATAGTTGATTGACAAACATCTGACAACACTCTTCTCCAGTTTCAGAAACAATGTGCAGCATGTCAGTTGTTGGGGTTGTATAGTACACTATGTAATGAATACGTTGAGATGACAGAGGGGTATTTATAGCCCTATCTCACCTACGCGGTCTCACACGGTGGCCATAAGTGCGGTTCATCATGATTCACCATGAGTTTTGGCACTGCGAGTACGTTTCCATCTTTCCACGCAAAAAATTAAATGTTTATTTTTTTTTTGCCGGTCCTCGCAGAAGCTTGCGGACCTTGCAGAACTTCGCGGAACGTTAGCGGAATCGCAGCAGCGTTCTGCGGGCAATCGTGGCACCTCACGGTGCCTAACACCGCATCATAAAGCATTACAATCACTCCGAAAAATGAACGGATACAGGGTTTGAAACTCCCAAATTTATTTTCTCATTAACCTAAATCAAATTTCATCATAAAAAAAACGTCAAAAGAAAAGTCCATCCAGTCATGCATGATGGCTAATGATCAATGAAAGATAAAAAAAAAAAAAAAAAAAAGCAGCAAGCAGCTGGACGTCGGGGCGTAGAGCGTAAGTATGACGCGTTGGTCTGTGTGTGAAAGTGAAAATGTGAAAAGTGCTGAAGTTTTGCCTAAAGAAACCATTTACATGAACCGCGGACGGCGCCGTCTTCGGTTAGAACAACAACACGCTGTATCGCTGCCATATCTGTTGCTTTCTGGACGCCATTATGATTACCAATTTATACGATCTTAGACACTTAGAGCCAAATTGTTTGCCACCTGTTTAATATTAAAATTGATGGCCAATTTTAATGCATTAGTCACATTATGAAATAGGCTAATTAAAAGTCACTCTATTAGTTCTGATATCAAGTAAAATAAAATTCATAAACAGGTCTACAGTATATCATTAATACGACTTTGATAACGTGCCATAATGTGCTTGTATACACCGCTGATTTATAAAGACTGCTGCTCAGTAACGGCGACTAGCGTCTTGAGCTGGAACTACACTAAGAGTGAATAAAGGTTGGTCCAGACCAACCTTACGAACGTGTGACTTACCTAAAATATACTTAGAATACGAACTTTTTGGGAAATGCGCCGTAACGTTAAGAGAGAGGTTAAGGTACAACTTAAGAACTACTTAGCGATAAGAAGCTTTCGGGAAACCGGGCCCAGATCATCTGCACCTGTTTCTCACTGGTTCAAGCATTAACTTAGAATTTTTTTCATGTTGGAATATTTCGTAGGTCACTGTGTGGTTTAAAAAAAAGTAATAATAATAACCTTCTTCTGAAACTGGTCAAGTACAGCAACTGGACTGAAAATGAGAGCGAAAAAATCCTTCTGAGGAAGCCTGGAGAGCTATTCTTCAAGACTATATTAAAAATGTAAGAAAGTTTATCTCTTTGGGTGCAAAATATGAAAAGATCAGCAAAAAATGCAAAAATGTAAAGAAAAACGTGTTTGCATATTTTAATATTAAAATGTATTGCTATTTATATATGTTATAAATCGATATGATACTATTATGATAATAAAATGATAATGATATTAATATTATATTAATATAATATACATATATGCACTATTTTTCTTTTCCTGAAGTATGTATACATTTCATTTTGGCTGACTCTGTATTTAAAGCAGCATCATTTCTTTTTCAACCTTTTCTATTTTTAACACATTTTAACCTCGACCCTTTTTGAAAAACATGGTGCATCAACACGATTTTATAAACCAATTTTTGTTGCTTTTGTCCTTGAAAGAAAAAAAACCTTCCTGATTGATTTAGCTCAGTCAGAATTCATTTTCTGAATGGTCTGATCTTCTGTGGGTATGATTTCCAGCTGGTAAATGTCATTAGCGACTCCCAGAGAACAGCCGGCCGGATCAATAGCGCTGTCCCTTTCTGATCATTTAGATAAGCTAGAAAAATATATGATATAGCGCTTGATAAAAATCTAAAACTTTTCAATAAAATATAATATGTTTGTTTTTCTCTTGAATTTCATACACCACATGTAGAGAACAATTATTTTCTATCTAAGATGTGGAAAATTAGATTTTTTTTTAATTGTTTGCCAAGCAAATGCACTTCTAATATCAAAATGTCACAAAGACCGCCAGCATAGAACGATCTGAATTTAAATACAGTTGGTGTATTTTTACATACTGTATCTGTGTGGCTAATTAAAAAAATAAAAAAAGCTTATTTTAATAAAACAAGAATATATATATATATATATATATATTTTTAAGTTTTTTATATTTTCTTTATGACAGAAATGAGCTTTAAACAATTTAAACACTTCTGAGAACAGTTCTAGAATCGACGCCACATCACCTGGAAACAAATCTCCTATTCTAAACTGTTCTCAGAACAGTTTCCGTTAGTGCATCTTCGAATTCCAGTTCTTCAATGGGTGTTCAAATCAGACAGGGACTGTGAATGAAGGCATAAAACGGATTACTTCAAAAACTGTTCCTGTATACCTGGAAAGCCTGATCCTTGAGTGAATCAATCATTCATGAACACCATTTAAACGTTACAGGAACTAGAGCTGGGAGTTATTGCCACGTCTGATACAATCCCAAATTTCTGGGCATTCAAGGGCACTACTTGGAGTGTGGAACAAATAGTGCACTAGCATTCCATTTAACATGAGTGCATCATAGCCGTGCTGATATTCAGTACAACGGCACTCCTTCACCGGTGATATTGCTTAATTAATAAAGGGAGTCGACTTGAAGAGAGGAATAAAATGAAATTAAATAGTGAAAGCACAACATTTGAACTATAAATGGACTTAATTATAGGATTGCAAAATTCTTGGCAATGTGACTGTGGTATGAAAAAAATTAAACAATGAAACACATCGGGACGTGGGATGTGGGATGTGACATATCTTATTGTTAAAGATTTTCCCATACTATCACTCTATTATAGCGTTTTTTTTTTCTCTCTCTCCTGCTACGCATAGATTTATTATTACATTTTGTTTTGGGGCTTTTAGACTCAGTGATACCTCCTAAAACGAGCGTACGACTTATCAAATATTAACAAGCGCAGAGTGATGAGAAAAAACCCCAGCGGAGAGAGAGACCCGCACCTGCACGAACCTGCTGCGTCTTCTTCTTCTTCTTCAAAAAAAATCCCTTTCTCTCTCTCCGTCATGTCTCTTTCAGCTCATCAGCTTGCATGGCGGAGAACGTCCTGAACTTTCTCATGGCGTAACCTCAGAAAGGAAGCGCTAAATCTGGGTTCTGGAAAAAAAAAGAAGAAGAGACCTGCGCGCATGCTAATGTGTCTGGGTCCCTGCCTTGACAAAAGTGTTGAAACAGAGGCCGAGACAAACAATGTCGAAATACGAACAGAATGAAAGTGCTTGTGTGGGTTTTTTTTTTTTTTTCTTTTGGAAAAAAAAATGAAATGGAAAGACTTGGATAGATCCGCAGTCGTTGTGTTATTATGCATGAGAGCACTACCGCAGAGCTACATTTTTATTTCAACACACACACAGACGCACAGACACACACAAAGCTCTGCCTGACCACATCCCTCCTGACACCTCGGAGGCGAGAGAGAGAAAGAGAGCGAGAGAGAGAGAGAGAGAGAGATGAACAAAGGGAAGGATGAAATTGAAAAAAAAAAAAAGCGCAGAAAGAAGAAGAGGATCGAATGTGACATTCTGAGGGAGAAGGGGACGAAAACCAGACAGAGCATGAAGTGATAGAGGGAGAGATAAAGCACACGAAGGGGTGAAGAGCAACACTGATTCTTATTTTAAAGCCGTGTGTATCTAAAAGGCCGTGAAGTCACATTTTTACACAGGATTCTACACGTGTCTCGGTGTGTGTGTGTGAGAGCTTGTGTTTCACACTGTGGCGAAGTAAACGCGACGCTCAAACCAGACTCTCGCCGAATAATAATTATATTGCGCTGTGTGTGTGTGTGTGTGTGTGTGTGTGTGTGTGTGTGTGTGTGTTAGGATGCGTGGGGTCCTGAAATCTGACAATCAGGGTTCTTCTACTACAAAAGGTCACTATTTTACTCGTTTAAGCCGTAACATGGCTTTATCCATTCTGTAATACAAAAGTGCCTTGTAAAAGTATTGGCCTCCTTTGAATTTTTGGCTTTTTTCTTTTCCATTTTAAACGGTTTTGTCAGTCGAATGCAAAAAGATTTAATACTGTACAATCCTACGAATGAAGAAAGGAGGAGCACGTGCACTTTATGTTGTCTCTTCTGTATAAAAACGGAGACAGTTCCCAGCTAGCCGGCTTATAAGGTCTCTAAGTTAGTTTTCTGTTCATTTTATGTTGTAGATTTATGTTGCATGTAGCACCTTGGTCCTGGAGGAACATTAAATGTTTCATTTCACTGTGTACTAACTGTATATGGTTGAAGTGACAATAAAGTCTACTTGACTTGACTTGAGAAGAGAAAAGTGTCTGTAAACCACTGAAACCGTGCATGGATGAGAGAACCAGAGAAAAAACACTGGTTTTCAAATAAATACCTTTTCTTATATCAAATGTAATCCAAAAATAGGCATAGCAGTTAACTCTTCCTCTATCACAACCAATGCATTTACGCCAACTCTTGAATCCTGTTTGAAATTCCCCTTTGACGCACTTGATGGTCCCCCACTGTGCGGTTCATCTTCAGTGCTGGTTCTTCATACAGTACTTCTTCATCCATCTGTGCACATTGCTCTTGTCAACAGTGTCATCTCTGTAAATATTCTGCAGCGCAGTGGGAGACCACCACCTATGTCAGTTAATCAAAAAAGTTATGACTAGTTTAGCATTACTTTCGATATAGCACTGGTACTTCGATTCAGGATGTGAATCCTGTGTTGCAGTGTTGCAGCTGAGATATAACGCCTTGTCTTTGCATTGACTCCTAAATTTGGTCACTTGTCCATTCCCACCCAACAGTTGTGTAAAGGATAGCATGACTTAACTGTGCATGCTCACTGTGCATATTGATTTTGCTTGAAATGCTGTGCAAGAAAATGTGATGCAACTTTTTTTTTTTTTTCACAGTTAAAATACTTACCCAGGGTGATCCACATTTTCACTGCAATCTGTTTGAAACTTATCTGTTGCAAACAGTTTTACTTACAAGTTCATAATTATTACCCAAATATTAATAAATATCAAATATCTGTCATGCAAAACATTTTTAAAAATCTTGTTAAGAGCCTGTGCATGAACTTTTATCACCTTTTTAAAAACATGATGTTAGCAGGAAGTGAACGGTTACGGAATTGTGCCCTAAGGTAAGTTGTTTAACAGCAAGGAAAAGCTAGCGGTAGAACAGGATCGAACAGTCGCATCAACAAAAAAATCACCTGACCATGTGACGTAGCGCCACAATCCCTATAGCATCTTTTCAAATTGCTTCACATGACTGAGAAAAGCGATATCCGTCCTCTTGCACATGCACGAGTTCACAAACGCCTGTAATCACTAATTAATCGATAACTCTGATTGACAGTGAAAAATAAATATGCACTGTCATGTCCCCGTCATCCATAGCATGCCATAGCTGTGACTTCGTCAGGATTCAAAGTCATGTTTTTTGTTTTGTTTTTCAGGAGCCTTTGTGTTTCTAATTTCGAAAAAAAAAATCATATAAATTTGCCACGGTATTAAATGCAGCATGGACCTTGTTCTTGTTTTTAGGTGTCCTTTGGTTGTTTAGGTTGTTGCAGGTTCCTGTCAAACATGGCCAAACATAAAAGTCGAAACAAGTATTCAAGGTTCTACACTTTTTTGTCATTCTGTACTTTAGTATTTTGGTACGGTGAAGTGAAATGGTTCCGTACATTGGATGCAGATGAACCTTTGATAATATATACGTAGATGGCTTAGGAAACCCGACATGGCTCTGCTTGTCCTGGCGTCCCACACTGATTCATCCACCCATACATGAGCGGTAAGGTAACGAAATATTTCATGTAGATATACTTCACTACGAGAAGTTTTATTAGTGATACTTTTTACTTTTACACCGCTACAAACAAATATCTGTACTTTTTACTTCACTATATTTCTACATGCCGTTCATTTCATTATATAATCAGAATGGTGTCAAGCTGTAATATACCCACCTGCTGACTGTTATGCATGATTGCATGATTTAGCCTTCCCTCTGCGAAATACTTTATAAACAAACCCACAGGCGGGATCACTTGCATTTTTTTTCAAATAGCAGGTGGTTGAAATCAGAAATGGATAGCGCTGATCAGTACATTTAGATACTTTAAGGTAATTTGAAGGTAAGTAAATTTAATGTACATAAATGCAGAACTTGACTTTAACTTAAGTACGAATTTAATCCGTTCCAGAGGCGAGTTTGTATTGTGAAAAAGTTTGTATTTTGAAACCGATTTTCCCTCAGGAAATAATGTGAATGCAGAGAATCCGTTCCAGCCAGCTAAACATAGTACCAATATTACCAATTTCCAACACTATAATCATATTCTTGATTATATAAAAAGAACAAAAACATTAAGAAAGGACATGTACATGAAGTAAAATAGGGAATAAATTGACATTAAAGGAGTTCACTCGTATGCCGAGGCAAATTTCTGTTCTTAAGGTGAAAATTCTGTTCTTAAGGTGAGGCGTTGTACCACTGTAATATTCTACATGAGATATCTCCACTTTTCCTCACATCAAGCAGGGATTTGTGCACCTCTGACACCTACCATGAAATACTGTGTATATATATATATATATATATATATATACACACCATGCAGCTCTCTCTGGTTTAGGTTTTATTAGTGTTTTCAAAGCCTTTATAAGCATTACTCACTAAGACAATCCTCGGTTGTACCCATAAATTGCAACAGTTTAATCTCTGTTCATTAACATGCTCGATGCAATACCCATCAGGAGTAATTTTACTGCTGCGCTAAGCAAAACCACGATGGCGAAAGTAAAAAAGTAAAAAAGAAAAGAAAAAAAAAGTTTAACAGGTTCAATAGTAATATACGGAATAATAATCTTGTACACTGAGATCTAACAGTTATCTGCACATTTTCTCTATTAGACAAAGTCACACAACTCTAATTGGCGAATGTGTCTGGGTTTTTCAATTATCTCCAGATTAAGTCTGGTATACCAGAAGGAAGACGCCTAAGATCTAATTAATCATCCGAATAAATCAGCCGGTTAAAAGACGTTAAAGAATTAGCCACCGAATTCCCACCGCGCAGCGGCTCGATAGAATTATCAAGCTATAGTGCGGCCGAAGACTTAATCTGACTTTCCTCCAACTTTTTTTCTTTTTTTAAAGGACGTTTCAGAGCTGCTCAGCAGTCAGCTCGCACAAGGCCGGTCCAAGTCAGTCGAGCACTATTGGTTAGCCCAGGTAGCGCTGAGCACTTCAAACACAGCCTTATATCTCTTCCTACAAACCTTTCATCTGTCTTTTCCTACTTCTCTTCCCTGCACTCTCACCCCCCTCTCCCCCTTCTGAGGGTTTTAGCTCCAGCCTCGCTATAGTGACACCCAAAAGAAGCGTCTCGGCACAGAATGGAGTCTGGTGTGGAGACCGGAGTGCTCATGAAAGCCCGGTGTGGCAATCCTTTAATAGCCGTGTCAGATGTGATCTCTTGGAATTGGAAAACATGTGAAGATTTTACTGAGCTGGAAAAAAAATAAAATAAAGACAGCGCCACTTCAGTATGTTTATCTAGGCAAAAAAAAACAAAAAAAACATTGCTGCTCATTTCTTCTAAGCCTTACCACAAGAACAAGAGGGGAAAAGTAAGCCGCCATGTCACAATGACAAACGACAAAACCAAAACTTCCCTGAAAACTCAACAAACTTACACCTGACCAAACAGCAGCGGAGTAGGAAAGGAAATGCGGGAAAACTCACGATCGCTGCAGTATGAGCCTCCATAGGACGTCATGCTACAGTCGCACGAGAAGCCCTCCCACTGCTGCAGACACACCCCCTGATTATAGCAGGAGTCCTCCGTGCAGGTGGTGCTGGGTCCTTCACACACAAATGCACACATTTTAATTTTGTTCCATGTTAGCGCTTAACATGCACATGACGAGTATTTGTATGAATGCTTTGATACATTAAGCATTTGTACAAGCTTACTCCAATAAAAACCTGCTAATGTATAGTAAAGAACACATCTGTCATGTTCTAATGGGATGTATTACTTATATAACATTTTAAAAAATGTACAAAGTGAATAAAGATACAAGTTAAAAATGGGTTTGTTAATGTAACATCCTCAGCAGCGACCTCATTTCCCCTCTCGTCTGTTCCAAGCACTCAGCACTCACCAGTATCATCTGTCATCATCTGCACCTGTTTCTTACTGGTTCATACCTTAAGCTAGATGATCAAAAATAAATAAATAAACAGACAAACATTTGGGAGATATGTCCTTGCTACAGTATAAAGTGTAATGAACCATACCAATTAAGAAACATCTTAATAGTGCATAATAATTCATTATTAACCCAGGAGACTTAGGGCATAAGGTGGTGTCCACCCTGGGTAGGGTGCCGATCCATTTGTGGTTGATTTTAATGTTGTAGAGCATCAAACAACAAAACACACTGGTTCCTATGAATACCTCTATGCATTATACCCGCTATATAACCTTCTGCACCTGGGCCTGCCCAATTCTGTACAGCAAAATGGACAATACTTACCAGATCCTAATGCCAAATCCTACATTCAAAACCAGTCACAGAATCACTTTCAGGACAAAAGCACATCTGATAATGCTGTGTCATCTTTTAAAAAAAAATTTTTGAACCATCTGATTAACTTGGGCTGAATCCCAAATCCCTCTCTAACCCTTGATCAAGGGCGATACTTGGTGTGTGGAACAAGGGATTGTACACCCTATATAGCGGTTAATTTGTCTCACCAGTCTGACATGGTAGTCACAGGACTGTAAAAGGTCTGTAAACATTCTAAAAGACGTTTCCTCACCAGATAATTAGACAAATAAATTAATTAATTATTAAATACTGTACAATTACTCTAACATCTAATCTAATTTGCTGTTAAAGAAAATTAGCACCTTGTAACTAATCAGAAGGAAGAATTCCACAGCGATACTGTTGATAATGAATGGGTTAATATCTGTAATTACGCGTCACGTGCATGAAATGCGACATTGCAATATTAACTCATCTTACTAACGTATAACGCAATTAAATGTAACTTGGTGTAAATGTAAATATGCTGTTCAGACTTGACACATTCATTTATTCAAATTAAAGCAGGGAATGTCATCGCCTGAGTCGTACTGGTAAAGCTAAGAAGAAACCTGACTCACTTCATGGACAAGTCATTTATCTACACCCGAACATTTCAGTTCTGCCCCGTTACGGGATGCGATGTTTAATTTGATCGGTAAATTATCCTACAAGCCTGAAGAGCTCATCAATCATGCGCTAATTATCGGAAGACTCCTGTGCATCCGTTGAACAAAAATGGTCTTTCTGGAATATCAGAAGGTCAATTTAAGCATAATTTAAGCTATGACTTTCAAAGTCAGTTCAAGGTGTGCGTTACGACAACCTTCGCTATGAGAGAGTCTTAATGGTATGGAAAAATAACATACAACACTTTAGGTAAATTATACTGTAATTTGTAGGTAAGTTTTTCATAATATATATATATATAGAGTGAAGATACATTAAATGTATTTTACTACAAATGTAAAAAACTTCAATATGTTTCACTATGCCACCTACATAAGCACTTCATAACAAATGACATAAACCTGTATTTAGTTTATAGTTATTATTAAATGCTTATTCCAACTTTCATTAAAGTTGCATTTTTCAAATTCGATGTCATGTTGACAAAACACCTGAGTCAAGTACACTGTTTCCTGGCAGTGCATTACATGAAATGACATAGCGTGTTATGACAAATGATTTTGTACAGTATGTCTGGGCTACATAACTGAGACTTATAATACTTTAAATATATAAAGCTCTAAATATCCTGATATTAACACTTAGACGACTTGCACTGATATGAAAATCTGTTACCTAACTACATCTATTTTCATATGTATGCTTATAGCATTGTTATGAATATTTCCCATGATGTCAGTGCTTCTTTATACATATGCCACTGTTATGACGCTGCAATGACACTTACGCATTTATTTTATTTTTGAAAACTTTCAGTTGTTATAACATTCTAATGTAGCCTGCCATAACACAAACCCTTTTATCAAACTTCATATTAAAAAAAAAGAAAATCTGATGTTTGATCAGGCCATCACCAGGTATAGCATATTTACCTTTATAACACCAGTCTATAAAATATATATTTATGTAGTTTTATGTCAGCTGTCTTATTATGTCATTGTGTAAGATTTATAAGCATTGCTGCTATCTGAAGATGCAACACAAGAAAGAGAGTATCTTATCTGTATCTTATCTTACACATTGTGCAACACCGCTCCTCCACCCCTCTCTCTCTCATCGACACTTTCTTTGAGACAAAGCTCCGTGGGGTTTATGGTGTCATTGCAAAACAATTATGCTTTCGCAGATTTCAGATCATCAACATGCTATAGTATTTAAAGTTACAGGACTGAGGTAGTAAAACTTTTTTTGAAATGAGGCCCGAGAACTGACAAAACAAATAAGCGATATAAAATCCAATGGCGTTTTTGCTTTGAGTGAAGCTTAAGCACTCGATCAGCTTTTTAATACTCTTGGAAACAGAAATTACACACTTGCTTTTGGGAAGACATGTAGGGTAATCAGGTTGTTTTGATAGAGGCAGACAGAGGTAAAGCCAAAACGCGATCTATGGCTCCGTGGGGAAATCACACTACAGCGCGGCAGATTAGTGCTCTTGTGTGTAAAATAAATAAATAAATAAATAAATAAATAAAAATCCAGGCTGAGTTTACATTTATAAATGAAATCTGAGGCCAAAGCTGATATGTTTGTCTAGAATATTGCCGGCCAGGTCTATTAGCAAATGCCACTGGATTGGGGAGTGAATGTTGGAGGGGTGATGACTTTTTTGCTGAGGTACAGTAAGGGCAATCTGGATGAGCTGTTACCAATATGCTTATAAAATAATGGTTGCCCTTTTTTATGGCGTTTGTGTGCTTCTAACGGTTCTTTTTTTTTCACAGGGGCTGTTTTTGTGTACTTTTGATGCTTTTTTGCTGACACAAGGGTCTTTGAGGATAAACACATACTGTATAGGCTCTGTATCCGTTTCAAACTTTTGCTTTGTTAAAGTTGCTGGAGAATCGACTGAGAAGGTCAGCAAAAGTGAAATATGATAAAACAAGGATTTTGTTTTACTGCAAAACAAGATAAAGACCATTTTTAGACTTTTACTTAACCTGGCAAATTAAATTAATTTCCTCTGGTACATGAAGTTGCCTAAAACAAAAAAATTTCAATATATATTACCAGTCAAAACCTTTTAATTCCTTCTATTTCAAGATTGTTCCTGATTTCTGTTTCTTTTTACATAGTAAAACAATGCTGAATGCATCTAAAATATGCAATAATCTCTTTTGAGCAGTTGATATTGAGATGTGTCTGCTACTTGTGCTCTAAAGCCATGTCAAGGTGTGCGCTAGTGCTGCGTGTGAGCCTAAATCTTTTCGTGCTCTTCGCTCACTCCAAAGGCTCACTATGTAGGGCCGATTGATTGTGCAAAGCTCGTGAATCATATTTGTACCCGAGATCCAGAGTCCACAATCTCCAGAATGCATGGTGGATGTTAAACCAGACGGTGGCATGCAAGCGGTGGTGATGTCATGCGCCACAGGGACCTCAAAGGAAAGGGGACTGAGCATTGCTCTTTGATCGCCTCATCAAAGACAGCAGCTAAGGACTGTATGTGCTGCCGTGGTTCATTCACTTTCGCCGAGAGCCAGCCTTTGTGATCCAGCCGCAGAAAAAGGAAAAGGCCGCAGCACTCGACGTTAAGGCTCCCATCTGTGCAATGTTGGCTGCGATCACGTTAGACTCCCATCTGAGGCCGCACCCAAGAAGTGCTGGGCAGGGCCAGTTGGCTGCGCAGCATTAAAGAGTTTGAAGGAGCCACTGCCCACGTGGGCCCACACAGCCTGCTGCCATTACTCACCAGCCGAGTGCACACATGCAAGCTGGGCACCTTCTTCTAGACCCACACATGCACACTCTCACTTCTTTCCTCCCCTTTTTTCCTTCCGCCCTCCTTAAAGCCTTTACCTTTTAAATTTTTCCTAATGAAATTATCCATTTCCCATAAGACCTCGTCTCGTGTCTGTGGTGCGCCCCGAAAGAACTTTCAAGCCTTTAAGATCTAATCTGGGGTGCTGTTTGTTAATTGGTGATTTCTAAGGCTGGTAACTCTAAATGAACGTCTCCTCTGCAGCAGAGGTAAGTTTTGGTCTTGCTTTCCGGGGAAGGTCTTCATGAGAGCCAGTTTCATCATGGTGCTTGATGGGTTTTGCAAACTCACTTGATAATGCTGTTCTTGCAAAAACTGAGCTTTGTGTCTTAAAAAATTAAAAACTGACTATTGTTGGCTGTCATGACATTGGCTGTACTGTATGTACTTACCTAATGACACTTGTGGTATTTCATACTTTTAAAAAATCCAGTATTGTTCTAAAATTTATAAAAATAAATCCAAAACTGCTTCCTAACTAGCTGGTGTGTCCAAACTTTTGACTGGTACTGTATTTTTCTTTTTTTACTGATCAGATTATAATGCAGAACATGACAGATGCAAAATTATATTAAAAAAAATGTTAAAGCCAAGAAAATTAATATTTTCACTCTATTCCTGATATTGCAGTTTCCCCAGCAGTCATGGACTTCTATAATAAATTGCTGTCATCAACTCCTGAAGTGAAACTAAAGGAGGAAGTTTACATCATCATCAAGGTGATGATGATATAAACTTTTCTAATGCTATTTATGTTTCTCATGATCTTCAGCAGTGTTTTGAAAAGATTTTGTGTGGCAACAAAACCAAAAACGTCTTGTTCCAATTTGCTACCCCCATGACTATAAAAACATGATCAAAGCATGAATTAATTCACACACTCGCTCATCATGTATACCGCTTTATCCTGTATTCAGGGTCGCGGGGAGCCTGGAGCCTATCCCAGGAGGCTTAGTACACAAGGCGGGGTACACCTTGGACAAAATACACTCTATGTATTTTTATTCAAATCCAACCGACAAATGATTGATGCTAAATCACATACAGTAGTTAGATTTCTATGAACACTGCAAATTAATTAATCAAATTTGACTTAAAATAATGTATATGCTGTATATATTGTCAGTGGACTTATAGGGTTTTCAAAATCACGCAAAATAAATATTTATATGACCAAATCAAAGTAGTATACTATTTTGCTATTTGCTCACCCTCATGACTTAAGGAAAACACACATAAATTATTCTCTTTTGCACTTCGTTTAAAATCTAAACTTCTTCAAAGCTGCCAGAATGGATTTATCTCATTTTGCAGTAATGCCTAATTTTTGGTGCCACAGGAAGAAACATACGAGCCTGTCCACTATATTTTGATGGTCTGGGTCGGAAAAAATGTGCTTAGCTTTCAGGCTATGATCTATTCTTCACATTTGAAGGAAAAGCATCCTCAGGACAACGTAGATTAGGAGTAATATGTAATGCAATATCGAAAGGTCAACAGCCTGTATCACTGCAAAATAATTAGCTCATCGTAGTTTTAAGTCTTGTTTTAAACTCATCTCACCCTGTTAGCCCTGTTAATTGGACTTCCAGGGATACATAACATTGCACTGGGCTTTGACTTGCCTGGAGGGCTAGCTAATGAATTTATAATTCGTCCAGCCTTGATGTTATATCCAAATGTCTCCCTGTTTAACAAGAACAACCCTGTCTGCATATAAATGAAAAGAGATTAGAGAGGTGACCGACCGTCGCATCCTCGGTCCACCTGGCCCACCCTGTGGAGGGCGTCTGCAATCAGGTCTGGCAGCCTCCCGTTCAGGTCCACGGACGCCAGGCAGCCCTGGTAGCCGTCACGGGACGCAATCAGCTTGGGCAGACTGTTATACATCGTCTTCCCCACACCACCTATATACAGCTCTCCTAAAGGCAAAAATAAAGAGAGAGGGAATAATTATCGACAAGGCAAAAAGTGAAACTTTAAGATAGACTGTTACAATGTCATGACAGCCACTTGTAAAATTTTTATTGTATAAGTGTTTCATTATCCTTATAATAATATTATAACAGCATTATTTTCACAAAATCCTGCTGTGTAACACTATTGCACTACTAAGCTATATAGTGTATAGTGTTACACAGCAGATTAACCAAGAACAGAATCCGTTCTTGGCAAGGTATTTTACATCATTACCATTAAGTCAGCTGTCTTAATATTTTAATATTGTGATATACCAGCTTGATACCATGTCTTTTAAAATGCTTTACTTAGTATGGCAGTCATATCTACTGTACATTATAATAAACTATGAGCATATCTGAGCATGTTATACTGTAATGCATTCATATGCCGTTAAACATATTGTTATAATCATGCATGGAAATGCATTTTACAGTACATTATAGCCTTTTTATTATGCATTATGAATTGTCAAAATGGTGCATTATAGCAGATTATAGCAGACGACTTATTTATAGCAGATTGTATTACTTTTTGAGTGTGTATGTTGAATAAGTTATAATGGCATTATAAACAATGATACAACCTTTATACAAAGATTTTTTTTTCCTTATACGTAAGTAACTGCAACAATGAGTCCCCGAGTGGTGCAAAGGTAAAGTGCACACCGAAAGAACAACCAAAGATCGCTAGTTCGATTGCCCGAGCTTTCACAGTAGAATGGGATGGGAGGCACTCTGTGCTCTCACATCAATCGCCGGCTCTATAGCCAATCACATTCAAACCAGAATTTTTGCTTATGCAGAATAACAGAACACAGCCATAAGAGTAAAAATTGTTATTTCTCTTTATAATGATCAGATCAGACTGACTGCTTCACGTCTGAAATGCTGGCCTCCCAGGAACTCCTCTAATGTTAACTTCAAACATGTAGAAATGGCTTAGATTGAGGTCTCCAGCTGAATTCCTCTAATGTCTATGTGTTGTTGGAGAAAGATTGTGTGTACAGTTCCCACAGACAGGTGCGTCTCTTCCACAACTTGGAGACAAGTTATCCATTGATTTTCAAGGATCAGGTGTTCTACTCTCAGAAAGTTCACAGGAATGCCAGCTGTAGGCTAGGATCATCATACAGCCTTCTTTAAGATGTTTGCACCATTCAAAAAGAGTCTTCTGTAAATGTCAATAGATGTTATGCCTTCATTCATGAGAAATTTCCCGAATTGACCTGAACGCCCCTCACTGTTATTATGATCATTATTTTGCCGTGAAACTAGGATCCGCTCAGGCTATCAGTGTGTGAATTAAAAGGACCAAGGACCTCTTCATCCCGTCACTCGTCCTCTAATTTGTGTGATTGCTGATCTCGATGGTTCTCACTTTCTCACTGAAGGACCGTACACTGGACCGATCACTCAGCCGCAAATTGACTCACAGACGAGTGCTATCAGTTTTCCATAACAGACCTCTACACTTTGTAACAACAGAAATAAATCACAAATTCTCTGCTTTCCAGAGGATGTCAATGTTTCCTTGTAGTCTGTTCTCACAACAATAGTTGACTGACAGAACAGACAATGGCATAATCACCTCCTTAGTACTACCTACAGTATACACTATGATGCAATATAACACAGATACTGTTGCAGTATAGCAACTATAATACCAGGGGCTGTGTTATAATGCTTTAGGACAGAAAGGAACAATTATTAAAATATGGTATAAGTCCTAAACATGATATAATTCCAAAAAAAGGAAATAAATTCTCCTGTTTCAACTGAAAGAAACTGGAGTTTATGATATGTCCTTTTTCCATTCTCGGTACACTACATTGAATTGCTGTCTTAGTGCATTCAAAGCACATTTCTATGTGCACATTACATAAATATAGTAGTTTATAAAGCAACACTTCTTCTTCTTTGTCTTTCGGCTGTTCTCTTTCAGGGATCACAACAGCAAATCATCTGCCTCCATCTAACACTATCCTCTGCATCCTCTTCTTTCACACCAACTAACTTCATGTCCTCTCTCACTGCATCCATAAATCTCCTCTTTGGTCTTCCTTTAGACCTCCTGGCATTTCCAACCTCAGTATATATTCACAATCTCTCCTCAAAACCACCTCAATCTCTCATGTCCAAACCAATCTGGCCTCTCTGACTTTATCTCGAAAACATCTAACATGGGTTGTCCCTCTGATGAACTTATTCTTGATCCTGTCCATCCTTGTCATTCCCAAAGAGAACCTCAACATCTTCATCTCTGCTACCTCCAATTCTGCCTCCTTATGAAGCAACACTTCGTCTTCGTCAAATTTTTAACTTGCAAGTTGCAACCTGGAGCAAACCATTCGGATGCTTCGAATTGGTTCAAAACAAGCAGACGTCGCCAGATGGTTTGAAGTTGCAAGGAATACCTTTCCCATGCTATGGAACCTATACCCAATAACTGGTCAAACTGCTGATCACCCCAGGTCTTGAATGGCAAAACAAGGCAGTGTCATTTGAGAAATCGTACAGAAAATGCTGCCACTATTGCTGCTGGTAGTCAAGAGTTACTCAAGACAATGCTTGTCTGCAGCTGGTCCTGCAAGGAGGCTGTATCGTGGGCCAATGTCAACCCATTGTCAACCTGTATGAATTTTACATTTCTGGTGCTTATGGACACAGCATTTTGTATAATCAAACATTATTTTTACAGTATTTGACAGAAATACATTTTGTAAGAAATTTACAGTCATCTTCAAAAGGTAGTACCCCCTCTATTAATTGTAATTAAATGTGTTTTTGTGTAAAATCACATCAAAAAAAAAATCTGATCGTAGCAGATCTTTGAATAATATAGCTTGTTTTCAAGATGCCATATTTAACAAAAATGAGAAATAAAACACAAAAAACGTAACACACCCTTACTGCTTCCATAGGATTTAATTGTGTAAGTTGCATCCATCCATCCATCCACCCATTAATCCATCTAGGACCCTCTGTAGTCCAGCTAGGGACCATGGAAGCCAATGGTGACTTCCCATTTTCACAAAATGCCAGCCAGGTGCTAATAATCATCAGCCCTTGATTAATTGATCATCAGCAGGTGTATAGACCCCTATATAGAAGAAGAAGAATGAAGAATATTCAATTATTGTCACATGTACTTTTTACAGCACAGCGAAATGTCTTCTTCGCATATCCCAATTAGGAAA
>JAQQZS010000013.1:12203455-12213606 GCA_030068045.1 Platyallabes tihoni | reverse complement strand
CATTGTATACCAATAGAAACAAGAGTGTCTCTATCATACCTAATGTACTCAATGGTGGTGATTTTGCCGGTTTAAAGACTTTAAACCGGCTGACACCATCCAAATATTGTTGATGTTTTGATGGCTTTCACGGTTCAACATTGGGGTTGCAAATTCCAAAAGTCTCTCAGCAACAACTAAACAAAAGGAATGACTAGTAATACCTTGTTCAGTTTTCAGTATCACTAATTAGTAACTGTGTCTGTTTGAACAGGCTCGAAGGATGCGCACTGCAGAAAGCTGAACAGCAGGCAATTAATGCTAATTGACTCTATCACACACGTATACACACCGGTCACCAGGCAACTACTTAACCAAATCATAGCAATAAATGAAGATGCACACGCATTTATGAAAAATCTAATATCGCACCTTAAATCATTCCTGGATCCTGGCTTCAATTAAGTGCGATTCCGCAAAATTGTCAAAAGGTTTCCACATGTTTTTTCCTGTTAGGAGAATTGTGCTTCACTGGGTCAAGACTGGTAATGTTCACTTGGGTGAATAAGAAGGGGGTGTACTGTATTAGTGTATGATTTAGTCAGGTACATTACATCCTGAGAAAAGTGTGTGTGTATGTATAAGACAGAGGAAGTGATCATATTCAAAATTTGTCTACTTGATCGCACCGAGTAAGCATAAGGGTATGTCTCTCTCTCTCTCTCTCTCACACACACACACACACCAAAACTTTTCCATACCCTATCCCTTCATCAATCGTTACCAAGAAAAGTTCTTCCAGACATCCATAGTGAGTCTGAATCATTCTTCTCCCCAACCCAGAATTCACATACTTTCACTTCAAATGACAGAGCAGATGGGCAATATCAAACTGGCATCTCACCAGACAAGACAATGAGCCTGGCATTCCACTGGCACCACACACACATACACACACAGAAACAGATGGACAAGCCAGCATCAGATCTAAATAAACCCTATACCTCGAGCTCTCTTAGGATGTGAGATGTAATCTAGATTTTTTTTCCCTTTTGACCGTCTTCTATGAAAGTTAACGCAGAAGGCTCTCAACATTTACAAAGTATTGCACATTACACATCTCTCCTCTGGTAACAAAAGAGATTACGCACAATTATTCCCGGTTTCAAGATCAAAAGCAGGAATGCTTATGGCCAAAACATGGTGCCAGTGCTAAAAACTGTCTCATCTAGGTGAAAAATTACATTTTCATATAGGATCATATAACATCATTTTTTTTATAATACCTAATACTTTTTATCTCCCAATCTATGCTTTGCTTCTTTGTAGACATGCATACACATTTATTTTTATTATCAGATAAAAAGAAACACATTTGCTAAATGCAATTCCTTTCCCTTTATGTAGTGTCCGTAACTTTTTTGGATTCAAATCTTTCAATTGTCATTTAGAAAAAACTTGGTCAATTTCAAAAATACTAAAACAAAAATACAAAATTGATGAAGAAAAAAAACTATAGCAACATGAATTAGACATGGTTACAAACACTACAGATTTTTTGCTCTGTAAGTTTTACCAAAAAAACAATTTAAGCAACAATGTTTACAGGTTATATGTTTCTAGAAGCTTACAACAATTATAGTATCAATACTCATGAAGAAATGTGAATAATTCGCATTTAAAATTATTATTGTTTAAAGCAAGACAGTATAACACTGAAAATGCCCATTTTGGGGGCAGAAATACAGTAAAATCATCTCTCCAAAACGGCTGAAGTTAGCAACTTGACATTTTTAGGGAAGCAAGATTTGTCACTTATATGTCGCATAAACTTCAGAAGTAGCTTCTTTGGCACCCACATATTCTGTAGTATATATAACATAAAAAAAAAATCAGCACCAGCCTGTTTTGGCTGTTAACAATCATATACTTTATGAAACTTTAAATTCTTCTGTATGATTTTCACTGGAACCTTCATGTCTTTATGCTATTCTTAGGATTCTCACGATTTTCGCAACCTTCGTACTTTGACTATAACCAACTGATTTTTCTTGTAACTTTCCTATTTTCACAGCAACCTTCTAATTCTTGCTTTAACTTTCTGAGTTTTGGTGGAACCTACTGATTGTGACTGAAACCTTTATGGTTTCATACTAACCTTGTAGTTCTCACATTAACCTTCTGATACTCAGTGTAACTTTCCTATTTTTACTCGAACCTTCTGCTTCTTCCATTTAACTGCAAATTTTGACTTTAACTGATTTTCTCTTGTACAGTAACTTTCCTATTTTCATGCTAACCTTCTGATTTTTCACTATAACATCTCTATTTTTACTCTTACCTTTTCATTCTCAGTTCATCTTTTTGACTCTTGCTGTAACCTTCAGGTTCTAGCTCTAAATCTATTCTTCTGATTCTATTGTAACCTTTAGATTAATGTTGTAACCTTTGGGTTCTTGCTCTAACTACACAATTCTCACTATAACCCTCTAATCCTCAATGAAACCTTCTTTTTTTTTCACTTTAACATTTTTATTCTTTCTATAACTTTGGAGCCTCGTTGTAACCTTCCAATTTTTTGCTCTAATGTTCCAATTCTTGTTTTAACCTTTCCATGCGTGGCCCAGCCTCCCAGGGTGTATTCTAACCTTCAAATATGTTTGAAATATGCTCAAATCTTCAGATGTTAGCTGTTTCTTTCTTATGAATGCCTTAATTCTGGTTAATAAATCTGGCTGGCTGTGCTAACTTTTATAACCCTCAAATATTCATATATAAAACAGCTTCAGATAGTCTATCTAGCCTTCAAACGCTATATCTAAATCTTCTGGTCGTCTATCATTCAGATCTAGTCTCATGCTCAGCTTGAAATGCCCAGCTTAACTTGAGAGACTCGTTTTCAACCTTCCAATCCTGAAAAAAACAGCTCAACACATTTTCCCAAATTCTTTAGAATTTAAATAGAACTCTTCAGAACTTTTGCATGTTGTTTAGAATGTTTATTCTGTTTTTCAGACCTGCAATTTGTTTTTTGTAGAAATTGTTCTAAAACATCGATGTTCTATTCTGACATCAATTTCTGATAAGACATTTATGGTCTATTAAAATTTACTTTTTTTTTTTTGGTCTCCTCGAATTTCCCATAAAATCTCCTTTATGTCTACACTGCTGTAAAATATCCACAAGTTACCCAACTTTTAACTTCTTGTCCTTGGCAATAATTTAAAAACCATTACTCAGTGTTTGATGGATTATAGATTCTCTTTAAAACCCATACTGTGCAAGACAGTATCATTACAGGTGCTGGCAGGATGCCTTGCAACCAATCTTATGTTCAAGCAAGCTTTTTCATACCAATTCTATATCTTTAAAACATTTTGCTTGTCATTATCACATGATCTTGTAGTTTAGATGTGGTTTAATGCTGCAGATTGGGACAGCTGTTACTATCTCCCCTGGTGGACCTAGTGGCTAGCATTTGATAATTTCACTGCCATATCTTGGGTTAAAAAGATAAACCCTAGTCAATGGAATTCAACAAGCACTGGCCCTGATCCTAAGCTTGGATAAATGGGAACGGTTGCATCAGGAAGGGTATAAGAAGGGTACAGTATAAGGCATTTATTTTAATCCATCGCCCAGATATTTCCATAAAAAACATCTCAACAGAACTATATTCCTGCAATTTTCTTTTCTTTCTCTCTCCCTCTCTCTACAAAACTTTGGTACCATAATTTTTTTTTATCTATAGCTACTAAATTGTTCTTATCGAGCATTTTCACCAAGGAATGCTTGTTCGAACCTTAAAATGGTCAGGAACTTGAAACCTTTATGGAGGCTATAAACCTTGTGAAGGTCTAACCTAAACATCCTTGCTCCGTGCTCCAGATAATGACTATTTAAATGGCTAACCTTTAGATACTTTATCTAGGCATAAGGCTGTTACGTCCCATAGTATTTTCGGCTATGTCCCTTGTGTTTTGGTTTCTATGTCTTCTCAGGAAGACTTTGTTTAGACACACTAGTTAGGAGCGAGAGCTAATTGTTGTACTTAAGTTTTGGGTTAGTCAGTGTAGTTAGCAGGTTAATCAGTGCAGGGCATTCCACGCCCTGACTTTGTTTTCGTTTTGTTTATTAGGTTAGATTGACTGACGGTCTTTAATATATTAACCTTTTTTTTTATTCTTCTTACGTCAGCTTTCTATCTCCCTTAGACAACCAGATCGAACGCAACAACTGCATAGGAAACCGTAACAAAGGCTAACCCTATTCAGGTGCATATTTTATTCTTTCAGATGCTCAGTTGAATCTCCAAATGTTCAGTCCAACCTTTCGATTGGCAATCTACCCTTTAGAGGCTCATTCTAGCCTTGAGATGCGCAATCCAATCTTCAGATGTTTAGTTCTTCAGATGCCTTTAGATTTGCAGTCTAACTCTCAGATGCTCGGTCTAGCCTTCAGACATTTGCTTTAACTTTCAGATGCTTATTTTAACCGTCAGCTGCTGAACCTAATCTTGAAGTGCATTGACATCATATGTGTTATTTATAGCTGAGACAACCTGCAGAAGAACTGAACTCTGATCACATCGACACTAAACCCACACTACGAGTGATGAGCCTCGTCTTTTCTCATCTTCTTGATCTAACTGACTCATTTGTCTGATATGAGTAATAATGATCTCCTGGCCATTACATCTAATGATAGTGTTAATCAAGTATTTCTGTTCCCCGTTAGACATTCTACACCATGTCCTCATCTGTGTTTGTGTATGCTGTGTTGATCACTGTCTCATCCAACCTTCACACATGGTTGCTCATGCACTTTCTGGGCATTAGGCATTCTGTGGTTGTATGTGTGCATGTGCTTGTAGAATGTGTGCCAGGACAGTGGGCATTGTAGGGTGGCATATGAGAGAATGGCAAATATAATCGCAGCAAACTATGATACAAAAGATGTAGGCAGTAATGTGCCTCCCATAAGCAAAGACTCAATCGCTGGCTAAAGAAAATATATTTTTGAATTGATTGAAGCAAAAGTGACTAGCATGACTAGTATTGGTGACACCTTATAGATTTTAATTTCTTTTTTTCTGAGTGGTCAAATGATGTCGATTACATTTCTATAACAGCATCTTAGACTTTAGTGCCAACTTTAATGCATAATTTCTTTCTTTCTTTCTTTCTTAACACCATGCCAGCTTCTATGGCTATATTCATGGCGAGAAGCATTTTTGTTATTCAATATTAAAACTAGATAAGATGTTTAAAATTAATTTTTACTAAGAACTTTAAAACTACATTTGGATTTACTTGTTTAAAAACTTTTTAAAAAGTGTCAACAGAATGAAATAAGTTCCTTAAAGGAGTAAAAGAGTTACAGTCAAAGAGTTACAGGATTTGCTTCTGCAGTAAAAATTGAACTTTGGTCTGGGATGCGTACACCCTGCTGTAGTAGATTAGTTGCAAAGGCTGCTGCCACTTTATTTCCTCATTTTGATCTGTTTGATGGACAGAAAGGTTCTGCATGATAAACACTGTGGTGGATTTTCTCTTCACAGTAAAAATGTGTGTGTTGCTATTGGGTGTCCTATCCTGTATCTGGTATGAGTCACTTGATCCCAGAGATTTTTAAAAGGAAATGTATGTCTTGATCTAACATCGGGGTTTATAGTATTTCATATAGTTTATTATTTAAGCATTGGTCCCATTGTGATTGCCATTTATTTTTGATGTATTCATTTAAAATTGGTTTTAATTTGGCAGTTTTGTCTGCTTTCTCATTACCAGGGATTCCTGAGTGCCTGGGTATCCAACAGAAAATTATGTTAAAATTATTGGATTTTAAGAATGACAACGTTTTTAGGATTTCCATGATTGTTATATGATCTGTTTTTATATTTTCTAATGCTTGGAGAGTCCGTTATTATTAGGTAATCCTTTGTGATGTGGTTTCAATGGATTTCAAAGCCATAAGCAGAGCATTTGCTTCTGCAGTAAAAATTTAACTTTGGTCTGGGATGCGTACACCCTGCTGTAGTAGATTTGTTGCAAAGGCTGCTGCCACTTTATTTCCTCATTTTGATCCATCCGTGTATACTGGGGTATGCTGTGGTAATTTTCCTCTTATGTCCAGAAACTGCTGGTGATATTTGTTCGGATGGGTTTTAGACTTCAGTTTTTTCCTAGATCCAGGTAGATGTTAGGCTTTTTGAGATTCCATCGAGATGTTCAAGTCAACTTTCAGGTTCTCTAAATGTGTTTTAATACGAAAACCAAGTGGGTGGATATTGTTTGGTTTCTTTTGATAGATTGTTGAATGTTGATTTGTGAAGACTGCTGGATATGCTGGATTTTCCTTATTTGTTCTCAGTTTGATTGTATATTGTAGTGCCAATTTTAATTGTGTTTTCCAAGGAGGGTTCATTAGCTTCGACATACAGACTTTGGATTGGAGATGTTCTGTAGGCTCCTAATGCCAGTCCTATGCCTTGGTGATGTACAGTGTCCAAAAGGCATATATATGATTTCCTGACTGAACCATAAATTATACTTCCATAATACAGTTTTGATCTAATCACAGTTCTATGTATATTTATCAAAGATGAACGGTCTGTTCCCCATTTGGTTTTGGATAAAACCTTTAAAATATTCATGGCTTTGAAACCTTTGTTTTTAAGAAGTTTAATGTGTGGAATAAAAGAGTTTGCTGTCAAGGGTGACGCCAAGAAATTTGACTCATTACTTGAACTCTGGTTCATTATGCAGTGACCCGAAGCTGACAAAAATTCTTGTTTGGAAGAACTTGAAGCCATTCTGCATTGAACAAGATTGTATTTTGTTTGTCTTCTGTTGGATTTCCCGCTTAATAGTTATCATATTCTTGCTTCCCTAGCAAATGCAGATTTCATCTACATATAGACTTACAAAACGTAAAATATGCATGAGCGATATGTGTACAAGAAACATGAAAGCTCGATACTTGTACTATATTAGCAACCTGTCTTCAAGTACTTCAAGTAAAACTAAAACTGGAAGAGGTATCCAACAAAGCTCAATGCTTTTCTCCTTGAACTAATTTATCAACTTTTTTATGTAAAAAATGAGAATCTATTCATGAGTTTGCTATGGTTTTTTTTTATTTAAACTGATTCAACATATTACTGATACTAAATTGCATACTTAAATCACCACAATGATCCATTGTAGCAAAACTTTGTGAAATGAAGTTATAGCTTTATAAAAAATAAAAAAATCATGTAAAATTGACACGTATGCAAAGTGTTCCAAAAAATTTGACATCATATTGTAATCTAACAACATAGCCAATTCACGCTCAAATTATACCAAATTTTAACGAGTTTAATTTAATTCTGTGTTGCTATGCAACAGAAACTTAAAGATGAGGAGTTCTAAAAGCCTCTTGTTTCCAGTGATGAGGCCACATTTCATACGAAAGGCAAAAAAAGTCAACAAGCATAATGTTCACATTTGTGTTAAGCACATAAGGGACTCGCCGAAAGTCAATGTGTTGGAGCTGAACTACTGACTTGATGTTTATCGTACGTATATCCGTTTAAATATGTCGTTGTAATTTTGATCAATAAATCTTTTATTTTTCAACATGAAGCCTATTTAATTTAATTTGCCTAGGATATGTAGATATTCCTATTTTAAATGATGTAAATTTTTTGTGACACCCTGTATAAACTACCCAAAATATTGAGTTAATATTTTGGCATTTGTTCTTTTTAACACCATTGTGGCTCAAAAAAAAAAACCTGCAGAAAATATTTCAAATATTGCAATATTTCTTATTCAATTTTTTAAAACTGTATATATATAGTTTCTATAGCTTCATAATGGCAAAGACGGTTTTTTCTTTAAGACATGGAAAAAAAGAAATAATACTAATACAGCTATTTAGAACTGTTACAACTGAATGCATGTTATACTGTAGGTGCAACAACCTCAACCTTCTGGCAACAATAACTTTTGGTCACGTTGGGCGCTATCTTCATACCACCCTGACAATGGTTATTGTGTTTTATTCCTTACACATGAAATATATTATTTCTGTAGCGTAATTGTGATCCATATAATAAGGGAACATGTACATGTAACAATTCGCCCTTGGAGCAAATAAAGGCTACAAGTGCAGTGATTATTATCGGTATGAAAAGTAATCAGGACCACATAAAGCTCAATGCTAATGCAGCTTGATTGTTTTTTAATGAAATTGTATCTGGTATCCGCAGGCAGACTGCAGTGCGTTCACCAATTTAATGAGTATGTGTTCCAAAAATGAAAACTCAAAGGAACTGGGAACATTTGAATAGACAGCAGTAGTCTCTCTCTCTCACTCTCTCTGTCCTTCTCTCTCTAGTTCACTCGCTATGTCTTTCTCATCACTGTTAAATTGGTCTGTATAGCACAAACACTCCCATTTCACACACACAGCCAGAGGGGAGGAAAACCTGTTATACAAGCCACTGTCACTAAGATTAGAGCTATAAAGTGTAAACGACAAACCACATGCGAGCAGATCAGGGTATTTTCTCTGCCTTCTGTAATACTGTACCGAAGCTAACCTAGTTAACCTAGGTTAACCTAGTTAACCCAGTGTAAGTATGTATCCAGTGATGAAAACTTTAAAGCACTTTTTGTAAGTCGCTCTGGATAAGAGCATCTGCCAAATGCCTAAATGTAAATGTAAATGTAAGCTAAATGTTGTCACACATTCTGTCGTGTCCATCCATCCATCCACCCATTTAGGAACCTCTGTAGTCGAACTCGGGATCATGGAGACCAATGGTGATTACCATAAATTGTATTTATTCCCATTTTATGACCGTGGTGGTCACATCCACACAGGCAACTTGGAAATGCCAATTAGCCTAATCTGCATGTCTTTGCACTGTAGGAGGAAACCAGAGAACCCAGAGGAAACCCAGCAAGCACAGGGAGAATATGCACACAGACCTCAAGGCGGCATTCGAACCCAAATCCTGGAGGTCCAAGGCGACAGTGGTAACCACTTAGCCACCATGCCACCTCTTTTACGCATAAGATCACTTTTCTTCCTCATTAAGATTAGATGGGAGACGAAAATGCAACATGCTTTGTCAGAACCCATTTTCTATCCCCTTACAGTGCTTGTCCTTAAAGCACTATATGTTTTAAAAACAAAACTATAAATCTGGAAACCTTGAACTTAAACTATAAATGTGTATTTTCATAGCATTCATAGCAATTTCTTTCAACATGAAATTAATTTGTTAGGATACACCGTGCGTATGCAGGGGCGGCCATTTAGATTCAATACAAATGTTATTAAAACTGTGGTCCAGCAACTTGTTAGCCAATTACTGACTTTACACAAATGCTGAACTTTTAAAAGAACAATTTGCCTCCTAGGCAATTTGTAACATTAGAATTCTTTATATAACAATTGTTCATGAATATGTGTTTCCAGAGAGCTCATTAGTACACTGTTTTCTAAGTTGAGGGGCGGGGGGCTATGTTTCATTTAATGCTGCCCTACATTGTGTTCAACAGTATCTACAGTAATAAACAAAGAACTAGCAAAAGACTAATGTAATGGACGTCAGATATATTAGGTATATATAACTGATGGAGCCTGTTTTTTCAGCCTACAAATGAAGGAATTCCTTACACGCTGTCCAGGATTATAAAATAACCCTGCAGTGTTGAATTATGTTGGTATAAAAGAAAAAAATATAGTTCTGCAAAAGAAAATCTATATAACTCAAGCTATAGAGTAGTTTTGGATAATCTGTGCTCTACAAGCGGTGTTTATGGACACCATGGCACTGCTTTTTCATAAATTTATGAAAGGATAATACCCTTAATACCCAACCATGCTCCTTGGACACTATTCTCTATAAAAAATTCCTTAATTTGACCCTGGTACTTGTGCCATAGTACTTATTTGCTGATATAGTACATGTACCACTTTTATCTGATATACTGTAGTATATGTACTATATTAACCTATCTACTATGGTACACTATGTACAAACATACCATACAGATGTGGCAGTTAAGAATGCGCGTGTTTTCCCGCGAGATCCCTCAATTTAGCGCGCGGCTTCCCGCGACTTGCCGCAAGCAACATTCGGGAATTTAAATAAATGTGTTGTGCTTCACTGA
>JAQQZS010000013.1:12168877-12182694 GCA_030068045.1 Platyallabes tihoni | reverse complement strand
GCACTTAGGGTCGAACCCGTTACACAGGGCTAGTAGTATCTACAGATACAGATACACACCCAGGTATCGGATCAGTATTCGGTATCGGCCGATACCCTGAGCCCAAGTATCGGAATCGGTATCGGGAGGGGAAAAATGGTATCGGAACAACTCTACAGGAAACCCATGCAAACATGGGTACAAATGGCTAAAAAGAGAATTTTGCATAATATGTTCCCTTTAGGTAAAAAAAAAAAATAATAATAAATAATGAAATACATGTTTTTAAGAAAATGTAAATGTTACTTTTTTTTACAGTATTGATAGTAACTTTAATTTAAAAATGTTATTTTGTTAAATTATTATTATTATTATTATTATTATTATTTAACAATTTACTAAAATTAGGGAATTGTGACCTTTGATGTTTCCCCCCCCCAGGCTTTCCCCTAAAAATTATGGCCAAGTAATATAAACCATAAGAATAGTCTTGCTGTAAATAAATTAACAAAATATAAATATAGACAAATATTCCATATTATTAGTACTAATTGGTACTCATAACAGCCATAACAATAATAATACTAATAAATGAACATAATAATAATAATAATAATAATAATAATAATAGAGAGGAATTAATGGACGGGTTAAAAAAAACACCTAAGACCAGACACCATTTCAAACCTTAAGATGGATGCACTACAACGGCACAGAATCACTTCGAGTTCCATTACTACTGTACCAGGAATAAAATACGAATCCGAGGCTACAATGGGCGCACAATATCCCAAACCTGAAGAGGTGACGGTTATAAAAGCATCACCTGATCACAGACCTGCGGCTCACTAAATGTTTTTTGTTTTCCGCACCAGTGTCTGTTAAAACCCTCGGTACCCTTGTGCATGAAATCCTACCTGACACCAGTCACAAGTTAAAGTTACAGAAACCTCACATTAACTCATGATATAAGCACGAACAAGCAGGTGTGCATAACAAAAAGCAGTAATACTTTCTGACTGAGGAACACGTCGCTGTAAGCAGCATTAACACCCTTTAAACTGACCTGCACAGTAAAGTTCTCTTTGCAAGCCCAATCATTATTAATCACGATTAGTAATCACAATCATCCGATCGATCACAGTAATTATTATTTGTCCAGAAAGTATCGCCGCCGAGCCAGCTCCTGCTTCTGACATCAGTGAAGAAAAATCTTCCACCCTCTTTAATCTATCAACTATATGAACTGCTGCCATCTGTTTCACTGAAAGTAGTAGAGTACATTTCCTAGAATAAATACTGAACTCGGGAATCCATCAAAGTTACAGGCCCATTATATTATCTAAAAAATATATATATATATAAATAAATAAAACATTCCATGTGTTTGAATATTTGTCAAGCCCCCTGTTATTAATCATAGCTCTAACTCAAGGGTAGCTGATTATGATCCTGATTGCAAATTTATGTGTAATGCTTTAAAAACATCTGGATTAAATAAGCAAATATATGCACATGTATGTATATGAACCCCAAACCTATTTCGCAGTTGCTGCCCAAGTATCCAGTGCCTGTGCAGTCACAGATATAGCGGTTCCAGCCCTCCTTGCAGAGTCCGCCGTTTCCACACGGGGTGCTACTGCACCTCTTCTGGAGCTCCCGGGTGCAGAAGCTGCTGACCCCTAGGGCGCTCTGGATCTCAGCCAAGCGGCGGACATCGCGGCTCTTTCCGTCAATAAAGAGGTCGCGTACGCAGCCCACGTAACCGTAGTTAAGCAACGCCGTCCATACCTCAGGGGGGAGGATGAGGTCCTGGCGAGACTCAGGAAGCCCACCGAGGTACATATCACTGTCCAGATCGAGAATCTCACTGCCCTCGTTCGAGTTAAAGGGCATGGTGCGGCTGTTCACTGAAATGGAACCTGGTGAAAGAAAAGAAAGCATTATGGATAGAAGAGTTATGTCATAGTTTATGGGCGTTCAAGGCAAAGCCGGACTTTTGATCGTACAGAATAGCAGAACGCAGTTACGAGATTAAAAACTACATGTATTTTCCTACTATATAATCCCTTTATACACTAACACACTGATCTCAGTGTTTCACTAGTGCTTGGATATCATCACGGTAGAAAGTTTTCTCAGTATGCCAGAGCCATGATCGGAATGCTCACTGGCCTCCCAGGAACTCCTTTAATGATCAAAATATGTGGAAATGGCTCAGAGCAAGGTCAGGACTATATGAGGGATGTGGCAGTAACTCCCAGCCGAGTTCCTGTAACGTGCAAGTTGTGTTTGTGTGTATAGTTCCCACAAACAGACGCATCTCTTTTGCAAGTTGGTCACAAGTTATCTGTTCAAGGTTCAGGCATTCCACTTGCTGAATGTTTACAAGAATGGCTGCAGTGGGCTCTGAGTCGTCTCACAAACATACTGTATGGCCTTCTTTAAAATGTTCAATCAAATGTTTTACTGCAGCTAAGAGTCCCATCACCATTCTGTCAATCAGTTTTACTGTATGACTTCGTTCATGAGAAAGTCCCAGTTTGACTCAAACGTCCCTTTCAGTATTGTGGAACATTCTCAAAACAAAAAAAAAAGTCATCAGAGAAAATAAAGACAAAATAGACAGATTGTCATATTACCAAGACCCCACTAAGCCCTCAATCCTGAAGACAAAGCACTGATACTGGAGACTCATTCTGTAAAAATGCTAAATAAACTTCAGAAAACTGCCAATATACAGTAAGCCCATATAAGTTCCTGTATAAGTTATTGCTAAAGAAAAAATAATGCATTAGAATAAGCACATAATATAAACCTGGCGTAAATACAATAGTATTAAAATCTTAATTGTGTTTGCAAACCTTCTTCTCACTCCATTTGCCAAGTTTCCATGTTTTATTTTTATTTAGCCTGAGCAGATCATCACAAGCAACATGATGTCTGAATATGATCAACACATCGAATTTGTGACAGTATGGTATCCAAAAATCTCAGGAACTAGCACGCTATGAAAAAATAAAAATGTTCTAATTACATTACAGGTGTGTGTGTGTGTGTGTGTGTGTGTGTGTGGTTAGAGGAGCACGAGTGGCTCTCAGAAGAAATCTCTGCACCTGCCTGAATACATCAATGAGAGTAATGATGCTCTTTTAATTGTCAATTAAAAAGTCATTTAGAGTCAGGCAGACACGTCTATAGGGGTGTGTACATGTGTGTGTGTGTGTGTGTGTGTCACTTCTACAATCATACCATAAAAGCAAGAAAAGGATCATATAAATGCAACTTTCTCGCCTACTATTCATCTCCTGTCTCCTCACCTTTTCTCCCCTCCCTCTGGAAGTCAACGTGACACCAGTCCCCATCATTGACCTTCTTATTACTGGCTTTGAGCTTGATGCTCCCGGAGCCCATGTCCATAAGCAGGTACAAGTAGCCGTCCAGCAACTCCATGGCGAAGTAGTCCGTTTTAAGCTCGCGGCCATGCCGTTGCTCTTTGTTGCTCTGAGGTTTGCCGTGGCTGAAGAGAAGCAGGCCGCTGGGTTCCGTTGTCCGGAAGTCGAATGAGATGGAACTCGTCTTTTTGGTGTCCCAACGTGGGAGAGCGATGTATGACTCGGGTGTCTCGAAGGTCACAGGATCGAGCGCTGCTACATCCTCGCAGCGGAATACCAGGTCGCCATGGAGACTGATCTTTGGGTCACGTTCGATGGCCAGTCGCGAGAGTTCCAGCTTAAAGTCGTTGTTCTTGTATACAACCTATAGGGGGTGTTAAACAAGAGAAAAAGAAAAAAAACTGGGGTAATTAGGGAGGGCATTTAGTTCTATAGTATTTAGAGTGCATAATAGGCGGTTTTTAAAGGTATTACTTGGTTAATACCTGTAGATTTGAAGCATTGGACCCAATAGAGGTTTACAAGTTTTACCCCAGAGAAATTGCATCAAAAATGGAGTACTTCTTTATATAATTTTTTTTTTTTTTTTTTTTTTGACACATACTAAAGGAAACTGTCAAGATCCATAAAAAGAAACTGGATTTTGTTGATGTAGGAAATTATGGTTCTAAGCTATTCACTCACTCTCACCTGTACAAGGTCATGGGAACCCTGGGGGACTCTGGGCAGGGTACACCTTCAATGGGTTACCAATCCATTGCAGGGCACACAAACACACACACTCTGAATTTGGAAACACCAATTAGCCGTACCTGCATGTTTTTGTACTGTGGGAGGAAACCGGAGTACCCAGAGGAAACCCACCAAGCACTGGGAGAACATGCAAACTCCATGCACACAGTCCTGAGGTGGGATTTCGAACCCTCGACCCTGGAGGGGAAAAGCCACTTGGCTAACCACAAAGCCACTGTGTGACACTGTGAAAGACGGAAGTTCTGATCAACCCTCGAGTGCTGAGATGTGCAGTGTATTTGGGTTGGAGCCTCTCTCTTACTCAATTGTAAGCCACTTTGGATAAAAGTGAATCACAAACATATCATTAGATCATAGTGAACCGCTGATTTATGGCTGCTGCAGATGGAAAGTCCTAAATGTAATTATATGATATGGGCGGCGCAGCATGGAACAGTGACTTTATTGGAACTTTATTGTTGATTATTATTCCATATAAAAAAAAAAAAGAAAAAGAAAATAAATTTTAGGACCAGACACATCATAAGAGTTTCCTTTTTTTTTCCAAAGTCATGCACAAAGTTATTGCTGTCATAAAAAAAAACTCTTAATAATCCTCATAGGCCTTAACTGTAAATAATACCTAATTATAATTCAACGCTTGAAGGGGGCCATTTATATTGGAGCGACAACGGCTTGCTTCAGTGGGAATTCTTGTTTGCATAAGCAAGTCTTTCAAAATGATGATAAGAAGCAAAGACAGAAGCCATCCATGCATGAGCATAAACAGAATCCTTAAAACTTCTAAAAACTTTGAATTGTCTTAAGTCAGTGCTGTTGGACTAGTTTAGTCGGTTTGCTCGCACAAACAATAGGAAATCCAGTCTTTGATGCATTAAGCATTCCTTATTTTATCATCATCTTTTCTTGGAAGTTGTCTGATGCATATAATGAAGGTTCATAATTAGCCAAATCAGTTGCATTATCGCACAGCAAACACTAAATGACTAAACTAAACAAACATAATCTGTACACCTGGTCCAGCTGGCTAAGGCATTAGGAACGGGCTCAGTGTAATCATCTCCCTCTATTGTTTTCTGCCCTGGTGGAGGATGGGGATTTCTCTAGAGTACAGCTGCAATGGACTTATCGAAATTCTATAGAGCCGCAGGACACGTACGAAGAATGCAAAAAAGTGTAAATACATTATCCAGAATTAACATATAATACCTGTTCTCATCGGGGTATACAGTATACAAATAACAAGCTCAATACTGGTTTGTAGAATTTGTGCCATGGATTTTGGACTGGGAATCGCATCCTAGTGATCTTAGTGGTGAGAAAAGTAGAGATTCTCTGGGGCAAATACTGTTTAAGTAAAATTAGAGGTCCTCCATTTGTATGCGTACTTGAGAGAAAGTACAAAAGTAATCACCTTCAGTTTTGCTTATGTATCAAACATATACATTGCCACCCCTAATTTCTTCATATTAAATTAAATTGATAAAATAAAATAAATGAGATAATTAACTGCATTTGGCAGATCCAGAGTATTACTGTATATATTTATCTTTTTATACATTTGAAGGTTAAGGGCCTTGCTGAAGGTCCAAACAATGGCAACATGGTGGGTGGGTTCGAACTTGGGCTCTTCCATGCCATAGTCCAATGCCTTAACTACTGAGTTACCCCTGCTCCAACAAATAACTCTTATTGGTTGTTTATGTGACAACTTCAGCAGTGACCTCATTTCCCCTCTTATCTGGTCCAACCACTTAGCATTCAGCATCACTAGTATACTAATCACCAGCCTGACCACCTGTCATCATCTGCACCTGTTTCTCACTGGTTCATGCCTGATGTTAGATGCCACTGTGTGGCTTAACAAAAAATAATAATAAATCCTACGAAACTGCTCAGATACGGAGACGAGGCTGAACATGAGAGCCGAAAAATTCCTTCAGGCTGGAGACCTATCACCCAAGACTTTGGTAGATTCAACACTACATACTGTAGATACAGGTTGTGTTACACATTTTGCATGTACATATGCCTTTGACATCATCTTAAACTATTGAAATATTTATTAATAAGTCCCATTCAACTAAACTAAATACATATTGTGATGCCAGGTTGACATAAGTGTCATATTTTTGTTGATATTAGGTTGGTTTATGACACCTAGTCTGCTGGATGATGTTGAAACATGATACCTAGTCAAGCCGGCCAATTAAAATAATATAATTGGGCTCAATTTGGCAGTGGAATCAGCAGTATTGCATAAGGGATTATACTGGGATTTCCAACCACCTGGCTTTAAAGACCTGCAGCAACTCCAACAACCAGACCAAAGGAAATTACAGGGAACGCTAATGGTCTGGAGTTGATCTTGAATTCTGCAAACAACAGATAATACTCAATAATGGATCAAACTAACACCTCTTCCATCATGTGTAACTTCACTGGTAACCAAGAAATCAATCAAAGAGCACTATCTTCAAGAATGAATTGCACAACAACTAAAATCAAGAACTACTAATTAAAAGGAATAATGAGACACAGCCAAAATCAACCTAGACACAGAATACATGACTTCTCGTGCTACAGTTGGTTCTATTCTTGTGTCACTCCAACCACCGGCACTATTAATAAACCCGCTGAAAGATGTGAACCCGAGCTGGCTGCTTAAACGCCACAATTCTGATTAATTAAACACAGTGTACTTGTGTAAACCGAGTCCATTTTGGCAGGGAGCGCGTTTGTGTGGGCAGAGGCAAGGCGACACATACAAGTATGCAGCACCAGAGCCAATCGAAGAAATCAATTTTTAATTTGCATGTCAAGATGGTGAATCTAGTTTAGCATCTGAACTCGAATTGGGTTTAAATTAAAACACACAAGCCGAATGATTGAACAGAAAGAAAGAAACGGCAGGCTGAACCTAGTGCTGCATGAGCACACCGTGGTAAAGATAATGGTGTGTAAAAAAAGGCACAACCAAATAGCAAACTGCAATAAATAAATGTAAACACATGTAGTTGGTCTCCAAACTTTCAACTTCCAATGAAAAATGGTAATAGCCAAAATTTACACCAATCAGTCATACAAGTCATACATTAAAACATTAAAACTACCTTGGTTTTGGGTTCCCCTAGTGCTACAGGGGCAAATCTAGCCTCTCAGGAGGTGAGCTGTGGAGCTGTGGTGTCTGGCACCAAGACATTGGCAGTGGATTTTTTGGGTGATGTGGGTCTTCTGTGGATTGGACTTGTTTGCCAGGAACGTCCCATGGGTGCTCAATCAAATTGAGACCTTTGGAGTTTGCAGGCTGGGTTGGATGTTGGCCTTTAACTATTTGCCTGTTGGGCCCCATAAATGGCAGTTCACTGGTTGTTTTAGTGCCTTTCTATCATTGCTAGCATTGCCTTTTTTGCAATTTGTGCCAATTAGTGGTTCTATGAGATTGGTCCAGATTTGCTGGGTTTTGGTCTCGCAGGCAGGGGTGAGCCTTGGGTGCGGATGATCTTATCAACAGTTAGTAATTAATGTTGATCAGTTCATTAGCACTGGTGTTGTTTTGTTATAGTTGATATGTTTATACTCAAAAGCCATGAGTTGGCCATATGGTTTATGCATTAACGTTTGCATGTTAAGTTAAATGAGAAGATGTATGCAAAGTGGTATCAAGTTTCAAGACTAGTTTTGTAACACACCAACAGATGGCAGCACAAGGTTGTACAGACAGTCACAGGGAACACTGATTTTCATAAGTCAGTGTGCCAAAAGACATTGTCCAACAGTATGTACATGAAACCATAGTTGTAAGATTATCTTTTGATGTGTATCAAACAATACATTTGAACTTAATTTGGAGTGGTTAATTTGACACAGAATTGTTCAAGACAACCATTTGTATTGATCTCTTTACAAATCCAATTGGAAAAAAAAAACAATTTAAATGTCGACAAACGTACATCTTTAAGGCATCCCATGAAGTTGTTGCTGACTGGTGAACCCGGAAGGTCAGCGGTGTTGGGACTACCACCAATGTAGAAGAAATCATCAGAGCCCAGCATCGTATAGTCCTCCTGTGTGTAACCAGTGGTGGTCAAAATGCCATCCACTGATATGGTCACCTGTTATTGGGCATGGCCCATTAGAGAGAGAGAGAGAGACCCAGAGGAAGAGAAGGAAAGAGGAAATGGAGGAAAGGAAGAAGCTGCATTAAACAGTGGTCAGAACTTGAGTAGTTGTCAATCCTGTTTTTTTTTTCTGCAATGATTGATTTGGTAATGCTCAGAGCAGTGGAGGTTTCTATAGAGTACAGCTGTGACGGCCCACTTTCCATAATCTGACTGTTCATTTGTATGACTAATTACATTTCTGTAAAACTTCACTTGATAATAGACTGTATGGGGCTGCATGACACCAACATAAACCTTTCATAACAATCACATACTTACATACATATTTGTAAGGGTTTATTTCAATCAGGGTCAAGATTGATGTTTTCATATGTAATAAATTTTTAATACATTTTTAAAAAGTCATCTCTGTTTCGTCACTTTCTAGCGATGTGACATTATGGCTATGCTATGACACTGAGTACCAATAGCAGACAAAAAAGGAAAGCTGGAACAACCTTATGTGCCTTGACCTAAGTGTTGTGTCAATAGTCTCAACACTCAAATAGATACAATTATTGTCCGGTGATTCGTATTGGCATAAACGTAAAGGTCTGTCAGCATATATCAGAGTTAACATGAGATGTGCAGCCTTATTCTCTAACTTTAGGTAGAAACTCTTATTCACAACTAACTGTAACCCTTTCCATGAAGATCACATCTATAATGACTTATAACCTGTTATAAGACATACACGTTCTTACAACTATTTAAGTAAAGGCATTACACATTATACCCATTTATATACCCATTTAGTTATATTTGTTAAAATAATTCATAACGGGCATTATTTATAACCTTTCAATGCCAAAATACAATCATTTATAAATATACAATATAATAGCATGGTAAAAATGTATTTGTTGGTGGTTTTACATATGGCCTCAAAGATAGTGTTAAAGATGTCAGGCCAAACAAAGTTGTAAATTTATAAAGTTTTGTGGTATGTTCTAAAATGCTTTAGTATTAACAAGTTCTGCAGTATTATTATAAAGTGCTGCATTATCTTGTAAGTTGTAAAGTTACACAGTATGTGGTAAGTTGTAAAGTTTTGCAGTAGGTTGTACGTTATAAAGTTATGCATCATGTTGTAAGTTGTAAAGTTTTGCAGTATGTTGTAAGTTTTAAAGTCACACAGTATGTTCTAAGTTCAAACTGTACTATGCTATAAGATGTAAAGTTACACAGTATGTGGTAAGTTGTAAAGTTTTGCAGTAAGTTGTAAGTTATAAAGTTATGCATCATGTTGTAAGTTGTAAAGTTTTGCAGTATGTTGTAAGTTTTAAAGTCACACAGTATGTTCTAAGTTCAAACTGTACTATGCTATAAGTTGTAATGTTACACAGTATGTTTTAAATTCTAGTTACGTTCTATGCTGTAAGTTGTAAAATTATGCAGTATGTGAGTTGTAGCTACACACTATGCTGTAAGTTGTAATTTAAGTAGAATGTTATAAATTATGCATTGTGTTGTAAGTTGTAGTTATGTACTATGCTGTGAGTTGTAAAAGTAAGCAGTTTGTTGCAAATAGTTAAATTGTGCAGTATGTTGGATAAAGTTATACAGCAAAATTGTGACGTTCTACAGTGTGCTAGTGAAGTACTGTATGTTAGAAGTTGTTAATTTAAGTTGTCGGTTAGGTTTCTCAGTTGTTCAGAAGTTGTCTTGAAGTTCATTCGTGTCAACTGGACCTCTTTCTGTTTACAAATTTTTCGCTTCTCATCCAAGTAGTTCTTCAGTCTGACCTCCAAAATACCCTGCATGGGCCGTTTCTCACCTAAAAAAGTTAATTAATGGACAATAAAGAAGGTGACAATAAGGGGGAGTTGTTAAAATGTAATGGTCACACATACTCTTTTGTGACCCTGAAAGACGTTTGTTAGGTTTGGCCTGTCTGCTGGCTGTATGAAGTGTTCTTAATGCGCCTAGGGATGGCATAGTGGAAAATGGGTGACAGTTCATGTCTGAGGTCTCTATCTCTGTTAAGAGAAGTGTTTTGCACTGTCATATACACTACCCTGCCAAAAAAAAGTTGCACACTGCCTATTTATTTGATTACGACTGTAGCATCATCATAATAATAATAAATAATGATGCAATATCACAACAATTATTTCAGTCAATAGTCACATCAATGTCTCTCCAAGAACTTGTATTGATGATGGCAGAGTTTACAAAGACATAATAAAGATTCTCATTGAGGTTAAGGGCTAGATTCTGTGGAATTTGTGAAAATGATGCCTCATGATGGAATTGGTCTTTCGGTATATCCAGGTAGTCAGCTGATCTCATTTTTTTTAAGGATACAGATGGGGCAGTAAAAAACGCTCGTCAGAGGGACAGGAATCTCATGGTGACTCGCGGCAGTGCGCGAGATTTCAAGAGACGCCATGTCTTAAACCAGTAGGTGGCAGTCATGTTTCAGGAGGCAGTTCTCAGGCGCAGATTAAAATAAAACTAATAAAGTAAACGTGTGGAAATCATATTTACTGTAATATTTTCAGTTTTTAATATCATAACTTTATATTGTGAGGTTTTATTGTAAACAACAAAAAACAAAAGCTATTAAAAGTCATAACATTAAAATAGCAGCGCTTCAGATTGGTTGCTAAGTCGGGTGCGTGCGGGACAGCAGCCTTCATACACATTAGTTTGAAAAAACCACTAGATCAGATTTAGGTCGAGTTTTATTATGTTTGTGTCAATCTTTGTATTGTGTCAATATTGTAACATCCTAGACCTGAAGCTGGGATGCTGAAGCAATTAACCGCAAATCATAACATTACAGCTGTGTTAAGGCTACACAGCTGTTTAGTCCCAATCCCTTGAATTCTTTTCACATTCTTAGTGTGGAAATGCTCTTTCTTTCACTATTAAACATACTGTAAGCATAACCTTCCAAACACATTTCTTCCTCGAGGATGATGGTACACCACTGTCCTTCCAGGTTTTAATAATGTGTTTTACAGTTTTTGCGGAAGTGCAATAAAATTTTAGGAATTGCTCTAGTAGATAAAAAAGGCCTGCTTCTATTGTCTACTATCATATAAAAATACAATAAATAGGAATGCATTTTTACACACAATGACACTGTGTATAATGCCTTATGAATGGATGAAACTATTTTAAATTAAAACTAAAAAAGTAAAACAGACACAAAAATGAATAGAGATAGAAAGATAGAATTCATCTAGGCTGTGTTTATTTAAAGGCTTCATTCAGTTTGATTGCACGTAGAAGCACTGTTTCCCCATGTGTCGGAACAGCTTTATTTAATTGAATTTGTGACCTTGACTTGGCTCAATAATGAGGAAAGAATGCTGGTCAATGGAAGCATGTCTGTGGTTTTGGTAATTGTTTTTTTTTTTTCTGCCGATGCATCTCCCATGAGAGCCAAAGGCCTGGTTTGTGCAGGATTTGCAGCCAGATAGCATTTTGCGTTTAATTACCCTAATAGCACTGGCTGGAGGAAGCGTCGAGTGCTCCAGGGTTTAATATGGCATCTGCTGCGAAGAAATCAACACAGTTGGATCAAATGTGGCTGCTTGGCTAGAAGCAGCTGAAATGTGCCAAAGTATTTGCATTTTCTGTATTTTTTCCCCCCACTACTTCCTTTGGTAGGGCTTGTTTTTCCTTTCCAATCACATGTTTAAACCTAATCCTTGGCGAACAGCATCCTTGTGGTGAAGCTAAATACATGTTTGTTCTTTGCAGTTAAACTCGCTTATACACCATTCAATTAAACTTGAATGAAATGTATTAACATGCTGAGCCATCAGTCAAGCAATCAACAACGATCTGCAGCTCAAGATCCAATTTCTGTCGAGAATTGACAACACAAACAAGCTTTGGGAAGTGCTTGGACTATACTTACCTTTCTGCCTGCCCTTTCATTCACGGGCAAACTATGAAAACAATAATCTGCTCTAAAAGGGATGGAAACACAATGCACATACGCATAATAACAGGCTTTGTTAGAATATCTTGCTTCTTTATTGAGAGATGTTCACGTGGGCGTTTAACAGCTGCACTTTAGAGAAACTCCTCCTGAGCGTTTTTTTGTGTGTGTTGTGTTTCTTTTTCCCCAGTGTTTCTTTTCATTATTTTCATTTGTACAATTTCGGTTTCATCATCCGTACTTCCCTCGAAAACAGGGCAACACATTTTTATGTCTGCCATGAGAGTCGGAGTGTCTACCGGGGACTCAATTTGAGCCAAAGGGATTTACTTTAAGCATAAAAAGGCGCCGTTTCAGGTATCTTCATATTGCCGATATGTAAATTGTCCTTGGAGAACCATAATAAACAATATACAGGAGCACTCACGAATATAACGGTCGCGTTCAGAGATCCGTAACGCAAAAGGGAGAACTTAATTCGAGAATAATCCTAGAATGTAACTTCACAACGTACACTACAATATGTGCTTCGTGTATTCTCTTGGTTCTAGCAAAGAAATGACTTTCGATAATGGATTCCGCTCTGTTGCGTGGTCATGGGTAGGGGGGGTGGGGTTTGAGCTTTAAGGTCCAGGCAGTAAACACTGCTTGGCAATTATGCCTGTGCTCGGCGAGAGAGTCACCACAATGCTGGTGACATTTTGATGATGTTGGCACAGCTTGTCTGTGGCCTGGCCTCTCGATCGTTAGATCATGTGAATCGTTAACAAGGGGTGCGTCAGCCAGCTGCCAGCCACCTGTGCGAGAGATCCAGCTGAAAAAGGGGGAACAGGAAGGTTAGTGTTTGCTTCCATACACAAACAACCAATTCCATATTCATTTTTACTTGGAATTATGGAATCATCATTTGAGAAATCGTAAATTTGAAAATCAGATTTGTCCAACCTGCAAGTATTATCATTACCTACTGTAGATTCAAAACCAATTCTTATAATACAGCTACATGGTTACGATACAAACCCTTATGCCACATTAAAAATTTCATACCTTATTGACTAAATTTGACTAAATTGCTAGAGAGTTAGAGGGCATACTTGATTATGAATTGCTGGTACTTGTTGAGAGATCCATGATACATAAAAGTATTGTGAACTGTATGAACAAACACTCCAGGGACAGTTTTATTTTTTTTATAACCTGTCATTAACAGGCAGAACCTCATGAGAAGCAAGAACCCTTCTCCAATGAACCTCCAATGAACCCTTTTGTATACTGGGTTTGCCAAATTCACATTTTTGTCCTCTTCAATTTGCATGTGTTTCAGAGCCATGTACTATACTAATTACAATCATTTATGTTAAACTGCAAAAAGGCATTCATGGCTCAGTGGTAGGTTTTTCACCTACCACGCGAAAGGCCTGAGTTCGATTCCCAGCCAATGCCCAAACATCAGATACTGGATGCAGTGCCAGTCCCAAGCCTGGATAAATAGGAAGGATTGCGTCAGGAAGGACATCTGGCATAAAAACCTGTTCCAAATTGTTGTCTGGATCTGTCACACACACCCGTTTTGCGGCCAGCACTAGGACCCGGAAGTAGGACGGTCGCAAAACAGGAAGCATAAAAGGA
>JAQQZS010000013.1:12155835-12168162 GCA_030068045.1 Platyallabes tihoni | reverse complement strand
TAATAGTTAAATGTGTTTGATGATCAGAAACATTTTGTGTGACAAACAGGCAAAAGAATAAGAAATCAGGAGGGGGGCAAATAGTTTTTCACACCACTGTACAGATGACCAAAAAAAAAATTAAATAAGTCACCTTTAACTTTGATTACAGCACACAATGTGGTGGCCAGTTCAGGTGTGATGAAGGTTTCCTCATGCTCCCAGAATTATTCTGTTGTATCCTAAAATATGTCTGAGAAGAAAAACTCCATAGATGTGATGACCTGGTCACTCAGCACATTTACAGTAGGTCATCAGCAGCCTTTATTTTATTGCCTCATAATGTTGCTGAGCCTAGATCTGACCAACTGAAGCAACCCCAGATAATAACACTGTCTCCAGAGGCTTGTACAGTGGACACTATGCATGATGGGTGCATCGCTTCATGTGGATCCCTTCTCACCCTGACACGCCCATCACTCTGGAGAAGGGTCAAACTGGATTCATCAGATCACATGATCTTGATTACTCCAAATCTTAATGACGCTTTAGTTTCCCAAAACTAAAGTTTTTTCCCCCACTTCATCACTCTACTCATTGGATTTTCTCTGTGACTCTCTTCCTCTTCCCTAACTTCTACCTTCACTTTTTTTTTTTGCTTCTTCTTGCCTTACTTGTTTTCTCCCACTCTATTCCATTCCACTCCTCACCCGCTCTTTCCATTTCCTCTAGTTATTTTGAATCCTAACAGCATAGAACTACAGCTGCAGAAAACTAGTCATATAATTCCTCCCTAGTCACCCATAGATCTGCTGGAAGACATTGCAGAAGCACATGGCATAGACAAAAAATAACGCCGGACTAAAATTCTCCATCTTGCTGTCACAATCCCGTTCTTATATATATGGGAAAATTGATCTCCTGTCAGTTCTGGGGTAATTATTTTATATTGATGCATTGGTCTCAGCAAGTTTGCAGAACCTATTTTATATATATTAAAAGTGCGCTGACAGGCCATTCTTCTACTCTCGAATAGCCTGTGACTGACTAACTGCTTTCACAGTAATCATAACATTGTCAAGAGCGTCCAAAATGAGCCAGACGGCAAAACGTTTCATTTTAGCGGACCAGCCGGGCGATAACAGATTCCAGTTAAGTGATGGTAGACAAAAAAGAAAGCATATGGCTACGGCCTAGTGAATAATAATAAAAAAAAATCTCTCTCTTTTATTGAATCCCAGGAATGCTACCCACACACACTCACACAAAATCATTTTGCAAATCACTTATAATGGTTTTACTTTTGATCATGTTGAGTAAAAGGAGAAGATTAGCACTGTTAAAAAATAAAGGACTGTCTGCCAACTCTGTACAGTACGTTAAAGTAAAAATGTAATTCTGGATTCTATTCTACTAGATCCCTTAAACAACATTTGCATTAGGAGTTTAACTCCTATGTAGATTTATCATTCTCTTAATACAGGTTGTTATTGGCTGCTTCCGTCGAGGGGTCGCCATCTGAGCCGGACAACAACTTGGCGCAGGTTTTATGCTGGATGCCGGTCCTGACACAACCCTCCCATTTTATCTGGGCTTGGAACCGGCATGGCATCCATTGGCTCGGGTTTGGGCATTGGGCATTTTCTTTAATTGTATTTATTACTGTTTTATAAATGAGAACCCATAGTGGTTAGCACTATCGACTTGCTCCTCCAGTCTCCTGGTTTGATTCCCAGCAAGGTTCAATTCTCACCTCTTTGTGCATAGAGTTTGCATGTTCTCCCTGTGCTTAGTGGGTTTCCCCCGGGTACTCCGGTTTCCTACCACATGCAGTCCAAAGACATGCAGATTAGGCTAATTGGTGTTCCCAAATTGCCCATAGTGTATAAATGAGTGCATGACCTTGACTCACCCTGCGATGGATTGGCACCCTGTTCAGGTGGTACCCCGCCTCGTAGGCTCCAGGCCCCCCCTGCAACCTTGTTTACAGGATTAAGTATCGACGATGAGTGAGTGAGTGAGTAAGAGTGCAATGCATTGTGGATGTTGTTCACACTGCACATAATGAAGATTGCTAACATGTAGAAAAAAACATTGTCTAAGGGGTCAAAACATTAATTTGTTTATCGTCTATACCGCTTATCCAGTATACAGGGTTGCAGGGGGGCCTGGAGCCGATCCCAGGAGACTTATGGCACGAGGTGGGGTACAATCTGGACAGGGTGCCAATTCATTGCAGAGCACACATACACGCTACGGACAATTTGGAAATCTGCATGCCTTTAGACTGTGGGAGGAAACCCACCAAGCACACACACAAACCTAAGGTGGGACTCGAACTTTGCCCTTGGAGGTGTGAGGCCACAGTGCTCTTTTTATTTATTAGGCCATATATATACAGTATATATATATATATATATATATAAAACACATGGTATCTTTGGCTCATTTTAAACCTTGTACCTTAAATCTACAAGAAACCTTCCATAACCCAAAATACATGAAGCATTTGGTTCACGTCCAGCAGGTGGGTTCAGTAGAGTTCACTGGAAAGTTTGCTTGCTGGGTCTTGGTCTGTCGTTTTTGTTTTTTTTGTAATTATTTCTTTTCTTCCCGGACCGCAGTGCAAGTATAATTACCCTACTGCGTTCTTACCTTTCTAAAAAACTCAACCAAAGAGGACAACACACCAGGGTTTGATTCAAACGGACAAAAACGCTGAATATGTGAAAGCACCTTTAGAATACTTTAACCACCCCTCTCTCCCCGGAAAACGTAAAATATTACCAAACCATGTCCATACTCTCCTTATCTCTCTCCTGCCAGGTTTAAGAGCTGTAAAGCTCAACGAAGTCAGACACAGCATAACTTGCCTCAGGTGCCTTTTTCATTTGTATGCTAAAGAAATTCTGGCCACCCACGCATATCCAAAAGAAGTATTTGCTTTGAGAGGCCAAACCAAAGATATCCTTCAAAAGTTACCTAACAACTTGTTCATTCAGGTTTCAATGACAGTTTATATTCACGTGCACACGCGCACACAAAAGACTGTCATCCATGCATGCTAATTAAAACTAGAAATAGTTCCAGCATCAAACCGACAGCTCCTTGAATGTTATGTACAGCTTAAGAGAGAATGAGTACATTCAAATTCGAGCACTGTGTCTTTAAAATCCTTGTATTATAGAAAGCTGGCCATAAGACATTTTACCATGGTATAGGTACCAAATGATCCAAAGGTATGTGTAGGTATGCGTTTCCCCTATAATGGTACAGGCATGGAAGGCTCCCATGCCAACAAGACCCCCTGCCATGCCTACATGACAAGCCATTATTATTTTTTTTAATCTAATCCCACCCAATATGCTTCATCACTGTACCTGTGTGTACCATGGTGTATAGTATTAGACAGTAGTATGGTACTTATTTGATGATATAATATATGTTCCACACAATAATACATAGTCCTAACTTGGTCCATGTATTATAGTATGGTACATACTGTAGGTCTACAATGAACTATAGTATGGTACTATGGAACATGTACCAGGATGCTGTCAAAAATATATATACATGTTTACGTGCCATTATGATATTTATACAGTATAGTAACCTACAGAACGCAGTGCCATTTTATAGGTCATGGTAACTTCCACAGATTAATACGCACTACTTGGCTGAATAGCACAGTACCTATTAGGTACCAGACTGGCTACCTAAGTTCAACAGGTATCTAAAATATAACTTGTACTATACCATATCAGTAGTATGTACTAACACTTATAATACCCACTTTGGTACCATTTGGTATGTGCCATAGTATGTACCCACTCCGGTACCATTTTGTAGATGCCATAATATAAACATGGTTCCCACTGATGTTTCACAGTACCTACCATGGTACTATATTAGGTCCTACTGTATAGTTCAAACAGTGGTACCACGGTATTGCCATGGCATATTATTGTATGTAATATAGTTTACCATAAAAAGATTTCTTATGGGTACTGTGCTAACATAAATGGAACGGTACTGTCTGCCTATTTTTGACTAAGATGTGAATCCTATAATGACAGGCAAAAAATCACTTTCACCAATGTAGCACAAACTGAACTAAATCCACACTGCATTGATTCTACTTACCTCAACCACCACTATGTTGGACAAAAACCTGTTTACACTTAATCAAGAAAAGGCAATGCACTTTCAAAGCAATGTAAAATTAAAATTTGTACATTGGTGTATGTATACATTATTATTGTACATTGGTGTACACCAGTGTACTGCACATTAACATAGATTGGCTTACAATGGTGTACACTGCTGTATGTCAATAAAGATTGTTATATATCAATATACTGTGTTGTATAATTGTGTATATCAATGTAAACATAGGCATATATTGATGTACTGGTATTTACATCATTGGCCTACACTTGTGTACATACTGTAAGTATACTGTATATATATATTATATATATGTCTTATAGCATACACATATACATGTACATTGGTGTTCATCAATATACAGCAGTGTCTTGGCGCACATTGGTATAAATTGGCATACATTGGTGACACGGCCATTTTAACCATGAATCTTTGCACAGGTGGCTGGCAGCTCGATGACAACCCGCAATTTCTCTCCCGACTTTAGAAAGACAGATGGTCCTCCACAGCTGAGTCAAGCATGATTCCAACATCATTCCAAAGTAAAAAAAAATTTTTTTTAGCAGACTGAACTAGCCATGTAAATAAAACTAGGGGCTTTGAATAGAAAAAGAGGTGAACAAGATAAAGGCCAAGAGGGACTTTAAATGGGGGAAATATGTACAAGTGTCGAAATATTGGGTTGAGGGATGAGGGAGTTCGGTTAGTACTTTAGTAAGTAAGGGAAAGTCAGACACAAAAATGGTTGTTAGTACAGTTATAACAAAGGTCTGATTCAAACAGTTGTATTAGTAACAGATTTAGGTTTTAGTAAATTTAGTAAAAATTAGAAGAAACACAACTGGAGTAGTCAATTGGAGAAATCCTGTACGATTTGATTTGAGAATCAGATAGGGTTCGTCAGAAATCTCAAGGTTGGGGGGTTTTTTGTTGAGGTTATTAATGAAAGAAAGCAATCGATCCAAAAGAAAAAAAAAATGCTTTTATGGTGAGGAAAAAGCCATGCAGTCACAAGGGGTTTTTTAACAAATTAAAAATAAACCAAAAAGTGCCTCACAACAACAGGAACTAAAACCACTCAGTAGCAATGGAAGAAGGGTGTCAAAAATAAAACTACAAAACACACCATTGCACCAGGAAAGAACAGAAAACTTCACAGATGTTTAGTTGGTTATATGGGTTAATCATAAGGCAAGGTGACAGAAATGAACCCAAATGAACCCAAAGGACTCGAATCCAAACACTCGTGCAAGCCGAAACATCGTCGGCTTGGGCAACAAAGACACCCTCCCGGAATAGAGATGAATAAAGGTAGTATGAAAATCTGAGAATCCATGCTACACAAAACACAACAATGGGGAAAAACTTGAATAATGCATGTAACGATAAAAACTATAAAAATGAATTCTGAACGCTAAGTCTAATTTAAAGAAAAATAGAAGAAAGAGGGAAAGACTTTTGTTATCGCTGTGAACACCAAGTACACTATTCGAACCACTTCCTAAATATATCTCTTAGAGCACAACAATAGCTTCTGAATGCATTTCTAATAGAGGCCCTGAACAGAACAGAACACAAATACATGTGTTTTTTCAATAGTCCTATTGCTCAAACCTCATGCTGTGTACAAATGTATACACTCATCTGTAAAAGAAAAGTACTTTCCCTTTAACTTCTTTTTTTCTGATTTTTTTCTTTCTTTAGCAAAATTCAGATGAAGTCGTTATTCGTCGTTATTTAGTAGTTCTTGTCATGTACGTAGATATACAGTACCGTATATACTTAATGTATATACATGCGCATAAAAGAAACGCCTCTACTGTATGTATATACAGATACAGATACTTGTATGTATATACATTTACATATACATTCATAACTGGAGGTTATGTAGCTGACTGTCAAAAGACGTTTAAGGAATTTCTGGTGCATGCAGAGATACAGTAATAAGGCCAGGTAGGGTGTTTTGTATTAGGGTTAGTGATACTGTATAACGTGAGGTCATGCCATGAATTTGATGTCAGGCAGTAAGAAACCAACATTTATGGATGCAGAATATTATGTGACTACTGTGCATTTGGTAATATTTGAGGTAAAGATTGGAATATCCTAGTACATTGATTAAATCTAATTGACAATTTAGAAACACACAAAAGTGTGGGCTTCAGCTGGACTACGAGAGATCATTCACTATAAATAAAGTTTTAAATTTGCATTTTGGTAATGAAGTTTGAAATAACGATTATATATTTATAACTAAATATGAGGTGGTATCAAAAAGTTTCAAGACTAGTTTTGTAACACACCAACAGATGGAAGGACAAGGCTGCACGCACAGTCACAGGGTGTGAGTCAGCGTGCCAAAAGACATGTTGTCATTTGCGAGGACATAATTCATAACCCAGTTGATTTTCTTGGTCTGGTGTCAAACAGTTAGAAGGCAGGCAGGGTAGGCAGCAGTAGTTGTTCTGTACTGCTCCATTATAAGCCTGGATCGCAGCTGTACAGTCTACTGTACATCCGGTGATGTCCTGTCAACTATATAGTATGTTTAAAAAATAAGAAACCATCAATAGGGAACATTCTAATGACTAACTGTTTGACACTTTTATTGTTGGACAATTGTACTTTAATTACTGTGACAAGCCTAGTCCAAATGAAACTGTCCATAACCGAAAGATATTTGATCTCAATAATTGCGGGTGTTGGCTTTTGAACAAACTAGGGTTTCATAGCAATATCCCATCCTGACAATTAAAGCTGACAATCAGCAACTAATCCAACCTAGTAATTGATGTGAACCTCAATATGTTTTTCAAATTCAATGGCGAATTGTTCGGTTGAGGTATTGGTTGGTTGATTATTTGGTTGGTTGGTTGGTTGATTGATTGGTTGGTTGGTTGGTTGGTTGATTGATTGATTGATTGACTGGTTGGTTGGTTGATTGATTGACTGGTTGGTTGGTTGTCTTACTGCCAGCTATCAGAGTCATCATACATGAGCTGTTTTTTTCTTAAGCAGTGTAACTGTTGTTGTTGAGAGAACAAAATGTAGAGCCTTTGACTGAATTAAAATACTATTAATTTTGCAGATATTTATATTTAATCACATATTTGGACCTTGCAAGTTTAGGGAAGCAGATGACATGCAGAAAAACACAAAAGAAATGGGTGAAAAGCAGAACACAGCTATTATAATTAAGGTGAAAGAAAAAAAAAATGTGGAGATTTTTACTTTTTCGGCTACCTTGATACCGATGGGAGTTTGTGTAGTCAGTAAAAGCAAACAGAATAGAAAGAGGAAACGGAAATCCAGAGCAAACCAAAGTAGAAGACAATTAGAATGATATCTACCATATAATGCAGTTTGTTTACCATAGCGTGTCCAATGCCTGAGTGCTTTAGGAGAAAATAGGGGAGGGGGAAGAAAAAAATATATATAGTGACAAACCGTGAATTCAATAAAGGTCATTTTGTTGTTTTTTTGTCTCTTTAGTGGAGACGTTTTCTCTCCGCTAAAGATTTTTCTCGGCCGAAAGGTTTAAAAAAAATTTTTTTGGTTGTAGGCCATCGAATGTTTAATAAATATATTTATTTATTCATTAAATATATATTTGATTATTTTTTATTTATATATATTTTTTTAAAGGGAATGATACAAACTATCATTCAAATATTATATATTAAAATATATAATGTCTTCATTGATTGGTTTGTCAATTAAAAGAATGACAATTTTATAAAGAGGTTAGTATGTAAGTAGGCAAGTTAAGTAGAGAAAACAACAGATGGTCCGACATTCCGTGAATGAGACAATGTTAGTCATTTCAAATGGACACAAAAGGTAAGGAAAACACCAACACAAATAAAGAAAAAAAATCAAACTGTAAGTACTTGAAGCTGTTTGGTTAGTAAGAAGACATAAAGAGTTAGCATAAAACAACCTCCAGAGACAGAGACAGAGAACGAGAGAGAGAGAGAGAAGAAGGGAAGACCAAAAGGGGGTGGGGCTTGTTCGAGCGAGAAGGAAAAGAAAAAAAGCATTCGAATTGGCTAGTCCTGGAAGTTAAGGTCCTAATCCTTTATTTCTTTGACGTTTCACTTGTCTTAGTGCACTATGGAAAAGTCGGAAAGAAACGTCATTATAATCCACTATGTAGCATATATATAAAAGATTGTGTGCAAGAAGGAGTGAAAACATAGATAGAGGTGGAGTCAGGGATGCCGTGAGCCGTCCTGGATCTGGAAAAGAACATAATTCTGTTTATTATCGAATCATATGTGCATCATGTCAAAAACATCTTAAAGACTCATGCCTTTGGATAATCGATTGATCAATTGGCTGATTGATTGATTAGTATCATTCCTCAGCTTATCATATAAAACTGTCGGCATGTTTTCTTTACAGGTGAGTGAAATAAATGAACCAAAACATTTCCATTACCGCATTAATTTGATGACTCAAAACAGCTAATTAAAAGCTTTATTAAACAGTCCGCATCCAGTGTACACATTACAATTACATGACCTTGAATAAGTATCTTGTGGCTCCATAAAAATAATAATAACAACAAAAAAAAAACAAAGAAAATAACAGGATGTGGTATATTAAGTTCTATTAGCTGCTAAATAATAAGGTTCATTACATGGTGTTAATTTGATGGCAATTATTTTTTAAGAACAGAAGCAAAGGAAAGCAAAACAAACAACAACAAAATCATTTTCTGATTTTTTTTTTTTCAACCTAAAGGCAAGTCCTTGGGTTTAAAGGTGGTGGTTGAGAAAGCATTTTAAATAATGCTTTCCAGAAAAACCAAGTCGAAAAATGGGAATGGGCTGACAAACATAACAGTTGTGGGTATGCAGTACTGTACACATGGGCAAGGAGGGCAACTGCCCCCATATTATATGGGGTGCCCCTCTACAATCGCCCCTAATCCTCAACCAAATGTTCATGAAAAAAAACTAAACCCTATCATTTAAGATTAAAACAAACAAGATTGCTTTCAGAACGCACGTGTCCTGCACTCTTTAGCTGCTGACATGATGCTCAAGACACCATCCTCACTCTTTATACAGTAGCTTATGCCAACATAACAATAATTAGACATATTTTTTATCAGGTGTGCGTTTGGTGCCACTCTCTTTATGGAACAGCGCTTAGCTACAGTATTTAACCATGCGACCCTTTACTTTCTTGATCGCTGTAGATCATTCATTCGTCATCTACACCATTTATCCGGTGAACAGGGTCATGGAAGGCATGGAGCCTATCCCTGGAGACTTAGGCACAAGATGGGGTACACCTTGGACAGGGTGCCAAGCCATTACAGGGCACACACATAGGGCAATTTGGGAACGCCAATTAACCTAATCTTTATGTCTTTGGACTGTGGTACCTGGAGGGAAACCCACCAAGCATGCGGAGAACATGCGAACTTCACTCACACAGATCCAACGCAGGACGTGCGAGGCCACGGTGTTAACCACTAAGCTAGTAAGCCACCATGCCACCCGCTGTAGATCACAGCAACGGAAAAGGAATGAAAAAAGCTAAATTAAAAATACGGTTTATGACAGTTGTTCACCCTCGTCCTGCATATTTTAATGTTTTCCCAGTTCCCAGCACATCTGATTTCACTAATGAGCTAATCATACAGTCCTTTCTGAATTGAAGTGGTTGTAATAGATCAGGGAAAAACACTAAAATGTGCAGGGTAGGAGGTCCTCCAGGACCAGGGTTGAGAACCACTTGCTTAAAATATCGCCGGCTGAAGTCTGGGCATGACGAAGACATGGAAGGAGTAGGTAGGAAGTAGGCAGAAGAGGCCAAGGGAGACAGATGAGGAAGCAGAGGAAAGAAATGAGGAAATGAGAGAAAGAAGTAGAAATTGATTGAAATCGTTAGAGATGAAGATGAGGGTGCAGGCTGACGCAGAGTGAGGGACTGAAGCAGGTGGTGATCGAGAGAGAGATGGAGTTTGTTGGATCTCATGGTATGATTTTTTTCATACAGTCTAAAGTCGATTTCATTATGAATATACAATTTTACATTTGAAATTAGAAAGTAAAATAGGTGGCACAGTGGTGTAGTGTTTAGCTCTGTCGCCTTGAACCTCTAGGTTCCGGGTTTGATTCCCGGTTGTTTTCCTCCGGGTACTCCGGTTTCCTCCCACAATCCAAAGACATGCAGATTAGTCTTATTGGTGTCCCAGATTGTTCATTGTGTGTGGGACCCCGTCCAGGGTGTACCCACCTCGTACCCCAAGTCTCCAGGGATAGACTCTAGGCCCCCTTGCCTCTTTATTCAGGATAAAGCGCTATAGACAGTGAGTGAGTGAATGAGTAAACACCTCCTTTTAGCTAAATTCTTTTGCCCCCCCTTCACCACCTTATGAACAATTTCTTTGAATTCCTTGAATAAGCATGACTTTCCTCACATAAATATTAATGCAACATTTACACTTAACTCACTGAGCAGCTCCATGAAACAAAGAAAGAATCAAACAAAACCATTTCTCTTACACCTTCAGGCTTTCGTATCATCCAGATTCAGCAGTAATTACCACACATGAGAGATGTCAGCTACAGCACTGCTTGATACCTCCATCACCCCTGAACTTTAATGCATTTTTCATACTGCTTGACTGCTGCGCTAGCTTAAAGAGCTACATTATACATGTTAACGAATGTAGGGGAAAAAAAACATTTAAGAGGAATTTCGCACAGAAGCCAGGTTCGGGGGAGTTGATATATTCCGCTGTCGAGCAAAAGGGGCCGTATAGGACAGGAGAACAAATTAGGCTGCTAAAGAACAGCTGATAGAACATCTTGAGCCTGCGGGCCGTGGAGTGAAATTTAAACGTGCGCTTCCCTGAAAGGAGCTAGCTAATAAACAAAGACGCGTACTTACATCTTACATGGCTGTACACACCCACACACACTCACACACTCGTACATAAAAAGTCATAATCTACTTCTAATATTTGGGAGCAGCTTTAGTTTTTATCTGGCTTTACACTGTCGAAATGTCAGACGGAAAAAAAAAATCTTATCGACTGAACAAGCACCGAGGAAGAGCTTGTTAAATCCGATTACAGTGGCATTCATCTTTACATACTCACCAATCGTTTCAATCACTAGCAAACAGACTATTTGTAATGGATTAACAAAGTGGAGTGAATGCATTACGAGGGATTTCAATAAATATTAAAGTGAAGTGGAAAATATCATCTTTGTAATACCTGAATGCAAAAGTAGCACAGATGAGAGTGTACAAAAAACACAAGGCTAGTAGGGCTAGAATAAAAAAAAAAAAAAAAGGAAAACACGGCTATAAAGATTGAGACTACAAGACTGGCAGAATGCTAAAACTATCAACCTGCTGCAGCAAAGAACAGGAATTTCACCCGTTGAATATACAGCGTCATTTCAGGAGACTTTGGGCACGAGGTGGGGTACACCCTCTTTTTCTGCATGTCTTTGGACTGTGGGAGGAAACCTGGAGGAAACCCATCAAGCATGGGGAGAACATGCACACAGACCCTGAGGCAGGAATTAAACCCCGACGCAAGGTGACAAGGCTAACCACTAAGCCACCGTGTCACCTAGAACAAGAATATATAAAAGCCTAAAGTCTATTAAACTAATATAATGATCCATAAAACAAAAACACTGCACTAGGCTAGCATCCACCCATACATCCATCCATCTAGGAACCTCTGGCACTATGGAGGCCAATGGTGACCATTCTATTTTTTTTTTTAATATTCAAACGCTCATTCACACACTACAAACAAATATGGGTATGCCAATTAGCCTAATCAGCATGTCTTTGAACTGCGGAAGGAAACCGGAGAACCCGGAGGAAACCCATCAAGCACAAGGAGAACATGCAAACTCCATGCATACAGACCCCGAGACTGGAATAAGCCATTTAATATTATACATAAAATGGATAATATTGTGTAAACATAAGTATTTTTTGAACGTGGCTTAACTAATCAAATCAGTGGCCCGGAACTAAGCTTTGTTTGAAATGTTATTCAGTCACTGTCATGTAACCTGCGCCGCATACTAAAAGCTCGACGTCGCTACAGTATGACATGACAATTTTAAGATAATAAATACGAATCCAAGATCATACGGGGGGGGGGGGGGGGGGGCCAAAAAAAAAACCACG